>CM055092.1:77540200-77731661 GCA_029204225.1 Diphasiastrum complanatum | reverse complement strand
TCCACAGATACATAGTTGTTTCCGATCCAAATAGAGTTACATCCTATCTAGCAACCATGTAAGGTCTATCTCAAACACCATCCGTAGATAAGACCGAGAATGTGCCACCTTAGATCTGTGTCTTCATTACGTCTCTATGATCAAGCAATTGATATCATACCCTGGAGCCAAGTTTTGTGCTACCGCCTAATGACACATTAGTTTTGTGTCTAGATGACAACCTGTATTTTTTCTATCTGAGTGAAAGTAACCTAAGACATATTTGTCTTATTGCATGCTATGTAAATGTTACATGTTCTGACTTTGTTTTTTCGTTTGTAACATTGTAGTTATGGTCTTGTGCCAAGTTCAATACCTGATTGCAAGAGTTTGGTTTAAGAGTGTCATGCAATTCCTTCTATAGAGTTATCTGCTACAAGTTTTTATTTTTTCTCTTATCTCAAGTTTTGTCCTATCAACTATGTCATTTTTTGCTGCCTGTTTCTTTGTTCTATTGTCGTATGGTTTGATGTGTTTTCTTTTGCAGTCGCACTATAGGTGATATTTCATCGACAATTTTATTCTACCTCTACAATTGTAGTATCACAAGGATTGTCATTTGTATCCACTTCACCAGCGTACACAAATGATTACAACAACACTCAACTAGGAACAGAAGTAGCCCATGGACTTCATCGACAATGTTCTCTTTCGAAACAAATGGAACACATTCTAGGGCTGCATTCGTGATCCAGCAAAAGATCCATCTCCCCAACAAGATGGAATATTCGTGACAACAATACCATCGCCATCATTAATAAGCAGTTGGTTTTATGTAAGCAATACAACATCCACGCTTTTCCGATTGCCATCACATGGCCACCACATTTCCAATCACCATGGCCATCACATCATCAATAAAGTGGTAGCTTGTACTAGTGAAGAGCTCTCAAGTCAAATCAAAGGAAAAAGCTATGTGCAAACCGACGCAGCTGACAAGTGTTTCTATCAATGCCAACAACGATGCTTCATTGGACAAATGTACATTGAGCAGTGGTCATAATTGTGCCTTAAGCCCATACTACCGTAGTTGTACATCATTCATTCGATCATCTACGGAGGCCACAAGAAGCACAAGTCATCAACGAGCGAACTCCCATAGTCCTACGTAAACTGAAGAAATCTCACGTCAATCAGAGATTGAAGTCATGAGCGCACAACCTCAATGACAAAGTTATTTTCAAAGGCAAGCAATGATGATTCCGTGGAGAATTGTACAAAGAAGATTGGTTATATTATGGACAGATTTGGAAAACCACACAAGACTCATCTCATTCCTTTTTTCCATTCATTCATTCCCTCATGTTCCACCATATAATACATCTTGAAGCTTCATCTCACTTTTCTCATCCTTTTCTCAAGTCCTCATTCGACCCCGATGGATCAATTTGAACTTGATCTACTTTATCAACTATAGTACATCGTGAAGCAGACAAATCTACGACATCCGCAACATACCATTGATATAGTTCGGTGCTTGAAGCAACAAACTCAAGGATGTTAGAGGTTCTCAACAATGATTATAAGCCGTGTCTCAAGTCCCCAAAAAATTGACAAGTTAATAGCTTGTTGATCATTGAAATGGACCCAAAAAAAAAAAAAAAGAGTCCATACACTCCTCTATACATTCACAACCACTTGAAGAGCTCTCGAACTCCGTGAAGAATTCAAACAGCTGCAAGAAACGTCAAATGGGAAACTTCTGCTGACAAAAGTGCTTTCAAAAGATAGTAATGAGCAAAGGAATCTTGATCCATCCAGCCACTTCCATATATCCACCTTCACCACTTCTGAGATTGCAACACCCCCTATCACACCCACTTCATCTTCTTCTCACTGCCATTCAATAACACCTTGTGTGGCATTCACATCATGTCTAAAAATACTAATGTAATGCATATCAGCATTGGTTGCTGAAGACCATTTGGCCAATGAGATTTCCATTGAAAACTCACTAGGTTCTATCTTGACTTCTAAATCTATGAAATCAATGCTAAACAATAACAAAATGAAAAAAATTAAGGCTTCAGTTACTGATAGCATTATAAATGAAGTTAGAAAAATATTAGACACTTCATTGGTTCAAGGGGCATGTGATTTTTCTAGCATTAGTAGAGAAGCATATGCAACAATGTTTAAGATGATACGAGAGGCATTTGCACAGGTACATATCAAGAAGTTTCCAATCCCACGACCATTTCATCTTAAAAAACAAAGAGACAGGTTAAACCAAGGTATGTAGACAATAGTTGGTAATCCATATCATATCAATGAAGTGCATTGCTCGAAAGGAGAATGTCTAGCATATAACAATTCTAACAATTTATTTATTGATATTAATCAGCTACTAACATTCATCATAAATTTTTATGGTATTATAAACGAGAATGTCAATAGCAAGTTGATAGTTGTTCTCAAGTTAGATGAGTCTGAAATTATAAAAGGACAAAAAATGGAGAGAGTCAGTCTTACGATCATGAATAGAGCACTTTCAAATTTAAAAGACTCATAAGGCCTCAACTTCAGTGTTCAATCAGAAAATGATATTTGGTGGTTTGCAGCATTTTAGATATAGCAGTTCCTTCGCATCATCAATAGGGATAATCATTTTAATATGGATTTCATTTGGCAAATCTTCTCCATGTTAATATTGTGAGGCTAAATCACATTATTTTTTTCTCTTATAGGTGATGAAAGAAGACCATGACATTCGCTCATGGATATTTAATAGAACGTCATATTCTGCCACTATAAAAAAACACATGGAGGGAGTTCCACTCAATATTCCTAGAATTGGCACTTTCAACATAGAATGGCATTTAGTAGGAGATCTAAAGACATTAAAATGTATGTTCAATGTATCCCATGGCGCTAACTCTAAACACCCTTGTTTGTACTACATGAAAACAGCAAAAGACATGACAAGGAGTACAAGAATATTAAGAGATCCTAATTGGAAACCCGTACTATCGTTTCCTCTTCAGAATGTTCATATTTGTACATTGCATGCAGAGGTGCGTATAATAGAAAAAATAATATATCTTCACATCTTGTTTGCATGGAATTCCAAGCCAGAGGCATCTGCGAAAGAAGCTATTTCCAGATTAAGGGATGTGTTGTCTAAAGCGGGCTTACATAAAGGCCACGTTAAAATAAAAAAGGATGACAGGCTATCAGGTAAAACAGGAAATATTTCGTGCAAGCCGAGCATTGGAGGATCCAAAGCTCGAAGATTTTTATCAAATTATTCTGGCAAACAATCCAAGATTCAATACTCGATTTGGAAAGAGATTATAGCTGCAACTCAAGATTTCGAAGAACAAGGTTCTACTTGTATACACAAAGTAGAATTTGGAAAAAATTAGACAACATGGTGAAATACTTGAGAAAAGATAAATTTTCAAATACTGATGTACAAATGATACAGAAAATGACTAGTGAATTTGGGGATGCAGTTCGAAGTGCATCGGGTGTAGATCATATAACACATTATATGGTAAGATTTTGATGTTATACTACTATAGACAAATATGTGCAATGAATTTACATACTTTTGGTACTGATTTAGATTATGTTTTTATGACATGCAGCACATATTACGGCATCATGCGACATTCTTTGCAAGAAATAGCGGAAGTCTTAGCATATGGTCATCGCAAGGAATGGAAAAATCTCATTGGCAAGCAAGAGCGGCATTTCATAAAAGTACACAACATGGTGGGACTAGCACAAAAAAACAGCTTTATACTGCAACTTTTTCAATGATTTTACAGAAGAATCCAAATTCATCATAATACAAAATCAACGGATTATAAAAAATTTTAAAAGGCATGCAAATTTATACAAGCCAATAGGCAATAGACACAAAATGAGATTTTGTATATTAAATAAATTTTTTTACAAAGTACAATTGAGCAAAATCTACTCTGCTTCCGATACTTTCTCTAATGAAAGTTGCGACTATGAGTCATGCAACAATTTCCTTCTTTCGTATGGATCCAAGAGCTCATAGTTTTCATGCTTACTCAGATCAACGTAGGCAACATACAATGCAAAATGAGATGATCTGGGCATGGAATTCACTGGTCCATATCCTAAAATTTTAAGTGCAATAGTTTTCTTTACAAAACTTATTCTATGCGCCTTATTAAAATCATGTCCTCCAAGAAAATGAGACAGTGCCTTGATTTCCATAATCATTGTCTCACCATGTTGATGAAACTTTGAATGGGAAACACTTATCTCATTATTCTTAAAGAACTTCAGATAATGCCCAGTGCATGATCTCTTGAAAATTTTCCAACAGAAGATCTCTCCCCTCCTCGACGAATTGTGAAATCATCAAGGAAAATTGTTTCCTGGAATGAAAAAAAAATTAAAGTAAGCTCCAATATATAATCTGACATAACAAATCTACTAGTACATAATAAGATACAAAACTTACGCATTCGGCTTTGTCATCCTTGATTACTATCGCTCCATCAATATTATGTCCACCTTTCGATGTCAATATAGTTGGTGAATAGACAGTTGGTTTTGTAAAACCAAGTTGACTTTGAATTCTGAAAAACTCTTCTTCAGAAGGTAGATCATCCATCTCTTTATTGCGCATTTCCTCCACATCCATTTTCAAGCAATCTTTCCCTTAATAAAACTCATCATTATTTACATCGTCAACAGCAGGGTCATCAGCATCATAATCGATTATATCCAAAAATTCATGAAGCTCTTTGCTCAAAATACAAAGAGTCTCGACCTCTATGAAATCAAAAAGATCCGATATATCTGATAGTGTCTTAAATGAATTATTATCTATATTATAAGTAGGCAATGTGATAAAAGATTTATCAGAAGGAGAAAGGGTGTTGGTAGTTCTAGGGCCAATAAACGATGTCCTATTTCGTGCAGAATTAAAATTTGTACAATCATCTAAACTAACGCTCGTATCAGTTAAAGAAGTTTTTATATTTACAGTCTTCGACTTTTCAGATTTTGTACCACTGAAAGAAGCAGCTTCAGAAGTAAAAGAGCCAGCTTCCAAATCATCAAAGATATTCAACAAAAGAAAAAAAAAACAAATGCAAGCTGAAACTCTACAAATCTACATTTTTTATTGTGAATTGGACAATCATCTACAGACTTGAAATCATTATGTAACTTGGTGAGCATTGTGTCAAGCTTAGCTTTATAGATATGTTTGTCGAGTGCTACCAGGTCTTGATAATGAATCATGTCCTTATTCTGAGATCTGAATAAGGGAGTACTGAGCAGAGACTTAAATCTGAGATAAATCTCAGAAAATGCTTTCACACTAGGACCCTCAGTAATAGAAGGAAGAATTAAAATAAAAGAAGAAAAAAGAGATTTGAAATACTCTATATTATCACTAATACCAAATTCATGAAAAACAGACAACACACTAGAATCGAAATTAGACATTTCAACAAAAAAAAATACAGAGAAAAGATTTTGGATATCGCTCTCAAGTTTAGAATGCAGGTCAGATCAGAACCTCAAGGACCTATACGCTCGAAAGAGATATATGAAAATCGAGTATCGGATCCGAGCGCGATTACAAAGAACAGACAAGAAAGCAAATGTAATTCGCGCTTGAAAGCCATATCGGAGCAGGCAGTATTGGATCCAGGTGCAAGTATGTAAACAGATCATAAACAAAGGAAAGTACGCGCTTGAAATCGATATCCGACGCAGAAATCAGAAAATTTACGTGAAAATTCGCATCGAAAATGACCTATTTATAAAAAAAAATTGCACGTGTGGAGGATGTTCAAAAGGACATGTGTCATCGTGTCATTTGTCAAGAATATTCCGTCGTCAAGAGAATGATTGATTTGACATTTGTCATGTGTAGGAATGCCACATGTCACAATATGATTCGTGCATGTGTCCTACACCACGTGGCCTCATTATTGAGTCATAATGATTTGTACAGAAAACACACATGGACCAGTTAGATGCTGCCACATGTCCGAAGCCGTTTTTTTTCACACATGCAAAAATTTTCTATATATACCCCCTCGGAATTTTCATTTTTTCTTGCAAATTTTTCGTTTTTTGCTCCCAATATCGCTCTCAAGCGCGCTCTATGTTCCTTCTTTGTCTGCCATCACTCCTTGTGCTCGAGACCGATACGTTGTAAATTCGATATCGCTTTTGAACATGGATCTTTTTGTTACTTTGTTTCTCTTGTAATCTCGTGCTCAAAACCGGTATTCAGTCTTTCTTTTGAAAAAAAATTTGGTTTTGATATCAAATCACAGACCTTTTTTCAACTTTACTTCTTTTGATTTTGAGAATGATGGCTAGGACGAAATCCACTGCCCATGCCATTACCTCTGTACAGCCATCCCATGCCCGTGTTCCCCCTAGTACTAGTTGTAGACGTGGCAAAAAAGCAGTTCTGACTGAGGGAGATAAAAGGACTCCAGAGACCAACTGAATTGTTGATCCCTAGAGCTTCTTTCGGCCTTTGTTAGAAATGTCACCCTGTCACTTGGGCTTGATGTTTGTTTTGCCATGACAGCCATGCAGGCCTTACAGAGTGCTGTAGAAGACTTTTTGTCCCAGTTTTTTGAGGATTCTAGTCTTTTGGTCATGTATGGTAAGCGTGTTACCATCATGCCTAAAGATTTTGTTATTCTCAAACGACTTCGGGAACATTATTCAAATCTTCATCTGGATAACACCAACACCTCTAGAGACCTACCTCTGGGTAGAACTGACTTGCCAACTATCTCAAGGAGGAAAAGAAAGTAGGCTGTCCCAAAGAAAGCTGGATCTCGAAGGCCAGCTGCTCCTCTTTCTGCTAGAGTTATCCCTGGCAAGAGACCCCACATTTTTTTAAGCTCTGAATCAGATGCTGGAGAATCTGATTCAGACCCAAAATCATCCTCTCCTCCTCATGTTATTCGTCCAGCTCCTCAGAAGGTTTCTTCACCAAAAGTGATGATAACCCAAGAGGAGCTTGATAAAATAACTGAAAAATCTGTAAATATTGTATCTACATCTCTTTCTCTCCTTGTACATAATCTTTTTGTCAGAATTCCATACGATCCGAACCAGGTTTATTTTGATTTTAACCACTATAACCAATACGAGGCTTACTTAGTTGATAAAATTGATCAGCTCGGCAATTATTTTGATTTCTTTCTTCCAGATTCAAATAGAAGCTATACATTAGGTCCCAACTTTTGTGCAAAGTTGAAAGAAAAAACATTTGAGATTACAGATGTTATTATAGAAGCCGGCGGAAACTCTTTGCAGCATAGTATTAGTTCTGATTCTCAGGGTGTAGTGCTTGTTGTCAGTCCCATTTCATCAAATGCAGTCCAGTGGTGAAATTTTATCTGATTCCATATGAGAATAAGTAAGGATTGCTAGTTTGCTTTTGTTGCTTTAATTTGGATGATTACTCCTGTTCAAATGGATTCTAATTTTTATTTTGATTATTGCAATCGGCATTGGAGCCTGAACATTCTTTCTGTGAAGATAAATAAGAAGGAAGTATCAAATTTTCTCTGTGTAAAAGTAAACTCAGCTAATAATACACATAGAGAATTTGATTCTCTATTTCCTGATGTCGTTTGGGAAATACCGACAATGGCGGCCTCAATTGGAGAGATAACCATTAAATCTCTCAATGTATATACAATTTATCTCTGATATGCATGTATTTTTTTAGTCTAAATCTATCATCATAGCATAAATATATTTTCTATCATAATATTACTAGTTTTCGTTTTATATATGCAGTGTGTACAGCAAAGGGACGCTTTTAGTTGTGCATGGTTCGTCATGTACAATACAAAGCTCTTTTTTGAGTGGTATAATTTACAAGTCGATGTAGATATTGAAAAGGTAATATTTTGTTCATTTGTAGTTCCTTTCATTCTAATTCTTATTTCTTTATTATTATTGTTTGTGATTTGCTGATTCACGTGTTTTGTGATGACAGTTCACTCTTGAGTCGTACACTCCCGACGATGTATATAGGTTTCGGCAAGAAATGATCAGAACTTATGTACAAAACGGTGCAAGCATTATGCCTGAAATCAAGCGCCCAAAATAGCAAGGTGCTCCTGCCTTAACAGCCTAAAAAAAGATACAATCTTACATGTAAACAACCCGTTTATGGGATTTTTATTGACATCAATATAGATTTTTACAATCAAGTTCTGTCCACAGTGTAATTAATACTAGAATGCAATTTTCTAGATTGATAAAAAGACATGATGATTGACATGTATTTGCTGATAGTAAATCTCAGTGCTCTTCCATAAGTTGGATTGTTTCGACAATATCTCTGCATTTGATCTCGAGCTCTTGTCTTTTACGTACCTGCATAAAACTAATACAAAGTGAGTTACAATAAGTATAGAGATTGTATGAGAAAGTTTTGATAGAAACTATTCATAAAGAATCGAGGGTTTATAGTTACTTACGAGTTTACCATTGAAAATAAATCTGAAGTCTGAAAGTATATCATCTTGTAGGAGCAATAGTTCTCGCCTGATGTGATTTAGACTCCATTCTCTTCCACCTCAACACATGTTAAAACTGCATCATTGTATATAATTTCAATATTTTTTTGTTTTGAATGTCCACTGGGGTTTTGTGTACATTGACACTTGAAAAGAAATCCACAAAATATATCCAGAGAAATAAACCAACTCAATCTCTATGGAGAAAGAGATTGATTAAGATTCAAGAAGTTGCTGACATCTTGTATAAGTTGCTTAGATCTTTTATAAGTCTTGATGGATTTTCAAGAGATTTTAGGTAGTTGAATTGGTTATGCTTTAAAATTTTTAGAAATTCTAAGGGTATACATACCCGAAAGAATTATAAATTCTCTACAAAATTTTTGTAGAAATTTTTTGAACTATTATTATATACTTGATTTCCAAGATAAGGTGATGATTCACTTAGTGTTTTATGTAAATTAGTGAAAATTGAATTTAGACTTGCTTGGGACTGGTTTGTAAATGGTTTTAATATGGTGGATGTTTTGAACCTATGTCATTCATCTACTAGACTCCACACTTGGACTAATGGTAGATTTTCACCTACTTTTTTTTTCTAGTACATTAGATAGATTTTAACTTTCTAGCTTTGGTGGTTAGGCCAACCCAATTTCCTCTAGCACTCTTTCAACTTTTTTTTTCCTAAACACTTCCATGTTCACTTGAGTATCCAGCTTTTTCTTGCTATTTTATCGAAATGTCATTTGGTCTACATCATGAACAACTCCTTAATCAAGAATAAATCTATCCATCTTATTCTATCTTTCAAGTTCAAAACCAAGGATCCAAAATTCGACAATTGAACCAAGGAAACAAAAGAGAATTGGATGGTGGATAAACCAACCCAACCAAACCTACATCAATTGGATCTAGCCCCCAAGCTATGGATCAATCAAACTAAATAGGAGAGAGGGATCACACCAGTAGTATGTAGCTATATTACCAAAATCAAGCATACACTAGTGAGAGCCTTACGGTATACTTTTTATTGTCAAAAATCGTATGGTGGATGATTGGATGTCCATAGGAGAAGCTTTGGATCGATTCACTTAGAGTGAATACTCCAAGTTACCGGCAGCAGAATGTGACTACGTGAGCTTGATGGTGGATTGGTAGTGTGTCAGATGACTAGTAAGATTGAAGAAAAATTAATTTGTACATCAATGCAAAATAGGACAGAAGTGAGAAAAAATTGCACTCTTGATTGAATCAAAATTGAAAGGAATAGATCAAAGTACATATGCATGAAGCGCAAGCTTCTATTGCATGAGTTTTCAAAAATGCTTCTGTGCTTGATCATTGATTGATTGCTTCCCACACATTGATATTCTACCTACTGATATATACAATTTTGATGATCAATGTGGATCAGTGACTAAATACAAGTGAGGATGATTATATACCTTTATTAGCTCTATTTGATCTATTCTATGTTAGGTAGCGATCGTTGTATATAGTACTCAGAATGTACATGGTAGATGAATTGTCAACATCGTCCTCTGATTGCAATGCGGTTGGAATGGTTGACAATATCGAAAAAGGTGCCAGGTCAAAACAAGTATCGGATTGAAAATAGCTGTAGGGTCGAAACAAGTATCAAGCTGAAATAGGTTAGATTCGATTCAATTCGTCGAGCCAAGCTAGGGTCAAAATCTATTTTGATATTTAGGGGTCAAAAAAAGTCTTTGATCTTCTATGTATATATTTTCAATTTTTCTAACTTGTTGAGTATTTACAGCTTCAAGATGCTCATTAGAAAGTGGCTTTCCACTTGAGCTTTGAAATTTAGCATGTTGG
This sequence comes from Diphasiastrum complanatum, assembly GCA_029204225.1. NCBI lineage: Eukaryota > Viridiplantae > Streptophyta > Lycopodiopsida > Lycopodiales > Lycopodiaceae > Diphasiastrum > Diphasiastrum complanatum. The sequence goes on along the minus strand of CM055092.1, from coordinate 77,721,282 downwards.
ATTCCATTCCTCTCCATCCCTATCCTTCTTCTAATCTAGATTCATTCACTAACTATTGTAAATACCTGTACAGTTGCACACTTTGCAGATTTACACTTGTTTTCTAACAATCTGCCAAAATACAAAGAAATTCGTGACAAAGTCCTGACGACATGAAAGTTTTCGACCACCTTAGCCACTTACCCATTCTGCCACCTCGAATATTTTCTATTTGGGACAACCTTGACTGTTTCGAGCTCATAGTTGGTCATCTATCACTCTCAAATATATTCGAGGTCGAGTTGATCAAAAGGCAGCTCAACTATATCATCGTCACGACCGGGCATGATCTCCAACGAACTCAAATACTGTCCAAAAGCAACTGACAACAGCACGTAGTGGATAAATTTAATTTTCAACGTACAGATTAATCATTCTTTTAATTAGCTAGCCATCTATACAAATACCCATCAACTTCTCATTTGTAAGGTTAATGGCTGAATCAACAATGCTAGAATTGTTGAACATCTAGAGCACAATTGTTCTGTTCTTTCTCTTATGAAAAGTATTGTCTTAGAAAGAACGTGACTCTGTCTACATTCATATTGTTATGATTCACGACTAATTAATATTCGTTCCATGATTCGAGTCGTGTATGTTCATATTGAATGCTTATTTTATTCATGTTCAAATAGATTCATGCTTGCAGATAAATTATTCATAGATTAAACTGATCGTGTGACTGATAGCATAAGTCGAATTTGTTGTTCTAATCGCCTCGATGCTTTATGATTTCGCACATAAAATCTAAATCTATAACTCTGTTAATTCGTGCATGGCTATGGAATCGAGTCTTTCGATCCAGTGACTTCAAAGTTGTGATCAAGTAAGACAGATTTCGATTCGTTCGAATATGATCTGAATACGACAGACATAACTACATGTACTGAGGATTCCGCTCGTTTCTCACTGATACAATGGGCATTGCTTCTTCAAATCCCAACATGGTATCAGAGCTACAACATTATATCAGAGCTTTGTCTGATTCTTAATCTTATACCAAAATGGTATCAGAGCTTTAGCTTGGTATCGAAGCATTTAGATATATCAAAAGGAAGCAAGAAGGCCATTTAAGTCGAATCAAGAACACATATCTAAAGATTTGCTATACATTGTACATACTGATATATGTGGCCCAATGCAAACACCATCATTCCTTGGTGAAAAATTCTTTATTACTTTTATAGATGACTATTCTAAAAGAACTGTTGTATATTTTCAGAAGCACAAATTTGAAGCTTTCGAATTCTTCGAGAAGTACAAGGAAAATGCTGAGTTACAGACAAGCAAGAAGATTAAAGCACTAAGGAGCGACAACGACGGTGAATACATCTCAAACAAATTCAAAGACTACTGCTCAGCCAACGACATCGAGCAACAGTTTGTTGCTTCCTATTTTCCATAGTCGAATGGACTGGCAGAAAGGAAGAAGACCTTATTCAAGTCTACCAAATGCATGATAACTCATGCTTCGTTGCCCAAATCGTTCTAGCAACATGTTTTGATAGCAACTCACATGCAGAATCGATGTATAACTAAAGGCCTCCCTGACAGCAAAACCTCTCATGAAGTCTGGACAGAATTTAAGTCTTTATTGAAGCATTTGAGAGTATTCGGATGCACCGCCTATGCTCATGTCCCAAAGGACAACAAAAAGAAACTAGATGAGCATTCGTTCAAAACTATTTTTGTTGGCTACTGTGCTTCTGATGGAATGTATAGATTGTACAATATAGAAACATGTAAAGTTTTTATTAACAGGGAAGGGCAAGGACCAAATGCAGTCTACAATTTCTGCCCTGATAACTAATTCTTTTTCGGCAGACAATTTATATTCCTTCTAGTAGTCACTATGTACAGTCAAACCCATAATAAGAAGAAGAAGCTGCAACTCAAGAGCACCCAAATCAGCTGACACAAAGTCAAGTTTCGCAGCCAGAAGATCAACTCGAATTCGAACTTAGCCTGTTCGGTACATTGATGAGTTCGCTCACTATTCTATTCATGAGCCAACCATAGTTGAGGAAGCGATGTCACAGACAGATTCAAATCTCTAGAAAGAAGCAATGGATAAGGAGTACAACTCATTGCTGAGGAACAATACATGGACTATCACCGAACTAATGAATCTTCAAGATAAAAGATAATGCACATGGCAGTATCAATAAAAGGAAAGCTCGACTCGTGGTACACAGATTCCCAATATCGACTACTTCGAAACTTTCAGCCCAGTCGTCAAGCACACCTCCATTCAATTGCAATTTTCGTATGCTGCTGCAGCGAATCTTGAGGTACACAAGATCTACAAACAACATTCCTCAATGGAGTTGTCAAGGAGGATATCTATATGATCCAGCCAGAATGTTACATCCTCAATGGTTGAGAAGATCATGTATGCAAACTCCATAAAGCTTTGTACAGTCTGAAGCAATCATCTAGAGCGTAGTTCCATCGAATCAACACACTCTTAATCGATCATGGATTCGAAACTAGCTCTACAGACTGTACTGTATATTTCAAAGGTAACAAAATAGTCAAGTGCTTGGAACTTGCTTTGGCTGCTTTCTTTTAGTAGCTCAATATGTAGCTTTTATGCTTCCATTGCTATTAGATATGTAGGTGGTTCTCTCTCTCAAAGGAGGCATTGTGTGTTGTTACTTTTCTCATGAACTAATGTGATGTGTGCCTACTATTAAAGTTGGCAACCACGTATTGTTTTTAATAGCTCTGCTACTTAGTTTGCTAAGTGTAATGGAGTCAGTCAACTTTGTCTAAGACTTGAGCTAAGCTTCATGTTTCAATTCTTGTATCTTATGGCAGTGTATTGTTGGCACTTGCTTCAATCCAAAAACTTATTATAATTTGAGTTGAGTTGTTTGAGGACACCCATGGATGCTCCACATAATTGACAATTGTCTTTCTTAGGCTGTCTTTCTTTCATGCATCCAAGTGGTATAAAATATATGTCATAGTGATTTTTCTCATAAGTGGACTACGTACAATCTTACTCTTGTAGCCGAATATGATGACACTTCATTACCCTTGTACTCTTTCCCTGATTTCCTAGCCTCCCAAGCTTATGGGGCAAACCCTTGTATAGTTGTTGATAAATTGCAATCACAAAATATGCTAGTATTTTTTGCTTTCTCTTATGCCACGTCGGCAGAAGGTTAAAAGATATAGACAATTAGTTAGAAAATTACTAAGCTGTGGTTAGTGTCGCTGAGGCGTGGTTAGTGTCACGACCCTGAGTCATTAAGTAGGCTATTGATATGAACAGAGATGTATGTATAAGACACTTTTTTTGAATGAATGATCGTGCTCTCGTGTATTTCCTTTTGCTTCGATTACACTTCTTTCTTGTCTACTGTTTTCTCTGTTTCTTGTGTGAATGTTCTGATCTGACAGCAAGCCTGTTCCATCAGTTGTATGGGTTAATGATCGTAAAAGTCTTACCTAAAGGTCACAATCTATTATTTTTCAAAAATTGTGAGCTTCTTTACTTCATTAACATGAACCTCATTTTGTATATTTGTCAATTTTCTTTGTCCATTGCATTCTTTCTTTTATACAATCTCAAATGTTCTAAAATATGTCAATAATTTTTGCCCAAACAAACATTGTACGTACTTATTGATAGTATTGACCTGTGCTTTGCTTGCTCATGAATGCTCCCTTACGTTTGTACTCTTTCAATGTACCAATCGCATTATTTGCTTATACTCATGAATGGCACGAGTTATTACCAATAGCATTATTTGCTTATACTCATGAATGGCACGAGTTATGTTATTAATTTGCATGCACAAGGCACAACTATATTCTCCACTATCTTCTTGCTTTTAGCTTAAGCATCTAGATTGAGTTATTTTGGCATTGCACCTATATTACAAGCTTGGACTTTAATAGTCCTCTATGTTTCAACAAATCAGCAATTAATTTACACCTATTAATCATTCTCTGCCATCAATTCAGCAGTGGGGATATATTTTGTTAAATCGAGGAGCTTGGCTAATCATTTTCCACTATAGTAGTTCAGCTTGTATTCTCCATTCTCTTGTGCAAGGATTGTTGATATTGTTGGTTTAAGATCTTTTTTCACAGTATTTGTATTTAAGTGCTTGAGAGTAACTTGTGTAGATCATAGTGTAACAACTTCAAGAATCCCGAAAGAGGGTTTCATCCTGCCTTTCTAAGATTCAAATCCTCTATAGAGAGTCAATCAAAGGGGCTGCTTTCCTCTTCAAATTCAGATTCTCTCTATTTTTTCAAGGGCATGGAAATGCATGTCCTAGCTCTTGGTGTCTATTTTCTCCCAATTGTCTTGACTAAATTTGGCATCAAAATCTTACCAATAGTACACGGACTTTTAATTGAACAAATTTCACATTGTTCGTTCCAAGCGAGGTAGATTGTGGTGTAGGATTCTGACATTTTCAAAATTGGTAGAACAATATCTTAATGCACATGATGCTAGCTAGATCTATTGTTTAAATAGTGTGATGTAGTGAAAACTCTAATTACATGTGTATGTCCAACATTTTACTCTACCATAATGAAGCTCACGAGTTACCATGCTTGACACACACATGGTTATTGAAGCCACTTCAGAAGTCATTCATGGCTATGCAGGTTCCACATTATAACTTAATGGTCTCACATGGCTTCTGTTCTTGAAGCCTGAGAGGCCACTTGTGCAAATTAGGCATCGTCCATAATACTTGAATGGCTTGAATGGTCACGTATAGCATCATAGACTCCACACATGCGATCACAGAGGTTTGCATATCTATAGATACAAATGAAGTTATCATCACATAATTGTGCTTTTGCAAGATATTATTTTATGGCTAACACAAAGAGGGGCTAAAGTGAGCTCATGAAAGTTCCTAAGTCTTGTCTGAACTCCAGACAGCAAAAGGACCACTTTCAAACCTACACTATCCAAAATATTCTTTTCAAGCAGCTAAGTACAACATTTAGTATTGTGGCCTAGGAGCAAACTCAAACTATCTTGTTTTTTTCATTGACATCAATTTAGCAGCTAGCTTGTTGCTATGGGAGACATTTAACAGGTAGCCTAGCCAGGTTGGAGCAAACTCTATTCCACCAAGGGTACAGTAGGAGACCCATCCCACTCGGCTACAGTAGGACACATGTAAAGGACTAGATTGAAAAGATAAGTATAGTAATGTCTACAGGTGTATCGAACTTGCCTACAGTGAAGCAATATCCAATCAGAATCCCAGAAGCAATCCGAGGCATTGCTTCCAAAAGCAGGAAATGTTGAAGTTGTCAAAAACCATCAGGCTTCCTATGCAACCCCTTCATGCACCAGAGAAGTAAATGAGGTGGGATGCCCATCTTTTCCCGAGAAGAGGCAAATCTGCTGGAAACATAAAACCGTAAGGATTTTCTATCTGTTTAAGATTGTAGAACATGCCACAAAAAAATATCAATCACTAAAACTTGGTCCTGCTATTGACTGGGAATGTTTGTGGTACTGACAATAGTTATGCTGCATGAAAGGACCAAAGCTACTTATTAATGAAAAACGCCAGCCCTATATTGGCCATTAACATTAGAGCACCAAGGACAACACCAAGAAAATTGCAAGTCTTCTATAGGAAAACAAAACTAGTCAAGAACCAAACTAAGAAACAATAATCACTACTCAGTAGCCCAAATATAAGCGAGAAGATTACATAAAGGCAACTAGAATGCTTCTTAGATATTTCTCAAATAGAATGTGTCCCCCCTTTACCTTTGAAAGAAAGTTTAGGTAGCATGCAGATTTTATTAGCTGGAAGTTGCCCCAGGGAATTCCGTGCATCAACTGAACAGAACAACATCAACTTTCAAGTAGCAGCAAGTGGCACCACTTTGAGGATATTGTATTTGCATGCATGATATAATCAAAGCAAGTGACACTGGTGGACACAGGAGCAATAACATAAAAGTACTTCAAAATACATAATAGAATGCTGATGAATTTTGCAAAAATTTGAATTTCTGATTTAAAAATTGTCCTTGATCGCCTCAACAAACCCCAGCCAGTAACACCATTGCAGAATCACACTACCTTTTTGGTGCTAACTTTTCCAATGTAAAGTCGAACCAATCCCTTCCACAACTTGTAAACCCACACAAAACTTCCAAAAATTGCAATAGAACTTTTAAGCATCCAGCAGAAGGAAAGCCATCCTGGTATCACCGTAGTTGCCGTACCTTGTATGTAAAATTCGCTGATCTTATAGATGATAAATGGCCCTACTAAGAGCCTGAAGAACGTAAACACTACAGTGAAGATAGGAGAAAGAAAGATATAAATTTGCCTCGCAATGGGCGAGCTATCCCTCGCCATTCGGCATAAAGCCCACACATTTTGGATAGGACTTGTTACCTCACCAGCTGCAAGTAGGGCCATAACTGATTTGGCACCATGAAGTGTGTAATAACGACATGACATAATATAAGTTGATGTGGCAGCATGGTGAAGTATGAAGAGATAGTCATCCGGGGCTGCAAACAAAAAATGGACCAAATCCCCAAGGAAATAAGCAAGACTGAACTCCATAACCCGGTTCTGGAAAGTCGTATTTGCTGCATCCAGTTCCCATGCAGTTGTAACCAAATCATAAGTAGCCAGAATGGTAGCAGCAGGGGCATGAACAATTGACAAAAAGCAGCTTGCCGCCTCAAATCTCTTCTTGTAAGTCCATTTAGAAAACAGCACAAAGTAGGCAAGTATGTAGGTTGCCACAAACAAGGCAAGTGATTTGAAGAAAATCGATTCCTTTGGGATGAAACTGCTCAATTCAAACGCCATTGAGATAGCTTAGCCTCTTTTACTGAGCTTGAGATAGCTTAGCCTCTTTTACTGAGCCTGTGTGTTAAAAGCCATCAATGATTCCAAGTTCCAGTGAGCATGTTGGGCCACTTTTAGCTAGCCTCACTCACTGAGCCTGTGTGTTTGAAAGTGATAACAGATGCCAACTTCCAGTGAGCATGTTGGGCCACTTTAGCTGCAAGATCTGGAAGTGTACAAATTGACCTTTGTAAACTGCTCATACCATGAAAATAAGACGCTGAAAGATTAACCAGCCGTTGTAGATCATAACCTGAAAAGAAGAAACTGAGAGATAAATTGAGCAAGGATATTGTTAAATTTAGTAACAATTTTGCAGAGTTCAAGACAATTCTTACGAAGAGCACTTGTGAGTGCACGTGCTCATGCACTGGAGAGAGAGAGAGAGAGAGAGAGAGAGAGAGAGAGAGAGAGAGGGGGGGGGGGGGGGGGGGGGGGGTTTAATTTTAGGCATGAATGCTTATTTACAATTACATCAATAAGTATGATCAATGCCAACAACCAAAGGAGCTAATAACTTGAGGCCACCAAAGAGACTAGGGCTTAATATGCCTCCCCCTTCATGAAGTCATCATTCCTCAATGTCAATGTCTTGATACATCCTCCATAACCTATGTCTCCTCTGACACTGATAATCCTTTCCAGGCCACTAAATCCTCCTGCAGAGCGCAATTCCTTGATCATTATCTTCCACGATTTATCTAACAATAGTGCAATAAACCCACATGCCATGTCCACTTGGAAAGGAATGCAACACTGGACGTACTCATCATCTCTCACTACAGTCATGGCCTGGAATTGATAATGCCTCTTCAGCATTCACATTGAACTCATACCAAGGTGCCTTGTGCAAGAACTTTCGTGGCAGTCACGAAAGATCTTTTGAAAAATTCTATTCATGTCTAGGACAAATTCAAATCCATTCCTCTTGTGCATACCTTCCGACTTGGTGTACGTGAGGTGTGCCTCTTAAGCTAAGTCTTTCACATGGCCAAATAACTTGCCCACTAAAGACCACACACATTAGCAATGTGAATATCTAGTTGAGTTTCTCTGATCTCTTTCTTGGAGATCATTATTTACCATAGCAAAGCTCATCTGATACAACATGCGCAAGATAGTGCACCAACAACTACACCTCCTTTCCTTTTTCTTTTGGATCTGGTACAGAATCTTCAAACTAAAACCTTGCATCAGCTCAGTCTACTTAACTTGGTGACCCTCACCTCTGGCTGACTGCAAAACATTGTAAATATTATGATCAGTGTAGAAAGAAACACATGTTTTTACCACACAAGTAATGCCACCACAATCAAATGTACTACTACAGTCTCTTGTGTGTTGCATACCCCTGCTACACGGGAATGCGCTTCTTGCTCCCAAAGTTGGCCTACCATCCTCCCTGAACATCAACCCTCCAACAATGTCACTTACTTTTGCCCCTAGGGCTAACTACCTTGTTCATGCCTCAAAACTTTTGTGTCCCATGACACCTCACAGTTCCATGATGTTGACATCCCTTAGCTTGTCCAACAACAGAGCCCAAAGGATTTGCAATGAAAATTGCAAAACCCGATGTATGACCAAATGTAACCTACCTCTATACATCTTGGCTGTCTTTGATCCACAGCCACTTGGGTTGGATAAACAATAACAGGCTCTTGCATCACAGGACACATTGTGATTAGGGTACTCTATGAAGTCTTGCAAAGCTCACTTTCTAAACATTGACATTTGATAGTGGGTTTGTAGAGTTTTGGTAATGATTTTTTGAGCACTAATATGAAGGCCAAGAGCCAAATTTTTCAAGCCAAATGATAGCAAGCTACGAAATACAAATTGAGGTAATTTCAATAAATCTTCCACTAAATAAAACTAACTTGGTTGCAAATGGCCAACAAAAAAACTTCCCAATAACCAGTGATTTTAGCAGTGTGACTAACATACTTTATCACAGTAGAACTGAAGCAATTATTTACCATAAATAGGAGATTTGTTCAGTTAGCAATTTCGTGCCATGCTTGAAGACAAAAGGAATCACAAACTTTGTTGACCAACAAACTTTTTACAAGTTAAATGGCTTGTTTTTTGTTTGGTCTACCATTGGGACATAGAACATGCTGAGGCCCCTAATTATAATCTTTTAGATCCCAGATGAATTTGAAATAATGAACCACTAATCTATAAAATAAATGGTTGACCGTTGATGGGTTTCATTTATTTTTCACCTCCTGCTGGTGTGAAGTTCTTGCAGTAAAAAACTCAGTACATATTTTACAAGGATCAATGATCAAAGTGAACAATGTTTGAGGTGATCTTCAATTCATCAGAATAAAGACAGTATGTTGAGCCGCAACAAAAAGAATTTGTAAATCCACCAGGTTCAGAATCGACCTTTTCAAAATCAGATCACTCAGCATGAATCGTGGCTCTGAACCGCCCTTCCAAAAGAATCAGAAAGAATCGACAATTTTTTTTTTTTGCATTTCTTAGATATAATGCTAAAAAATATCTAATGTAATATGTACAATGTCTACAATGTGTCTAAAATCTTATACATGCTAATTTGCTATTGATAACATACATTTAAAAGTTCATAGTTGTTGGTAGAAAGCTGAAGCCTGAAATCATAAAACAATTCAGCGTTCACAGAATCAGAAGTGCACATGACAATTTTGAATGGACACATTTCAAACTTCACATTGCACAAACTAGATTGCATGCTCCAAGTTCCACTTAACATTGTAATTTGATGTATTCACGATCCATCATCAAACATCCATCACATAATATACTAGGTAAACAAATCAAAACATTGGAAGCCAAAACCAAGCATAATCAATATCACAATCAATCGTCCAAAATCAAAGAACTGTTTTTTTTTTGGGTCCGATTCTAATTTCTTTCCGATTCGAATCGGACCCGATCGATTCTTTGACCAATCATCGTTCATTTGCCAACGAACCGTGGTTCATGGAAACACTAGGCCAATCAGGTTTTGATTGCCTTCCAAGGTGAAGACTTACTTTGAAAATTGGGGCAGCATTGAGCCAAACAAAAGACCTTGTGAAGAATTCAACAACTTTAGTCTTGGGTGGGTAGAGCCACTTATTGACTACCACTCAACTTCACTATGTACCTTACATCTTCAATTTTTATGACGCTTACATATCAAATGATGTCTCAACCAACATGCAAGAAGTGACCAATTTAGGGCAAAGCGATTTCTCCATTAGGATAGTCTTATCCAACGTTTTTTTTTTTTGGGGGGGGCGAGGGCGAAACTTTATAAGACCAGATAAAATTTCACTTTGGTAGTCTATAAAAATAAATTCTGATGGTTTTTTCTTAAAGTATAACAATTATTCTTGGCTTTATGAAAAAAAAAAATTAAAAATAATGCTCCGATGTCCAAAACCTTCGCATTCCGAAACGCAGATCTATGGTATGTAACAATGTAACATCACAATCGAAGGGGCATCACAAACTAGTTCTCTAAGTTTCAACCAATCCTACATTATCCACATTAGTGTCCATGTATACCAACTTGTCAAGTCTCCACCACTTTTCTCTCTCATATGTCCTCATTTGGGGAGCCAATTAGAATCAAACTATGGACATCCATTAATGTAAGCCACCATCAACAAACTACTTATTCGAGCCTGGAGAAAACAAATGGTGGACAAAGTGCAAAGACTAAAATAAAAATAACCAACAAAATTTCTAATGGAGGCTTTAACTTTTGTTCGAACAAGCTTTTGTGTGTGTGTGTGTGTGTGTGTGTGTGTGTGTGAGAGAGAGAGAGAGAGAGAGAGAGACTACTAACAAAAGGATAGAAAGTGATCGAATACTTCATAAAAGTCTATAAACCTCCCCTGACAGGAAATGCCTCTCAGTCAAAAGCAAATAATAACAATCCACGATAGACTGAAGAGGCCTTCTAGAATGATATTCTGAGAAAATGTATACATGAATATGAGCATTGTACTACAAAGATTGAAAGCATATCTGTTGATTTTAACAAGGTGATAGGTTGAAAACAAGGTGCCATGAAAATAACAGCCAAAAATCTCTTCTGAGACAGAATTATACGGACCGTGTGTTTAATTAATGACAGAGTCTAGTTAGTGTCAATAAACAATTAAGGCTACGTTCAAACTGGAAAGAAAATGCAAGACAGAAGAAATGCAGAAGCTGTTCAGCAGCAACCTTATGAAACTGAAAAAGAAAATATGTTTTCCGAAGCCAAATTGAAAAGGAGACCAGAGTCAAGAAATTTTTTTAAGCAAAACACATCCTAGCTGCACTGAAGAGGCACAGAGAGTTGAAATGCCTGTTCCTTTCTAAGCAAATGCGAAAAAATCTAAGAAGTAAAATGATAATACGCTATAAAACATGAGAGACTGAAACATTGTTGGAGAAGATTCATAATAACGACAACTCAAATCTCAATGAAGCATGAACATGCGCGTATTTTGAGCAATAAAATGAAATGCAAATGCGTATTATAAGAACAATTTTTGGGATCTTGAAGATGCATACCTGAAGGCCGAAAGAGAGCTTGCTTGAGGGGATCCAGAAACAGCCAACGTAGCTAACGCTGAAGCCTCTCTCTGACCTTTAAGCACAAGCCATCCCTCTCGCCTCTCCCTCGCTCTCCCTCTCCCTCTCTCTCTCTCTCTCTCTCTCTCTCTCTCTATGAATGATAAGGGAAGGCAAGCTGCCTCATATAAGGCGTAGGGCCAGATGTCACAAGTACGTCAGAATGGACAGGCTGGATGACGATGGGGTCCCAGCCCATAATTAAGGGCTGTCCAGGGTCCTGACTCCTCTTTTTGGATGGTTTCAACAACCAGCAATTGCCTTTCCTTGGTCCTTGGAGATGACACACCCACAATCAACCAACCACCCCCACCTGGTCGTAAGTACTAAACGATGTGCTACAAGTTAATTGGCTTCTTTGAATCACAACCATGCCACCGGTTCGGTTTACTTTTTGATATGCATCCTTTGCAACTTGGTGCCTTTGGACAATGGACCTCAGTTGTCTCGAAATGGCAAGAGGTCTCGAGTATAAGAGAAGGTCTCCGTCCTAGGGTTTTTTTCATGTTTTGAGGTGCCCAACGCTGACACTTAACCTGTGCCTTTAGTTAACACTTAATTTGTGCCTTTAGCAACTCACTCATCCACTGGGGCAATGTCTCATGTTCAAACAATGGACATAATGGAGAGAGGCACTTAAGTATAGGGGAAGGCCCTAGGGAGAGCCTTCCCTCATGTAATGGCCGATCGAAAAAGTTATTAAAAATAAAAAAACATGTGTTTAAAAATTGATTGGTTTGAGGAACCTTATGATCATAAGTTTCGCATTCTATTTGTAGCAAGTATGATAGCATGAATCTTAGAAATTGTTAGTCATTTCTATTTTCAATAAGTGCACATATTGTACCATTTAAGAGACCTTTCAAATACAAAGAAAGTTGTTACATTGGTATCTAAGGTTTTTTGCCAATGGCCAAAATGGGATTACCTCATTCTAAATAAGGCTCTTGTAACTGTTATTAGCAGGGCTGGCCGTTTATTAGTTAAAAACAGGCCCCGTAATAAGCCAGAATGGGCTAACACGAAACGTTCATAAACAAGTTGAAGGGTGGCCTTCACGAATGAACGGGGGGCCTTCACGCAAGTTGTTTTGCATCGGAACACACAGAATGATTTCGGCTGATTAACTGATTCCGGAACCTGATAAACTCGATTCTCAAGCACTCCCAAGTGTCCCCACTATGCTCAATGCCATCAATCCCAAGTCTACGTAGTAGTCCTGTCTGTCTGATCTGGCTATCCAGGGGAAGCTTCCCTGCTCTTCCTGCATCCAGCCTCCATTGCGCACTATAAAACGCTGCCTGCCATACAACTTCAAGTACATCTGCTTATCAACAGCACTTGAATCCAAGAAGCTTGCATTGTAATCTTTTGGTTCACGGGAAGCAAGAAGGATCGGAGAATTATTGCTCTGAAGGCGCTCAACTGAAGGGCGTTGAAAGGCCATCCCAGGATGGCCCATTATGAAAAATCGCAGGGCCACGGGCTCGCCCTGGGCCCTGCAAATTTTCATAACGGGCCATCCTAGCCCGTTATCTAATACATTCAAGTGTGAAACTAATCCCAAGGAGGCAAAGAGTTTAGAGCAAGCTTACACACCTTTGAATGAAGGTGTGACCAAGTTGCCATTGCGACTATGGTTCTAAGAATGCTCCTCCCCTCTACTATGAGATCCTAAGTCCTAGCTTGGCACAAACTTGGTTGGTTGCATGTGGCCTATTTTTGGAGCTCTAAGGGTTTGACTTATTCAAACTCCTCCTTTCCTATTGATCCTTGATTAGGCGAATCAACAAGCCCAAGTTGAAATAAGCTCTAGCGCCATTGACCAAAAGAACACTAGATAATTACACGACCTACCATTTCAAATTGCATTTGAGTAGCCTCAAAATGTGAATTTAGAATTTAGGGTTAACAGGGAGTCAATACGCAAAAAGTTATGTCTTGACAACGTGCCCCAAATTGCGAGTCTCTCACATGCTTGTCATAAATCTCGAATCGATGGGAATGAACCATGCCACTTTTTTTAAAAAATTAGGAAAAATATATCAATGTGGGACAAACAATTATATCAAAACCCAAGTATCAACTCGCGTATGAAGGAACCAACCTTGTTGGTACAATGTCTATAGACTCTAACACTAGAATTATAACATAAGTCCAATTATGATTGGTGAGTATCAATACCTCGATCCAACAAGTATAAAAACTTGAACTAAGCAGGTATTAATACCCAAAACCGGTGGGTATAATTTTCCTTGAAAACTAGTCATTTTTTAGAACTGCAGATACATATGGTTGGCTAATGTTATTGTTGCTACCCTATCAATAACTGGCCTTTTACCTGGTTGATAACTACTGAAAATAGTCATGTATGTATTCATAACCGGTGAGTGAATGAGCATAGGAACTTTATATTTAGCCTTAACAAGTCATTCACCGAAATAGGGATGTATTTAAAAAACAATACATGTGCCCAACATTGGTCAACGTATGGGCTAGTTCCTAGGCAAAGCCCAAATTGGAGGTGAAAAAGGGCCATCCCACATGATATCAATTGTATGATCGAATCAAAGTTATGTGATTTTGTGAATATTATGTATGTTCGTATTGAAATGGAGAGTAGTTTTACAACAAACTTTAAAATAAAATAAAAAAATTGGAGACATTTCACTATGTAATCGGTGTAGGGTGTATAGCGGGTGAGGAGCCCCTCCAACTATCAAAAGGGGTTAGAACACAAGGATCGATGTCTAACTAATTCTAGTTGTAGGTTAGTTGCCTTTCTAACTCTAACACTACTTTAACCCAACCACTTAATGTGAGAAATTTCAACTAGTTTAGTCAAATTTGCTACATTTGTTTATATGGCAATTGAGGCCAATTTCATATTAAACTTACAGTTTGACTTTTCAAAGTTATATTAGTCTAAAAGCATTTGAATAAACACTTTTGGAAAGTTTGGGAAAGTGTAGAACATGAGTTTTTGGTAGATTTAATTTGAGTAGTAGAGACATTGAATCTAGTCACAATAATAGTAGGGTTTTTCATTATGGAGGGAAACCAAAGTTTGAACTTAGGTTTGGACCTGCTATTAAAGGATGTAACTCGTGGGAAGAGGAGTCTTTTCTCTCTCTCTCTCTCTCTCTCTCTCTCTCTCTCTCTCTCTCTCTCTCTCTCTCTCTCTCTCTCTCTCTCTCTCTCTCTCTCTCTCTCTTATCTCATTCATGCTTATACATGGTTCTCTTGGGTTCTACTATCCATTGGTGCACTATACTTGTGATGTCTTGCAATTTTGTGTGTGGAATGTTCATTAAGTGCTACTTTCAGATCCACACGTGTGAAATACAATAGCTTACTATTTTTGTATGGACAACAATTTTATTTTATGTTTTGGTTGATGTTTGATCAAGATCTATTAGAGTTTGCATCTCATTCATAGTGTAGATGTTGGTTTTTCTACATTGGCAAGATTGGTGAGTTGTTGTCTTTCTAATCCAAGATCATTTTATGGATTTGGATCTTAATTGATTTGAAATCTTTCACATGGTATCAAAGCTTGTGTTTCAGGTTATGAAAGAAACATTCACATCTATCAATGATTTGGAGAAGATATCAATGCTAGAGCATGCTCGATTGGATTCTACATCAAAATTGAGTTTCTTGCATATGTAGATTGGATCTGTTGTAGATCAAAACTCAAAACAGGCTTATATCTAGAGCATTGAAAAAGCCTAAGTAGTGGCTACAAGATTGCATATCAAGTTTTAGACAATTGCATGTAGAAATTGAAATAATCAATTTTTTATGATTTTGTCAAAACCATAATTTTGATTGGATCTCTAGATTGTGAGGTTACTGAACTTCATTTGAGTGTGTTTCAATCTTAGGAAGTGGCAAGAGTCATTAGATTGAGGATAGATCATAGGTTGATCAAGATTTCACTATTCTATGTGTTGATTTGCTTGGTATAAGTGCTAGAAGGGAATTGAGAGGTTCCATATCATTGTGATTTCTTTTTTAAAGCATTTGTTGTTGTTCAAAAGAGTGCTTTTTGCATTGGAATAGGTTGAAAGAGAGAATCAGGTCATTGCTACATGGCTACATCAAGTGGGTACATGTTGGAAAACAATGATAGGCTTACCTCAAGTAACTATTCATTGTGAAGAGTGATGAGGATGGAATCACTTCTTGAGATGAAAGATGTTTTGGATATTGTTGTAGGTTTGGAAGAGAGGCCAGAAACACAACAAGAACAATTGAGGTATGACAAGAGGGCCAAAAGAGCTCTACACATGACCACCAATGAACTTCTCAAGGAAGTTAGTAAGTGTACTTCATCAAGTGAGGCTTGGGAAGCTTTGAAAAGGCTTTATGAGTCCAATTCTACTTCTAGAGTGTTGACTCTAAGAAGACAAATCTTTCAAAGTTTGCAAAAGAGTGAAGAGAGTCCAAATACTTTTGTTTTGAGAGTAAAAGCTTTGAATGATAAGTTGGCTTGCATTGATGAGAGCATTCAGGAAGGAGAGCTTGTTCAAGTTATTCTTAATGGATTGTTGGATGCTCATGCTGACATTTTTCAAAGTCTTTCTATTCAAAGAACTTTGCCAAGTTTGATGGATCTTCAAGAGATCTTGATCAATGAAGAATATAGGCTTCAAGCAAGAGATGGATCTTCATCAACATCTCAAGTTGGAGAGGAGGCTATGTTCATCAAGGGAAAAAGCAAAAGTAAGTGGTCTAAAGGGCAAGATCAAGGAGAGGCTTCTTCAAATGGCAAAAAGAAAGAAAGATCAAAGCTCAAATGCTTCTATTGTGGCATCAAAGGACACTTTGCAAGTGAGTGCTACAAGAAGAAGAGAGATCAAGAAGACAAGCAAGGTAATCTTACTCTTGATGAGGATGGTTTGGATGTTCAAAATGCAAATGATGATGCTTTTGTGATGTCTTCATGTATGCTTGCTAATGATGGAGATCTAGATCCATGGTGGATTGATAGTGGAGAAAGTTCACGCATGAATTTTCACAAAGAGTACTTCACTTCTTTGTTGGCATATAAAGATGACAAGAGGGTTATCTACACGGCCAATGATGATGAGTATGCAATCAAAGGGATTGGCACAATTCCTATTTCTCTCTCTACAAATAGGAATGTTCATTTGGAGGATGTTTTGTTCATTCCATCTATTACCAAGAATTTACGTAGTGGGAGTCAACAGCTAAGTAAAGGCCTCAGAGTTGAGTTTGATGGAGATGCTTGCATGATCAAAAGGAAGGATATCTTGATTGCAAAAGGTAAAATGCAAGGGAAAATTTTCAAACTAGATGCTTGTGTTGTTGCTAACCAAGTTGGATGTGTTGCAAGAGAGCAAATACCTATTCAAGAGGTTTGGCATAAAAGGATGGGGCACCTCAACTTCAAGTCACTGGAGGTAATGGCTAGAAAGAAGATTGTTATTGGTCTTTCAAGTTCCTTAACTAGCATCAATCATGTTTGTGAGTCTTGTGCTTTGTCAAAGTCACATAGACTACCTTATACTAGATCTACATCTAGTTCTACAAAGCCTTTTCGGGTTGTACATTTGGATATTCATGGAATTACTACAATTAGCAATGAAGGAGCTAAGATGTATGTAACTTTAGTTGATGATTTTAGTAGATTTTGTTGAATCTATCTACTAAAGAGCAAAGATGAAGTGTATGATATTTTTGTCAAGTTCAAGAATGCAAGGGAGAACCAATTTTCTACAAGGATCAAATGCTTGAGGAGTGAAAATGGTGGAGATACATATATACCAACAAAATGGAGTGGCCAAGAGGAAGAATAGGACTTTATGTGAAAGTGCCAAAGCCATGAGGTTAAGTGCTAACCTTGATAAGCCATTTTGGGATCAAGCTCTATTGTGTGCTAATTTCTTGTGCAATAGGTGGTCAAGTGCTATTTTGGATGGAAGGACACCTTTTGAGATGCTATTAAAGAGGAGGTCGAGTGTCAAGTTTCTTAGAACTTTTTTATGTACATGCTATGTCAACATAACTCTTGATAGGACCAAGGAGGATCCATCTTCAAGGAAAGGTATATTTGTTAGATATAGTGAGGTGAGTAAAGCCTACACAGTTTACATTCCTTCTACTAATAAGGTGATTATTGGTAGAGATGCCATTTTTTATGAGGGGAACATTCGAAAAGTATCTTCAAGTATTATTGATGATGATGTAGATGAATCTAACATTCTTGATGATGATGTTATGGATTCTACTTTGGATGGTAATTATGAACGACCATCATCAAGTCAAAAGCCAAGGAGGACATCAAGGCAAAGGCAAACACCTTCAAGGCTCAATTATGATGATATGGAGTCTCATGTAAAGCTAACTATAAGAGATAATGAAAGATTCTTCAAGGACATTACTCTCTATAGGAAGCTAGTTGGTTCACTCATCTATCTAACCGTTACAAGACCAGATCTAAGCTATCGTGTTGGAAGATTGAGTCAACCTTTGCGAGCCTAGTTAACCTCCTCTGACCACTGCTACTATAACCTTGCACAGAACCGATACAAGCCACATGTCTAGGGTCAAACAAAATTGGAGGGATTTTTTCTCTCCTGGTACTATGTCCACGAATACTCCTATTGTGAATCTACCATGGCAGACCAGACATAATAAGAGCAGGTGGCTCTTTGAGATTAAAAAATATCAGAGATCCACTGAAATCCTGATACCAAAAGCCCCTTTTTATAGAACTGTCAGTGAGATCACTAGAGAGAATTTGGACAGTTTTGTTAGGTTCACACCTGCAGCACTCAATGTTTGCAGGAGTCCGCGGAGGACTATTTGAGCCTTTTTTTTTAAGATTCATTTTTTGCTAACAATTGATGCTAAGCGAGTCACCATAATGCCCAAAGATTTCCAAATTTTGTATAGAATGAGGGGGAGATATTGTAAACTTCACAAGGGTGAACCCTCTACTCCTAGGGACGATCTATTGATAGGACTAATATTTCCACAAAGCATTACAAGAGTTCTTAAGTACAAAAGGACCCTATAAGAAATGCCATGTAGGATGGACGAATTGTCAATAATCAGATATGCAATATCAAGTATTTACCATAAGCAATCACCAAACAAGAAGGCGGAGGAAAAACACGCAATATCACTCAATCACACTAACTTCATACTAAATGTAAAATGTACATATAAACCCTGAACCTTGATAGAGAGAGAAAGCCTAAGAGTAGACTACTAGACTATCCTACGGCTAGTTACAGCTAGTAATAGTTGTCAATAATAAAGTACATAGTAAAATGTAATTAAGAAGTGTAACAATGAAGTTTATCATTAATTTCTAACACTCTCCCTCAATGATAAAATTACGTTCTTCTATTCTTAGTAGAGTACAAAACTTTTCAAATTTAAATCTACCCAATGGCTTAGTAAAAATATCTGTAATTTGATCTTCAGATTTACAGAAATAGAGATAATATAAGAACTTTCAAAGGGAATATTCTAGATTTCCTACTTCGGCGCGGCGGCTACGCCGTCTCCTCTTTGCAAAGATTTCGAAACGAGTGATCGTTCAAACAGACAGATATCAGTAATGTGAAAGGTATGAAGCCTCAAAGCTCTGAATGGCAGTACTAGACACTATCTGGTGTGATTTGCAGTACTCCAAACAAACTAATGAGAGATTTCTTGGCACAACTCTTTGACAAACGACACTTTTCACAAAGACTAGAAAAAATTGCAAAACTTTTTCCACTCAACAGATTTTCAATCTATCTAATACTACCCTGGCCTTTTCGATGCCTCCGGGATTGTGTGTTCGTTCCCCACTAATAACTGTGAGCTTCAAAACCTACAAAATACACCACGAAAGATTTCTTCCAGCCGTTTTTGTCTCTCCAAGTTTTCACCTCCTGTGAAGGACTTTCTCACTTCATTGTGGAGCCTGTGACAAGCTGTATCCACTGATCAGGCACGCAGGACTATCGTAGCTCTGATACCATGTCAATAATCAGATATGCAATATCAAGTATTCACCATAAGCAATCACCAAACAAGGAGGCGGAGGAAAAAAACGCAATATCACTCAATCACACTAACTTCATACTAAATGAAAAATGTACATATAAACCCTGAACCTTGATAGAGAGAGAAAACCTAAGAGTAGACTACTAGACTATTTTACGGCTAATTACAACTAGTAGTAGTTGTCAATAATAAAATACATCGTAAATTTAAATAAGAAGTGTAACAATGAGGTTTATCATTGATTTCTAACACGAATTCGTCAAAATTCAAAATTATGATATAAGAAGTGTCTGCCCGTAGTAGTTCGAATACAAAACCGCTTTGGTTACGGTCATGGTTAACTAAGGTTTCTCTCGAGAAAAAGAACTAAACTCTTGGGAAAAGAGAGAGTGAAGAATTGAAAAAAAGAGCACCAACTACATTACACTATAGATTGAACAAACTAGAGGAAAAATAAATGGACGTCGTTATAACGTTTTCATCAATTAGCAGTCACCATTTTTGAATGCTACATAAAATGCCTACATCTCTCGAGAGAAAAGAGAGATGGCAAGATTTGCAAAAAGAAGAGCGGCAACCAAAATACACGGATTGAGAAAACTCAAAACTCAAAAATAAAAAAAATGAGCGGCATGACAACATTTGAATCAAAGGTCCGATCTCATTCTTCAAGTGCTATGTGAAATGATAAACTAGTATGTGAATTGTATAATAGCGTTGAGTATGTTTCTTTTATTTATTTGTTGTTGAACTGATATTGGATTGTAATCTACTTTTTCTTCTTATAATGAAAAATCTCATCTCCATATAGATCTTCCTGAAGAATATGCTCCTATGATTAAAAGAGGTGTCAAAGCATCTTGCTTTTATCAGTTGATGATTGTTTGCGCTATAGGCCTGACGGGAAAACAAATCTGGACCTCTGGGTAGATGAGACATTATATCCTAAAGATCCATATTCCATGCAGCATCCCATTCTTCTGCTACTCAATTGATATATTTTGTTTGTCATGGAAAGAATAGTTTGCTAGGTTATTCTAAAAGATTAGAAGAATATGGTAATGCATTTTCAATGGAAAGAATCCATTGTTTAGAGGATGTAATTAGACGCATATCTTTATATTGTGCTCAAAAAGACAATATTTTGCAAATAAAATTGCTAGAGAATGGGTTGTCAAAAAAGAAAATGAAAATCTATGGAATTATAGTGAATTATTACAAAAGATCATAGAGAGTACAAGAAAAGACATTGATCAAATGAAAATCAAATTTAATAATGGCCGTTCTGCATACTCACAACTATTGAAAGATGTTGACTTGATAGGTAAAAAGGTAAAAAAAAAAAAATGAAAGCCAGTGATCAACACAAATATTCATAATTTGTCATCAACAAGAGGCTATCGAAAAAGGAAAATTTATGCATTCAAGTAAGTTTTTGACTTTTGGCCTTTGCAATCTTCTTTTTACTTCAAGAGTTCAAATCTTATATTATTTTTGCACGACTGTAGATTGTAACATTAATAATCTATATTATTTTGTGAAGAATTGAAAAAGATTATCTATGTTAGATATAGGGGTCTTATGTTTTTTACATCAAGCATCTAGGTGTAGGATGTTGATAGGAATAAATTTGGCATAGATGGCAAATTATGCATTTCCACTTGTAATGCCACTATTGAGCCAAAATAGAGTAAGAGGCTAAACACTTGCTAATTAGAGTGTAGACAAGTGTAAAGTTTTTGTTTGATGAATTCCAAGAGGTCCAATAGGATTTAGAGGTGGAACCTTGTGAGGTCCAATAGGAAATTGAGGTGTGCTTGAATATAGTCCAATAGAATTAAGAGGTGCATAGATCAATGATCCAATAGGATCAAGAGGTGACAAAATATGGTCCAATCATAGTTAAGCATAGTGGTAGCTCGTGGACCTACTAGTATCATTGTACTCCTCATTTTGAACGCAATTGATTTGGTGATTTCATGGATTTTGTGAGTTATTGGATTTCTAGATTTCTCTCTCTACCCGAGAGCTCGTGATGTATTTTCTCTTCTACCCGAGGAGAGCAGCTTGTTTGTACTTAGATTATTTTTTGAATACTTCCCACACGTGCGAGTGAGAGTTGGAAGTGATTAAATGCATGTAGTAGTGTGTTTTTGCCATAGGATTCAAGATTGATCTTGAATCTCAATCTAGTCTTGATCTTGGTGCATCTACACACCTTAGGAGATAAGACAATGCTACTATAGACAAGTCTTTGGGCTCAGTGTTGACAACAAAATCAACCGAGTCATTGATGACGAATAATCGAAACAATCACGTTAAGATAAAAATTGTTGATGCATTAATGATTGAAGTACAAAAAATACTTGACAATACCATAATTCTAGAACCATGTGATTTTGCTGGAATAAGTAGAGATGCTTATGGCACCATATTTAAGATTATCAAACAGGTTTTGACGCTGGTTAGCATTAAGAAATTTCCTATTCCACAACCATTTCAAATAAAACGGGAGCGTGATTCATTGAATAGAGGAATTCAAAAGATTATAGGTGTTCCATTTCATATCGAGGAAGTATATCAATCAAAGGACAAAAAATCCATGTCTTACAATCAGTCAAATAACTTGTTTGTAGATATGAATACGTTATTAAGATTTATTATACATTTCTATGATAAAAGGTAGATAGTAAGATAGTCTTGGTACTGAAGTTGGATGAATCAAAACTTATTAAAGGACAAAAAATGGAGAGAGTGAGTATAACACTCATGAATGGAGCTCTGCAAAAGACAAATAGTCAACGAGATTTTAACTTCAGTGTTCAGTCCGAGAATGACATATAGTGGTTGGCAGCCTTTGAGGTATGATATTTTAAAAACTAAAAAATAAAGTATGTCACTTGGATTTGATATTGTTATCAGTTGACTAGTTTTTTGTCTATCCATTTTTTATGTTTTAAAGGAAGATCATGACATTCTGTCATGGGTGTTTAGCAAAACAACATACCCCAGAATCATCAAAGAGCATATGGATGGGGAACTTTTTAATGTACGTGGAATAGGAGACTTCAAGATAGAGTGGCATTTGGTTGATTTGAAAAGTTTAAAATGTATGTTCAATGTTTCCCATGGACCAACCTCCAAAAATCCATGTTTATATTGTATGAAATCATTAAATGACATGACCAAGAATACAACAATAACAAGAGACAAAGAGGATTTGGAAACCTGTTCTACCAATTCCTCTACAAAACGTACATATTTGCACTCTCCATGCTGAGGTTAGAATAATCGAAAAGCTTGTGTATTGTCACATATTATATGCTTGGAACACAAAGCCAGAATCATCTTTCAAGGAGGCTATTTCTAGATTAGAAAATGTTATGTCTAAAGCATGTCTCCATAAAGGACATGTTAAAATACAAAAGGACCTTAAGCTTTCTGGAAAAAAAGGAAATGTACCTTGCAAGCCGAGCATTGGAGGAGTAAAGGTGCAAAGATTTTTATCTAACCATTCAGGAAAGCCATCTAAGACGCGTTACTCTGTTTGAAGAGACATCATAGATGCTACTCAAGACTTTGTTCAGGAAGGAGCAACAAGGGTGATGAAAGTTGAAGTATGGACAAAATTAGATGATATGGTTAAAATATTACGATAGGAAATATTTTCAAACAATGACTTGCGACTACTCCAGAAAAGTTGTGCTGAGTTTGTGGATGCAGTTAAGGTGGCATGGGGAGAGGATCATATCACACATTACATGGTAAGCATTTAAAAACAGATATTAAGTTACCATTTCATTTTGCTTTTTTAAGTTTACCAATTGATAAAAATTGTTGATATTTTGCAGCACATATTACGACACAATTCCATATCCTTAGCAGAAAATCATAGAAGTTTGAGTATATGGTCATCACAAGGGATGGAAAATTCTCATTGGCAAGCAAGAGCAGCAGTTTATAAAAACGCACAGCATGGTGGCCTCAATGGTAGACACGGATATATTCTTCAGCTATTTCAATGGTTCTATCGACGAGCACAACAAATACGACATCAAACAAAATCTGCAAATTACATCAAGTTCAGAAAGGCATGCAAATTTATACATCAAGGGAGGTAGATTGACAGACACAACATTATACTATATATTTGTAATTTGTTTTGGAAAAAAAAAATTACATTTCCAACTGATTTAATATATCTATGTCTCCTTGCCATCTTCTTTTTCTTTTTTCAGTACCAGTTGCATTTTGTTGTCGTGGAGGAATTCTCTTCTTGCAAATGGATCCAAAAGATATGCATTTTCCTTTTCTCGACATAATTCTATGTAAGTTGCATACAAAGCAAAATAGGTAGATTAGAGAATAGTATTCTCGGGGCCATAACCTAAAATCTTTAGTACAATTGAGCGTTTAACAAAAATTATTTTATGGTTTAATGAAATTATGTTGTAAAGCTATCTTTACAAGCCTTACTCCCGGCGCCACTGGCGCCAACATTGCCCCGGCGCCAGCAGCGCCACTGCTGCTCCCGGCGCCACCGGCGCTGGTGCCGCTCCCAGTGCCATTGTGACCAAAATCCAGCCTGCGCCAAGTTCCTATGGTTGAAAATCTTTGATCGATTCTAGCGAAGTCCAGAGAGCTCAGATCGATGTGCAATCACCTCACACGATCTAGGCATGACTAAAGGAATCCTGAGGATCAATAAATTCTAGAGAGAGAAAACGTGCTTTACCAGCCTGGATAGAGTACTTGGTATGAGGGGAGGTGGCGAATGACACCAATACTATAGGGGAGTGCAGGTTTAGGATTTAGGGTTTATGGCTTAGGGCTTAGGATTTAGGGTTTATGGCTTAGGGCTTAGGATTTAGGGTTTAGGGTTTAGGGCCAAGGACCAAGGGCTAAGGATGAAGGGCGAATGGCCAATGGCGAAGGACAAATGACCAAAGGCTAAGGGCCAAGGGTTTAGGACGAGCTCCAACCAAGTCTCAGTCTCCCTTGCTGGAATGTTGTTCTTGCGCCCGCCTTGGCATGCTTGCTCCTCGGAGACTAGGGTCGGTCACACACTTGAAATGTAACCTTCTCAGATTTATTTATAAAGTGGGATTTTTCTCAAACTGACTCTGATTACCTTCTGGGTTTCAGTGTTTGGTAAAAGTGCCAATTGTAAGGCCGCTTCAAACTTTTTGATCTGGCACATAGTTGAGGGTCGTATCCCGGGACGCCAGTGGTATGCCGTCTGGACCATTCGGTCCAGGAACTGGTTGTCTTCATATTTGTCGTGGCTTGTGGTTCTAAGTGTTCCTTGCATGAACGTGAATGGGTTAAGCTCTTGGGAAAAGAGCTCTAACTTGTCGGCTAAGTTGGATGCCTTTTTTGGGTGGAAGTTACTTGTTTATGACTATCCAGTCTGGCGTGGCGCCAGGTTGGCTTCCAGCGCTCGTGATGAAGCTTTCAGTTGGTTAAGTCTGATGTAAGTCAGACCGCTTGCTTGGAATGAATGTTACTCGTTTGTAACGAAGCTTCGAGTTGGTTAAGTTTGATGTATGTCAGGCGGCTTGCTTGGAGGGAAGTCACCCACATCGAGACCCCCAATCTGGCATGGCACTAGGTTGGATCTCAATGTTGGTTTCGGAACTTCAAGTTGGTTAAGTCTGATCGTTGTTGGTGAGTTGGCTGCTTGTATGTCAAGTGGGTTTGGACGGCAAGAGTTGAAGGCTGGGAAGCTAAGTCGTGGTTCCCGGCTCCCTTTGGGATGCCTGCACTACAACTTATGACCACCTAAGTAATGAGACAATGCCTTTACTACCATAATAATTGTTTCGCCTTGAGCATTGAACATCGAATGGGCAACACAAATCTCATGGTTTTTGAAAAAATAGAAATAATTTCCAAGGCCGCTCTCCTTGTTAAATTTGCTTGAGTAGGTTTGAAAGCCACCTCGTCGAATGGCAAATTCGTCAATAAGAATGGCCTCCTAAAAATATGAAAATTAAAATGCTAGTTCTTATGATGAATATAAACAATATGTAAAACTAGATGCATGCATAAAAAATAAAAGAACTCGCACATTCAACGATATCTGCTTCAATAAATTCGGGGTGGTCTATTTTGTGACCCTTTTGCGAGCTTAACTCATTTGGTTGGTATATTTTTTGAGGCCCAAAACCAAGTTGGGTCTGAAAAGCAATGAACTCATCCTATGAGGGAATATTTTTTTGATGCTCACGGGTCTTCGACAAAGACTGTTGCAAACACTCTTTTGGACAAAGTGTATCATCATCGATCTCATCATCTACTCTAGGAACAATGTCATCATACTCAAAATCAAGAATGTCAGAAAACTCACCTAATGTTTTGGCTAAAATACATAACACTTCATCTTCACAATAATTAAAAAAATCGCACAAGTAAAGTATAGTGAGATAACTATCATTATCTATGTAATATTTAGGTAAATCAAAAAAGGATTGTGAATGAATTTCATTTGGTTCATCCATAGCACATTCGGTGTCTCCTACAAATGCAGATCAATTATCACTTGGGTCAAATTCTATAATATTGTCATATTTTATGTCAGTTTCTTCAAGAAACTGGATTGTATCCTTGATCTTCTGATCTCGTGAAGAGGAGGATGGTGAAGTATGCATGGAGCTTGAGCAATCCTGGGATCAAAATAATCAAATATAATATAAATGCAGATTGATTTTCAGCTAATCTACACTTCTTGCGACAAATTTGGCAGTAACCGGAGAACTTAAATTTCTCATAAAGTTTTGTATATAATCGATCCAATCTATTTTTCAGATGAAATTCAACAGACTTGACAATATCAGTGTAATGCAAAAAAGCCATGTTCTCAAATGTTTGCAAAGACAATGTAACAAAACTTTTAAATATTTTGTGAGGCTCAAAGAACACGTGTCTATTATGATAAGCTGTAGCAAAAACATGAAGAAAAAGATGAAACAACGATATAAAGTACTCCCTAGCTTCGATAATGCCAAAATCGTCAAGAAATGAAGAGAGCACGATATTCGGATCAGATCTACATGAAGCTAAAGACATTGTATTAAAGTAATATTAACAAAAAAAAAAATACCAAATTAATTGTATGTATCGAATATGTGTGTAGCCATCAATAGCAATATTGAGGTTATAAGAAACTGCGCAAAAGAACGATATGTACGACCTAAACAGCGGTAGAAGAATTTTTTTTATTAAAAATGTTATGTTGCTGTTGAAATGATATTTATACACTTTTGATTTGAATACGTGTCACCAGAACAGGTCATGAAATAAATGCGCCGTCGAATATTAGAATATTCTAGCCACTTTACAGTTGTACAAAAAACAAATATTCCTTCGAAATGAATATTCGATGAAGAATATTTTTTAGATATTCCAAAAACCATATTTGGAACTTGTGCGCAATTATCATGAAATTTGCTTCTTGTTTTGGAAATCATATCGATTACAATATGCATATTGCTTTATGAATGAAAGTTACATCTACCACGTTGTGCTTGAAAGCGATGGGTAACTATAACCATGACATATATGACAAGGAAATGAAATATTCATCATCTATACTCAATGTTGAAAAAAATGTTATGAATGAATGACGAAATATTAAAAAACAACACAATTCTGTATAATCTAGTTTGAAAAAACATAAACAAATATATTATTGAAAACAATTATACAATGCATTTCTACCACTGGCATAACAAAGCAAGTAGCAAATAGTTGAAATGAATTATTTCCAAAAATATTGAAAAAAGCCATTTTTTCATAGAACATTGAAAGAGTTTTGACATTTTCCAATATTGTTAGTGTTTGTCAAAATATATCAGTTGTTAGAGAGCCATCTTTTTTATCAAGTGCAAGATGGCAAGACGAGAGACAACGATTTTTCTCTCAAAATTGTAAACTGGGAGATTCGCCTTTCTCCCAAATGTATGATGTAATACGAAGTTTGAAATTGCCATTTGCATATTGCCATGAAAAATGTCAAACAAATTATAAACGTTTTACTAGCTCTTCGGAAATGATGTTGCAAAAAAAAGTCTCAAACTGTATGATTGTAATCTTTATGATTAGAAAACCATATATTGATAAAAATGCATGTAGCCAATTTCATAAAATGTAATATAAATAACAAGTCATTGAATATCTAGAATCAACACAACTTTTAACAATTATCTACAATTTTTTCTAACAAAACACACAAATATTTCTTGAGATTTGAATAAAACCTGTCATACCATCATGCCTTAATTTTGTCATGCAAAAAGTAACAATTTGTTGCACAAAATTGTTCAATCTCTTTGATGCATAAAGTAGAGATATTTTGCATTGTAAAGTTGCAAGTTTAGTCACAATTCACTTACTTATACATTCTTGCATTGTTGTTATCACAAAACGAAAACCATTACATGATAGAGCCATGTAGATATCTGCAATGCTTCTTGGTTCCCAAGGGGAGGCTCGAACAAGGGACCAAAGAAACTTTGGATGTCAAGCCAACCAATTGAGCCAACCTCACTGCGTGAGAACTAGCAAGCCATGATCAAGATGGGGAGGATGAAAATTAGCAGTATGGAGCCACGATGAAGGAATGAAAAGGGAACTATGTCAACAATATGTTTCTCTTTTATAGCTATTATTGATATCAAATACCACAACATCGACGAGTAACCTCATTTGCATACCAATGTGTAGTCACAATCATACCAATGTGTAGGTGCAATCATTGCAATAATTAACATGCTTCACAAGAGTAGAAGAGAAACAATAGTATTCCAAAGTCTATTGCAATGCATAGCCAAAAAATTGAACACGACGAAAGTTTAATGAACTTAAGTGTGTGCGAAACTTCTACTCACATTGATGGCATAACTTGTTGATAGATTTGAAGTGTATGTAGAAGGACAAGTACATGATACATTCATCATGTGTTAGCCATTGTTGAAAGAAGATATAAATAATAAACAGAAATTTTTTCAATAAAAAAAAACCTTATTTTTATACCAACTACTTTTCAAAACTAGAAACCTATAGATTAAAAAAGAAATAAACAACACATTTCTTACCATTGTTTTAGCAAAGTAAAATACATAACATTGCATTTACATCATGTAGCCAATATTTTCGGACAAATCATTGCTTAAACTGCTTATCTATTCTTCTAATTATTCTTCAGGTGAAATCTTTTTCTAGATTTTGAATAGGGCATGGAAATACAATGCAGTAGCCATTGTTAAAAGAAGATATATATAATAAACAGAAAAAAATTCAAAAACAAAACATAATTTTCTACCAACTACTTTTGAGAACTAGAAATATATAGATTATAAAAAAAGAATTCAACACATTTCTTAGCATTCATATAACAAAGTAAAATTCATAGCATTGCTCTTGTGCAAAAAGTACAAAAAGGACCAAGAGTGGATCCTAATCTGATCCTCGAGAGGGATTGGTTGTCAGATTACTTGATCTATCAATCTACTTGAGATTAAGATCAATCTAGATCAATTCTAGACACAAAATCCTAACAAGAACAATCATTAATTGAAGGTAGGTGTACTTTCTGGTTTCCCACGTGTGAAACCCTATCTGATTACGGAATCCAACCTGAAAATCAAGTACACATTGATAGAACCTCAAAACAATCAAAACAAACGTAGACAAATGGAGAGAATCACTCAAAATTGCTTCTAAAATCAAGATTGTTGTCTCACAATGATTATGGCCAAATGTGGCTCTATATATACAATAAGTGGGAGCTCGTGGTACTGATCATCCTTCTGATCCCACATGTGCGAAGGTGCTTTGTCATATGATGATTCATCATGCAAAACTGACACTTGGACAAAACCTTCTATTTTGAGCACTTTGGTCCATTTTACTTCTATATGGAGATCTACTTGGAAATCTTTTAGAAGTCAAAATTTGCCTACTTCAGCTTATTCCACATGTGTGAGCTGTCCTCTACACATGGGATATGACACCTAACCAAAGGATGTGGCTCATGCAATCAATAGATTGATGCCATGTGTCATATGTCTAGAAAACTAGTTTTTGGCCATTTTAGCCACTAGAACTTGATATAAATCATATGTACAACATATATGATTATGGTACATGACAAGTACACTAGTTTCACACGTGGGAACAGGCTGCACACATCTGTGTTTATCTATATACAAGATTTTTGGCCTCTACCAAGTTTATTTTTGCATTTTTCACACTCCTCAAAAATCTAGCTTGGTAAATCTAGCTTGATGGAAAACATGATGATCTTGAACTTGACTCCATGGGCTGAATTGGTCTTTGATGTTCAAAAGGTGTGAAGATCAGCGAATGAGCTTGATGTTAATCTGAAATCACCATATCTATGATAGTGCTTCTTTGATGTTGACATCTTTGATGAGCTTGAGAGCTTTGCATCATCCTAGCACCTTTAAAATTGATTCCTTCCAATTTTCATGTAGATGCTTGTCCTTGAGGCTTGCTCCTTCTTCATGTGCATGCTCCTCCATGAGGAAATAAAGATTTCTTCTTGACTTATTAGGATCACAAAGATTTAACATCATGTTACCACGATCTAGAGAATTAGACTCATCCAAATTGGCAAGACTATGCATGCTATAATAACAAAGTGTTTGCATCATATCTTCATGCTTGTTTACCATGCTAATCTCAAGTCCAATGAGGCTAAATACTTCATTATGGAGATAAGTGTCTTTAGAAGATGATTCACTTACTCTCATAAAGAGTTTACAATTTGCCTCAATACAAATTTTCAAACTATGAGTGAACAAATCACTTTTGCTCTTACATGACTTAAGAGCATACATTTGATGAAATAACCATTTGCTTTCTAATTGATTTAAAAGCAATTTCAACCTTTTAAGAACATCATCTATGTTCTCAAGAGAGACTTCATACTCAACTAGTATGGCTTTACTCCAATTTTGAGATGCAATGATCTCACTAAAGCAAATTGATTTATCAAATGACATAAGAGAAGTAAGTATGAGATGTATACCACATGAGATATGCTCCTCTTTCCCTTGAAATGTGAGCCACATGGACTCAACCATATTTCTTGAGTTTCTTTTTGGAATCACAATTTGAGAAGGTCTCTATTCCTCAATCCTTGGCACACTTGAACCTTGAGAAGTATTCTCCTCCTCAATCCTTGGCACATTTAAACCTTGAGATGACTCCTTAAGATCCTCTTCATGGTGCTCCTTTTTTATGGAGATTCGAGACCTCCATGTCTCATAATGATCACAAAAAGTATGACCATTCAATATGAACTTCCCATGATTATCAAGATTACTTATGCTAGAACCATAAGTCCAAAAATCACCACAACTTGGCATGATTTTTCCAATATTGAAATCAAAAAGTATTTCCATCTCAATAAGGCTTACTACTTGCTTATGGATATAAGTGTCCACTTTGGATGCTTCACTTATTCTCATAAGAAGTTTACAACTTGCCTTTAAGATTGAAAACTTACAATTTTCATCTTTATGAATGAACACATCATTCATGATCTTATTGAAACCAAAAGATCCTACATTATGAAGATATTTCCATCTCCTTGACTTCATAACTAATGTAAGCTTTCAAGGGAAACATATTTTGCTATTTTTTAAGGCATCACACTCAACTAGTATTGCCTTAATCCACCTTTGAGATACAAAAATCTCTTCAAAGCAAAATGGTTCTTCATAAGTTGACATGATAGCATAAATGAAACTATTTTTATTTTGTGATTGCTACTCCTTATTCTTGATTGATTTTTGTTGGATCATAACAATAAGTTTGAACTTATCTAAAGTTCCAAGCAAAATACTTTCCAAGGACATAAAATAAATCCAAGTTACTTTTTCATGAAAGTAACATCTATCTTTGCATCTTGAACCAAACAATGCACTTCCAAAGCCTCATTGACTTTTCCACAAAGGAAACACCTTTTCCTTGGACTTGTCCTTCTTGTATTTGCATTTCGAACTTGAAGCTCCATCCTTCTCCTCGGCCCCCTTTCTTTGGTTCTTCTTGGATGGATTGGTCTTCTTTTTGTAGCATCTTGAGGAAAAATATCCTTCCTTGCCACAAAGGTTGCACTTAGGATCCTTTCTTTCCTTCAATAGGATGCCACCTATTGATGCTATGTGAATAAAAACCTGTGATATGATTCTACAAATGTAATTTGTGACTCTCAAGAGACTAGATTTGAACATCTTCAACAATCTAGAAGGATCTACAAAAGATCTAGCTCACAAACCTAAGAATCAATCTTCACAGTAATGACTAGTCACTTGGAAACTTTGCTTTGATCACTAAGACAAAAGCACACAATCTTTGAATCAAATCACTTAAGAAATCAGATCCAATCTCCTATTGGACTCATCAAATACCAATGACTCTTTCTTTTGAAAGTTGAAATGGATATGAAAAGATTTGACACCTAGATTTTCCTTTTCACTTGACTAGTTCTCTCAACACTTGAGATTCTTGAACAAAAGATGGGTTTTGTTTCAAACAGCTGGAAATAACCTTAATCACTTCTTTTGGACTCACTCTTGACCCAAATACTCTCACACTTGAGATTTAGAATGAATTTGGTTTGATTTGACAACAAACTATACCACCAATTTTTCACAAAGCTTAAAAAATTAGACAACTAGAGATTCACAAAGATCTCAACCATGCATGAATACTCAAATATGGACTCCTCCTCATTCTAGACATCCAATGGGATCACAAATTGACCCTCACACTCTCACTAAGAAAGTTGAATAGGACTAATTTGAGTTTCATACATACTATGTCAATTTTTGCTCAACAAATTGAATTCAATCACTCCTATTGGATTCCACCAATTACTCTACCTCTTAAGACTTGGAATGATATTCAAAATCAAAAGTTGTGATTTTTCTCACTAAGATATTGTGTTTCAAAGAGCTAATGCCACTTAGAAAGATTTGATCACCTAGGAAGAGACAAACTCTCCACCAATAACAACACAAAATGAGCTTCTAGATCTTGCCTTCTACAAAGGAAGGAACTCTTAGAAAATTGGATCTCTCTCTACACATTTGCCATAGACATCTTAATGACTATTTTCAAACCTCACAAACACTCAAACAAATTGAGTAGGATTGAATAATGTGACTTAGATCTCGATCTCCTTTCTAGAACTTTCAATTGAAGCCAATTTATGTCAAATTCTACAAAAGACTTGCATAGATGCTCTATATGCACTAGAAACTCTCAAAGGTTTCACTTGGAGGACAGATCCAAGGATGTTTTCTAGCAAATTGATGCTTCTAAACTTGACCCTATCACTCTTGAACAAATCTAGAGTGATGGTACAATGGATTTCAACCTCTCACCTTGCATATCACTCCTTAATCTATGATTTTTAGCAAAATCTCTCTCAACTTCAACATGCACTCAAAAAATCAGAGATAATCAATTAATGCACCTAATTCAAGCTTCAAATTTAATTTCTTGGCTGATCTAATCCAAGAACTAATCAAAGGATTAAATTCTCTATAGAAAATGCCTGATTTCACACCAAAAATCACTCAAATTGGGTATGTCAGTCAAATTCCACAAATTTTTGAAATTTCCCAATCAGAACCGGAGCTGTACGGCCTCACACATGTGAAAAGAGTTCCTACAGCCCACAACAAGATCTGGACCAAAATTTTTGAGGATAGTTATCAAATCCAACTCGCTACACAAAATTTGACTAGTTTCCAAAAAACTGCTAATTTTGGCTTTGATTTGACCCTATCAATTTCAACAAAACCTCTTGTACTTGGCTCTGATACCATGTGCAAAAAGTAAAAAAGGACCAAGAGTGGATCCTAATCTGATCCTCAAGAGGGATTGGTTGTCAGATTACTTGATCTATCAATCTACTTGAGATTAAGATCAATCTAGATCAATTCTAGACACAAAATTCTAACAAGAACAATAAGTGTACTTTCTAGTTTCCCACATGTGAAACCCTGTCTGAGTACGTACTCCAACCTGAAAATCAAGTACACATGGATAGAACCTCAAAACAATCAAAACAAATGTAGACAAATGGAGAGAATCACTCAAAATTGCTTCCAAAACCAAGGTTGGTGTCTCACAATGATTATGGCCAAATGTGGCTCTATATATACAATAAGTGAGAGCTCGTGGTACTGATCATCCCTCTGATCCCACATGTGTGAAGGTGCTTTGTCATATGATGATTCATCATGCAAAACTGACACTTGGACAAAACCTTCTATTTTGAGCACTTTGGTCCATTTTCCTTCTATATGGAGATCTACTTGAAAATCTTCTAGAAGTCAAAATTCGCCTACTTCAGCTTATTCCACATGTGTGAGCTGTCCTCTACACATGGGATATGACACCTAACCAAAGGATGTGGCTCATGCAATCAATAGATTGATGCCATGTGTCATATGTCTAGAAAACTAGTTTTTGGCCATTTTAGCCACTAGAACTTGAATTAAATCATATGTACAACATATATGATTATGGTACATGACAAGTACACTAGTTTCACACATGGGAACAGGCTGCACACATGTGTGTTTATGTATATACAAGATTTTTGGCCTCTACCAAGCTTATTTTTGCATTTTTCACAGCTCTTACATCATGTAGTGAATATTTTCAGAGAAATTATTGCTTAAACAAGTTGTCTATTCTTCTAGTTATTCTTCAAGTGGAATCCTTGTCAAGATTGAGAATGGGACGCAAAAATATCAATAGTAGTGTTACAGTTTTTTTTTTGAATTAGAAGAATTAAAATATTGCTCCAAACTAACACCAAATAGAAGAAAACACACTTTCCACAAGAGAGAAACAGTGAACATTAATATTATTCAAAAGCA
This sequence comes from Diphasiastrum complanatum, assembly GCA_029204225.1. Lineage (NCBI taxonomy): Eukaryota > Viridiplantae > Streptophyta > Lycopodiopsida > Lycopodiales > Lycopodiaceae > Diphasiastrum > Diphasiastrum complanatum. Next base: position 77,686,818 of record CM055092.1, on the reverse strand, counting down.
TTTCGAATCAATTATATCTATAGGTTCTAGCTTGCCCTTAAATGTGAAACAAACATTGCTTTGAGTATGTACATGACCTTTAGATACATAGGTCAATCTTTAAAGCATGTAAAAGAGTACCTGCTCCCAATATCTACTATTAAGAAGCATGTCTTTCTTGAGAAACATGGTTATGGCTTAAGATAAGAATATTTTTTTATCAAATTGATGATAATGTTAAGAGAACATGATTTGGTATGACAATAGAACATCAAAGAGGGAAACATTTGAGATATTGTAAAGACATGCTCATAAGTAGAAGGTACTTAATACACTAATCCAATTACCTAATTTCTAGCTATCAATAACTTTATGTCCGAAGCCATTGTATACATCTAAGTGAACCATAATTTCCAATTTTGTTTTGAATAGCCATTACTTTGAAAGCATCCATACCAAACCACACATTGTGGTTGTTGAGCACCTAAATATCCATGTTTATAAAGTGTTTATAGCACTCATTAACATGAATTACTCTCAATTATGGCATACAAAAGTACTAAATTAAGATGATTAAGGTCTACATCAAAAATTTATTTTAGCATGAGCTCTCTCACTCACGATGCTATGAAGTTGTGTATGCCCTCATACTATCACATTTTAGGAAAATGTATGGGTTTTGATAAGATGGCATGCACTATGCTTTATCACATAAATCTAATCATATTCCAATGCTAGAAAATTGGTTGGTGCATGTAAGTTAATGGCAATCATAATATTAAAACTAGTTTCTTTAGAGTTTATGCCATCAAATCAATATAATGCAAGGCCTTGTTGGTTCTCATACCTCTAACTTTACATGTGTAGGTGGGCTATAAATCTCCACAAAAAACAAGAAAACCATGATGATAATCACATCCTTATTTCATATTCTTTTTAGCTAGATTGTATTCTTGGAGATGCAACATCAAGATAAGTAATTATAGTATGCATCAAAATTTCATTATAGAATTATTACCATTACAAATGTCGAAGATAATTCATAATGAATGCAAGTTTTTGTTTTTAAGACACCTTTTACATTAAAATAATTAAGGATATCTACGGATTTCTACAATAAATGCTCTCTCTCCTCTAAATTCAGCTCACAATAATATACGAAACCTCACTAACTAGTAAAATCCATATGCATAACAACGTAGTCCTTGTGTCTTTAAGTGCATCATAATCTCACATCAAAACAATTTACTTGGAATAAATTCTACACAATATATGTAGGAAAAAATAATTGTATCTTTTTTTTTATCATATCCACATTGCTTGCATTGATTGCATGTTCTGACATAAAAAAGCACATGCTCTAACTATTTAAATAATGCATTTAAAAGAAGGACTACCCCAAATACAAACTTGGACATAAGAATAATGTATGTAAAAAGATAAATATTTCATACAAGGGCCATAACTCACGATCCCAAAATTGTAAGTTGTTTAATTTATAATAGAAAAGGAGCTTTAATAAATTTTATAGTCCCTTTCAAGTAGTAAGAACTTCTTTCAAAAGCGAAGCGAAGTCTTTTCTATCTACATCTTAGTATCGACATAAGTTTTTTTAATCTTTAGCTCAATGTCAAGATTAAGAATTAGTGAATCCAGTTGCTCATTTTAAACTTGCTTGGAAGTATAAATAGAAAGGATATCAAAATTCCTCTAGAAAATGTTGTCTCGAAGATTAAAAAAATGCATACTCATCTATGTTCCAAAAAGTGCAACATTACCTCCAATATCACTTATGTCACATCACAAATAGAGTTCATTTTTTGAAATGCCAAACTAGTGACAAATATAAACCATAATATCGTAGAAAATGGTGTGTGTGTGTGTGTGTGTGTGTGTGTGTGTGTGTGTGTGTGTGTGTGTGCATGTGTGCATTTGAACCTAACAAATCTAACCAAAACTAAACAATGTCATCACAATACAAAAATTATAAATCTTACAGTCAATAAAATTTGTATAGAGTCATTACAATAGAAAAATACCATATTGATAGAACTTAACTACTATCAAAAGCTCCAAGTTGAAGAGAATATGCTCCAAATTGAGAAGAATATGCCTGGAGTGGAGAACATGCCCAAAACAATAATCATGTTAGAACATATAGTTCTTATGAGAACTATAGGTCATAAGAACTATAGGTGTCTACACATATTGTCAATTGTTATCCATGTTGCAAAAAGTAGTCATTGCCAAATTAGGCAACTCAAATCTTGTCCATAGTATGAGTACAAAACGAAGATATTTTAAGTTGTACTCAAAGTTAATAGAAAAATATAAGGTTCAAAGTGCAATAATAACTGCTTAACAATCCAATATACATGTTTCAAGTGCAATAAAATTTGTTTAAAATTGGCACGATATAGATAGCAAAACATGAAGTATCTACAACTTCTTGTAGGTAACTGGAGCACAAAACAAGATGCTTGCTTATATTTAGCAAAAGAGTATCAACCAATTAATCCAAACTTGGCTAAGGCAATATTTTTTTGGCATAAGCACGGTCTTGTATAAGTCTACCTACAGTCATGGTAAATGCATATCAATGATATGGAAACACCACCATCATTGGATGCATAAAGAACAAGCTCCAAGTCCCATGTTGCACTTATCGGCCTTCTAGTCTCTCATACAACACCGCTTTCATGCAACAAGTAGATATTGTTGGTATAGGAGACTCTATTAATGTCTATAATCATAGTAAAAAGTCATATAGTATCATGGTATTTCTTAGAGTTTACCACATTCAATAAGTTATCTTTTGTTATTCACCCAGGTGAGAACTATATATATGCCATAACATAACATAAAGTAGGAAAAATATAACAAGTATCTTAAATTTGTCCCAAGTTCATAGAAAGACCCAAAACAATGTTATAACCTAAATAGCTAGCCCAATCCCCATACAAGGATCTTCAACACACGCACTTCGTGACCAAATGTATCAATGTATATAGATATTATAGGGAGAAAATAAGTGGTATAAGACAAGCATCCATAAGAGGGGCTTCACTAACTAGAAGTGTTTTCCATAGCCATCATGTCAAGCAGTCTGGACATGTCTAAACCATAGAGTGCAACCCCTAGGTAACGCTAAAAGATTAGGTATGTTTTTACATTCCTTTTTGTAAAGTTAAACACAAACCACGATATCACATTGGTTAAAGCAACAAATTAATGGTCGAAAATATCCTTAGACAAAAGTAAAAGGAGCATAAAGTATGCAACTCAATGACCACATTATCAAAGGCAAAAGCATCTACCCTAGCATTTTGTCAAGGGTGTGTGCACATGTGATGATATGCTCCACAAGTATAGTTTTTTCATTGCACTTAGGTGTAGACAATACCCTTGGGTGGATACATGTTATAATTTTATTTTATTTTTTGTAATTTTCTCATTTGTTTGATGAATTGGAGTCAAACCCTTGATCCCACGGGAAAATATGGAACTTCTGATCAACTCACTACTATGAAGAACTAGAGTATACTAGTATTGCAAGGCTTGCATCATTATTGTGTTACTTCATGCTAGTCATTCACTTTTTCAAAGAATTATGAATTATTGTATCCATTAATAGTTACTTGATTAGGTTTGTTGTCATCCTAAATTTTCAAATGACACTCACTTCCTCAATGTTTCAACTTTTGCTTCAAGTAAATCATCCAATTCATATAAGAAAGTATGGTGGCTTAGAAAACTCAAAGCAAAACACCTGTTTCATATGAAGTCAACACTTTACATGAAATAAAAAAATTCAATCCATAATCATGTTTAAAAAACACTTCCATTCCACTTTAGAATTCCAACTTCATTACTAGTAAAAAATTGGAATTTGTTAATTAAATGTTCTCTTTTCTACAACCAATTATTCTTTATTGTGTACGATGTCCATGCGAGCTCACACATTGATGCTACTACATTCTAATCTTTATAAGTTGAACTATGGTTTCTAAGCTATTTCTCTTTTATAAAAAGATATAGAAACTACATTTAAGTCTTTATACGTTCAAGTTATGTATACAATTCATCCATCATGACCAACCCATTATTTTGTAGATTGAGAACTTTAATTTGCAAAAAGACTCTTATAATCATAAACTAGTAACTCATTGAAAATAGTACAACATTTTTTAAAAAAACAAATAAAAATTACTCATGCGGTGAAATAATATATAATTTCTAAAATACAAATAATCATCTTTCATATTGTCTACATATTATATATGAACCTTGTGATAGTAGTACTTTTGACATAATTGTGTAGTATTATAAATCAATGACAATATATCATGTCGTGCTTTCAGATCTCATTACTTCATGCTACCAAACATGCCCAAAGGATAGGCCACATTATTGTCGAACCTGTCCATAAAAGAAAATGCACAACAACATTCAACTCAAAAATATCATAAACTATGAAATAGCCCAATATAAAAAAGGGAGACTCCATTCTATCATTGAAATTATTTTCACATGAATTTCACACGTGTGGAGTGCCCACTACATGTGATTGTGATCTCCTGCCCACTATTCTCAAGCATATCTCAAATCCTATTGGACCAATGGCAGTTCCACCTCTTAATTCTACTGGACCTCTTGAACTTTGACTTGACACACATCAAAATAACTAAAGACACTTGCCAAGAACCTATTTAGCTTGAGTTTTCCACTTGTGCTTTTGGCCTAATAATGACAAAACAAGTGTACTTCACTAATTGACCTCTAAAGCCAAAAATGGCTCAATCTACTAATGAAACCTAGAAGCTTGACTATGAAACTTTATGAGACCCCTATAACAAACATTTTTAATTTATTTTACAATTCTCCACACGTGGGAACATCTTCCACACATGTGAGATTCACTCACAAACTTCTAACATAGGAATACCAAGCTAGATTTTTGCCAATTTCTCACATTTCAGGACACTTTTGTATGCACAGCTTCCACTTCCTGTACCAAGGTACCACACATACAAGGTCAGGATTAACACAAACTCAATGGTCACCATTGGCATTATGTCCGGTGACCGTCAGTCCATCTCCCACCGTCAGACAAAATTCCTGATTAAACCTTTCGTTGCCAAAACCGCACCAGAGATCCCCATCCAGACTAACAACGGTTACCTGATAGTTGCTATCACAGAACCAGTCATACAGGCAGCTGCGCATCTGTTGAACAACTTTCTAATTGTTTCAACATTTTGCAAGGACAGAATCCGGTCCACGCTGCTGAGTCAGGTGGAGTCCTTTCTAGAATTTCCTGGCCCTACGGTGGTGCCATACGACTGGCACACCTTCCTCATCCATGAACTAACCATCTCCATCAAGCCCAACAACCGTGATCGTATCGCCGCAGGCCCCCTGTTGCGTAATTTTGTCTGCGCACTTCTCGAGGCGAAAGTGCATGGTTTCCACTACTCAACCCTTCTTTCTTCCATCGTGCCGCACACTAACCTCTATCTGCCATCTCAAGCATCCACCTCCTCCCAACATGTAGTTACTGACACAACGGCCAACAAACGAATGTGTGGCGTTGCCTCTTCATCTTCATCTCCACCTACTACCCGAAGACGCACAACCACCACCGCACTACCCACTCCATCAACCATCGCCACTTCTTCTTCCGTGCAACCCTCCACTCCTATCTCTATTTTCACTACCCATCTTTCCATTCCATCCATGACTGTTTCTGTTCTCACCCCTGTTTCCACTATTGCTTCTAACACCCCACCTGTTTCGCCACCAAAGGTTGTCGAGGGCAACCAACCGTTGCCTGATGATGCATTTGTTCAAACCATTTTCATACCATCGCCAGATCGGGCTAATCCCACCGCCCCAGATGACATCAGGTCCAACGAGAACCTCATTGAAGACAATGACGATGGAGCTCCACAAGTCATTGGGGTCAATACCACACAAGCCCCTATCAGTGCCAGTGTACCGGCTGCTCCCACTGACTTAACGACGGCGTACCAAACTCTGGGCAAATACATCCTGGAGGCGGTAGCAGCCAAGGCTATTTTGGAATGCTGGGTACTACACCTGGCAACAAGCAACACACAACTGTGAGCGGAACTCATGAAGCTGCAGCACGAGCTGATTCTAGCTCAACAACATGAACAAGAAGGGCACCAAGAGATTGCCAAGTTGCAGCACAAGGAGGAGGGCCTCAATCTATACATCCAAAGCCTCTCCAAGACGTTGACAGAGGCCTCCACGAAGGTGCGAGAGCTTCAATCCGAAGTGTCCCAACGACTTGCTCCCCTCCAGGCGCAACTACAAATTTACGAAGCAGAGAAGACGCACCTAGGGGCGGAAGTCAAAGCCTTACAAAATGAAAAGCTCGTCTGGTAAGCTCAACCTGCACCAAACACAAGCCGCTATCTGAATCAGAGATGAATCTCTTTAGGCGTCAAGTGCAAGTCTATAGCCAAATATTAAACAGATACTAGGCAGAGTTCGATAAATATCAGGCAAGCGCAACTCATGAGCTCGCCCAGGCCAAACAAGCCCTCAAGGCTTGCCAACAGTTCATGGAGAAGAAGGCCCAGCCCACCCCCGTGGTAATTCCACTGCCACCTGTTTCTAACACTGCACAAGCCAGTATGAGCCATGACCAAAGTCAGCAAGTAGCCGGGGGGGGGTTAGTCAAGATCAAGGGTCCGAAGGCCAAGACCAAGGACCAACAGATACGGGTGCTGAGACAGAGACCAAGGCCAAGGCGCAGGTACCAGCCAAAGCCAACAGGAAGGACAGGCAACATCATCCAGAGGTTCGCGCACCATATCTGCCAGCCGGGCCTTCCGAAGACCAAAGTCCGTGGAGGAGAAAATAAATGAATTCCTATCAAAGTATCCCCATGAGTCATCAAGAGGCTGTTGGCAAATATCATTTTCAGCTCAGACAATAAAGGGCAAGGAGCTGCAAGCATTGCCCGCCCTCCAACCACAACCAGAGTGGCGTCAACAGCTATTTGAAAGAGACCCTACGGCCATCAGGGCCTATGTGACAAGTCCGCAACAATTACGGGTGAACCTACACTTTCTGCCATGCACACGACAATCCAAATGGGCAGAATGCGGCACCCCTCTAGACAAGATCACAATTCAAAATTTCAATTGGCCGATCATTCCATCAGAGTACGGTTGGGCTACGGATGTAAATGTCAGAAGGGCTCTCATCCTATTCGCCAATAACTACTTCAACTGCCCTGATCCTGATGGAGAGAGGGAGATGAACGAGAGTTGAGATTGGTGTCGTATGTTAGAAACAAAAAAAATTTAGCTCAAAGGGGGTAAGACGAACATGAACGAGAAACGAAACACGAACGAGAAACGAAATGCAAACGAGAAACGAACTCGAACAAAAAGTATTCGTGCGCAGCGGAACGAGCTATATGACTCTCTTCGTAAGCATGACTATGCCTATCAGAACGAACAGAACGTTAGTGATGGAAATCATGGTCGTTCTTGATTACGTAGCTAAACATTAATAAATGAAGTGCCAGAAGAATAATTTCTCGCGAATAGCAAGACAAATTATTTGTCGCGAATGATTCGCAAAGAGCTAGACTGTGCTCGACTGATAATCAGTCGCGAATTATTCTTGAAAGACAAGACTAAATATTAGTCATGCTAAAAACTAATTACCAAATTGAGCAACTAGAAAAGTCAGACAGAATGAATAATGATAAGCATAACATTATTGACACAGATCTGAACGCAGAACAAAAGGCTGTTATCAGATTAAGTTTATCAAATATACATGTCAACAATGTGGTAGAGCACAAGACAATAGCGGGTGAAACCGCATGCTCTACAAAGCTTATTCAAACTGTAAAGGAATGAAACCTTATTACTGACAAAATAAAGAATCAATGCACAGTCTGGTTCTTGATCAGAGAGGAATACTCTATGTCCATAGCGTCTCTCCAGAAATTAGAGTCTGGTTGGCTGAGTGCCTCTTTGACTATTGTCAGTTCCTGTATCAAGAGACAGGTAGACTCAGGAGTATACCTTGTGGGCTGTGTGTGCACTCGGCTTGATCTTCTCGGAGGATTCGACTGAAGAACCGCTCCTGGGATTTGTTGCTGGGTAGCAGCAACATCTTCGTCTGATTTGCTATCTCGAAGTGGGTCGACAATAGACATGTCTGAGCCAGAAGCTCGGACTGTCGTGTCAACAGCAGGTGATGAGGGTTCTTCTTGAGCAGCATCCTTACCTTTGAGGTCGACAAACTGATCCTCGATGAAGACTGTATCCCGGCTAAAAAAGATTTGCTAGGTATCAGGATCATACAGCTTATAAGTATTATCAAATGAAGTATATCCGATCAGGATGGTCTTCAGACCTTGGAAGTCCAATTTCTTCCTCGTGTCTTTTGGGATCTGTGCATAGGCAATGCACCCCAACACTCTTAGGTTCTTCAAAGAAGGCTTAAAGCCTGTCCACACCTCGTGGGGTGTCTTATCTGAGAGGGCCTTGGTCGAACATTTGTTCTGGACGGAAGCTGCAGTAGTGGAGACAGCTTCAGCCCAAAATCTCTTAGGCAACGATGCATGCGATAACATACATTTGGCAGATTCAATCAAAGTACGGTTCTTCCTCTCGGCTAAGCCATTAGACTGAGGATTGTAAGGAGTGATGAATTGCTGCTCAATGTCTTGGCTTTGGCAATACTCCTTAAACTCGATAGAGATATATTCTCCACCGTTGTTTGACTTGAGGGCTTAATCATCCTTCCAGTCTCCTTCTCTACACGCTCCTTGAAGATTCTGAAGCAGTTGAGGCTTCTGATTTCTTCTTTATGAAATACACCATGGTCCTTCTGAAAAATTCATCAATAAAGGTTATAAAATACTTGGCATTCTTCAGCGAAGGATTTTTTATCGGGCCACAAATATCTGAATGTACAACATCTAGCAATCCTCTAGCAACATGCTGATGGCTTGATTTAAATGCTTTCCTGGTTTGTTTACCAACTAGACAGTCTTGACAGACAAGTAACTCGACTTTTTTGCAAGGATAGTCGAGTTCAAGAACAATAGATTGTCTAGACATTCATTGTATAGCAGCATGATTTAAATGACCAAGTAGATAATGCCAAAGTAAACCTTTATTTGAATGAATTGAAGTTCTGAGAGCCTGACTAGAGGCATAAAAACAATGACTCAATTTGTACAAGTATCCATGCCTCTTTTCGAGTTCTAGGATCTTGCCTGTCCTATCAACTACTTTACACTGATCACATTTGAATTATACTCTCTGTCCTAGATCTGTGATTCTGCTTACAGAGAGCATATTTGTAGATAAATTTGGTACATAAAGGACTTTAGAGAGTAGCTTAGACTGATCATTGGCAAAGCTTAATCTTACAGTGCCTTCACCTTTAATAACATGTGTGCTATTGTCACCAAGGTGGACATATTTCTAGGTACTGTAAGGTGTATAGGACTTGAAACAGCCAATGAGGCTAGTCATATGCTGAGTGGCTCCGGAATCTAGGAACCAAGAACTATCGCCAGATGCTCCTTGATGGCTGGTCATGAAGGCATCATGATCCGCTTCTTGAATAGAATGTGGAGCTTCTACAGCTGCATTTGCCACTTGATTCGACTGCCCCTTGCTGTTGTTCTTCGTTTGAAGTATTTGACAGTCTTGTATTTCGTGGTTGTTTCATTTGTAGTATATGCAGAATAGCTTCTTCTTTGTCTACGGATTCGATTGTTCCTTGTGTTGAGCTGGTTTCTGGTCTGGCTTTGATTGCTTCAGGCCTTTCTTCTTCTTCTGCTTTGTCATGCTCTTGTTGGCGTACAAGACATGAGAATCAGCTGAGAAACTTGAGGCTTCGTTCCTCTGCGTGTCTTCCTGCAACAACATAATAATGACTCTCGAAAGAGTCAATTCTGGATGAGTCGTGATGATTATCACCCAGCTGTTGTAAGAGCTTGGCAAGTTTGTAAGCAGTTGCATCACTGCATCTTGATCGTCAATGACAGATCCGACAGCGGTCATTTGTCTTACCATGTTCTTGAATTGATTAATGTGATTCTACAGAGAATCACCATTCATCATCTTGAGGGAGTAGAATGTCTTCCTGAGATGTAGCTTGGAAGCTATATCTCGCACTTCATATAGTGTGCTCAAGATGTCCCAGACTTCTTTCGATGTCTGAGCCTCATATACATGGCCGATCTGGGTATCCGTGATGGTGAGGATGATCAGCTCGAAAGCCTTTCCATCCTTCAGTTTCCATCTGGCGATTGTTGCGTCATCTGCATTGGGTTTTCCTTCTGCACCTGTAACAACGTCATACAATTATTTAGCCATTAATATAATTTTCATCTTAAATTTCCACAAATGGTAGTGACTTAAGTATGAAAATATGATGTTGAAAATACAGAACAAGAAAACAATTACTCTATTGGCTAGTAGAGTCTTGTACTGTGGAAGCTTATCAAGCAATGAAAATAGCTCTGATACCATGATGGAGAGAGGGAGATGAACGAGAGTTGAGAAAGGTGTCGTATGTTAGAAACGAAAAAAATTTAGCTCAAAGGGGGTAAGACGAACACAAACGAGAAACGAAACACGAACAAGAAACGAAACGCGAATGAGAAACGAACTCAAATAGAAAGTATTCGTGCGCAGCATAACAAGCTATACGACTCTCTCCGTAAGCATGACTACAGCTATCGGAACGAACAGAACGTTAGTGATGGAAATCACAGTCGTTCTTGATTACGTAGCCAAACATTAATAAATGAAACGCCAGAAGAATAATTTGTCGCAAATAGCAAGACAAATTATGTGTGAGCTAGACTGTGCTCGATTGATAATCAGTCGCGAATTATTCGCGAAAGACAAGACTAAATATTAGTCATGCTAAAAACAGATTACCAAATTGAGCAACTAGAAAAGTTAGACAGAATGAATAATGATAAGCATAACATTATTGACATAGATCTGAACGCAGAACAAAAGGCTGTTATGAAATTAAGTATATCACATATACATGTCGACAATGTGGTCGAGCACAAGACAATAGCGGGTGAAACCGCGTGCTCTACGAAGCTAATTCAAACTGTAAAGGAATGAAACTTTATTAAAGACAAAATAAAGAATTAATGCACAAAGCATCTACTTTTGTCTAACTCTAATAAGCTTCTCTTCTTCGTTCTCTCTCACTAATGAATATGCAAATGGTATTCAATATATATATAATGTTACAGGTGTGCAGATGAAGAAAGTACAGGGTGGATGTGTTGTCTGTAGGAGATCGTGGGTGGCTGCAGTCGTTGTCCAGTCTGTTAGCACAGCTGCATGGGATGAGCGTGAAGAGGGTGTGATGTCAGCCTTTGCTTTTCATCTTTTCATCGCATGTGAAAATTTTCATGTTAATATGCAGACTACGTGACAACGCGAATAAATATACAGCATGACATGTTCTTCATAGTATAATATGCAATTATCATTAAAAATAGCATAACTTTTTAACCGTGGTTTTGATTGAGACGAAAATTATACTGTTGAAAAGCGCTCAACAAGACTTTCCAACGGTATAATTTTCGTCTCCATCGAAGCCATGGTTAAAAAGTTATGCTATTTTCAATGAAGTACAAACGGTAATGTACATAGAATGGTTAAGCATCGAAAATAGTGAGGGTAGAAATGAAAACAAATTTGAACAGAAAATTCTAGGTTTGAACTGGCAGAGTGCCGAAGGACCGGCACTACTTCAGGTCGTGGGTCCTGTTGGGGGTATGCCCAACGAATTGTAAATAAGTAAAATCGACCAATAAAATGTGTTGCAAGGGCATGGCATCCTGCGCGCTTAAGCCCATGGCCCAATGAGTTCCATAAGCAATGAAATTGAGCATTTGAGCTAACCTCCAACTCATCTCTCTCTCTTTCTCTTTTCTCCTTCTTCTTCCTCTTCTATTCTATCTTTTTTCTTCACCAACAATCATGATGAAGTTAGTTAGGAAAGTAGAGTTAGTGTGAGTAGTGTTAGGGGGGGTAGAGTTAGACAAAAAGTAGAAAACTAACTAAAAATAGCATCTAAACATAGTTAGGTACCTATCCAGTGAACTAACCCTTGTTGACAGGCGGGAGGGCTATACTACCCAAGATCTTCGACCCTACATGGATCCAATGACCTATTAGGTTAGATATTAGGGTTAGGGTATGAAAAGTTTAGAGGTGCCCTAATATGCTCAGATCTGAGCTTGAAATGTATAAATACATGATGGGATCGCCATCAAATTATCAAGAAAAATTGAGTTTTTCTACTTCTATCATCATTGTCTTTTGGTGGCGAGTTCCAACTATTGGATGTGAGTGTTCTTATGCATTAATTGCTTGTTTTGGAAGGTACTTAGCCTATTTACAAGTCTGAGAAGCTTGCTGTACTTTACTTTGGTTGATTTGATCAAATCTATGTGCCTAATGTGGAGTTAAATGCCAAATTTGCTAGTTTTGGTAACTAGTCTTGATTCTAGCTCATAGTTTGAATCTAGATCTTTTATTTGTGCATCCTCCATCACTTTTAGGATTGATTGGGATTCATTTTGCTGTAAAATTTTGTTAGAAACCCAGTGCTTAACGTACTAGGAATTGTTCTCGCACTAGTTGAAGTTGAAGCAGCACCTATCGAGATGGACCCAATGGATCAACCTGTACCTGCAGTACTATAATGATCACCAAGTAAAGATCTTCTCAAGTCCTGTTACATGCAACCAAAAGGACACCTGTGGAGCAAAACCACTTAACCAACAAGAAATGGCTAGTCAAATCCCTAACCACTTCACTCCCAAGCCAAGGTGACTGAATGCAAGAGAGGAGAGAATTCTGGGTTTTGAAATCAGAAAATACAATGAGGAGATGAGAGAGTTTTAATAGGTTATATACTCTCCGAAAGCTAGAGAGTATTCTCTCTAGGATCCCTTCAATCCTATCAAAAGCATTTGACCTCCTATTCTTGCACAAAAGTCGTCAATCACCATGCAAAAGCTCCATAGGTCCAATTAGAGCACCTAGGCCCTCATAAGATAATTAAGTACATCATTGGCCAAGCCCGAAATGATGTGGCTTAAATAATAACCTTATACATTGGACTAACGACTATCCATGTCAGGAATTATTCTGAATCCCACATACTGGACATGGACGTAAAATTATTTTCACCTTGAACTACTTTTGTCCTCAAAAGTGGAAGCTAGGTTAAAGAATTGCCAAAAATGGGCAAATCTAGCTCGATCAAAAACCATTTAGAATAATGAAAATTATGTACATAAGTGGGTCCCACACATGTGAAGCCATGGATCCACGTGGAAAACCTACCCTACTATAGGTTAGATCAAGTCTAAAGGGTCGATCATGTCATTTTGGTAGTGATTTATAGATTATAGGACCTACACCTAAGTTTAAGGTGAAAAATTGACCAACTAGTCACCTACTAGACATGACTCTAGGAATTAGGCCAGGGTTGCAAATTAGGGTTAGAGAGCCAAGTTAACTTCCTTCTTACATGCTGAAAATCCACCTAACTTCACAAAGGAAGTCACTTTTGCTAGTATTTGTGTCTTGCATGTGTGAATTTCAATGTTGATCAATGCTTTTGATTGTCAATGCTTGTTGTTTGTCAAATTGCCAATCTAGATCAACTTTTTTGTGTCTAGTTTTCTGATAGATTTGTAAGCAAGCATCCAATCACTCTTGTGGATCTTTTGTAGATCCAATTATGGTCCTAAAGTACAGTACTGGTATCAGAGCCAAGTACAAGAGCATTAACCATTGATCAAAAGCAAATCCATTTTTAGCAAGTTTTGGTGCTAAAAATCAGTATTGAGATGACGAGTTTGAAACTATGCTTTGGTAAGGGAATTTGATCCCAAACTTGGTAGGGACCAAAATCCGTATGTGGAACTTATGAACATGCATTTAATGCTCAATGTTAGTTAGATCCATAAATTTGGATTCTATTGCATCAAGATGGTGTTTTTTGGTGCTAATCCTAGGAAAAGCTACCAAGATCAAGTGCCATTGATTATATTTGACTTAGTGTCATGGAATCTAATTAATCTAGGCTGAGAACGAGTCCTCTTTAAGTGATATATAGGTTTTGTAAAACCATCAAGAGGTGTGAGTGAGATTTAGTCTTGTTTTTGTCCAAAAATAGCCAAAATTGATAGGATATGATATGTCATTGATAGAATTTCATCTAATATGCATTTCATCATTGTGAGGGGGTGTAAGAACTGTGACTAGAAGTCCAAGAGAGGGCTAGAAGTCAAATTTGAGGTAATCAAGCCAAAGTGAAATCTTTGTGAGTTTTTAGGATCAAATCAATTTCAATTTTTCTAAGCTTTGTTTTGTAGGATCCTTCCAAAAAAGTTCTTTTGGATCAAGATGAAGGGGATCTTGCTACTTGAATCTTTGTGCATTTCAAGTAAGTTTCTTGTGAGAAAATTTTTGAAAAGAACTTAGGGAGGGTCAAGAAGTTCAATCTACTTTGTGTTCATTGATTTTCTCAAGAGTAATCAATAGAGTGAAAAATTGGCAAGATTTGATTGTAAGTAGATTTCACATCATCTTACCTTCATTCCAACTTTGTAAGGGAGTGCTAGAACTGAGATTAAAATTTGTTGGATTAAAAATATAAACACTACAAGTGTGGGACCTTTGTGAGTTTTAAAGTCAATCAAATCTATTTCTTGTGTGTAGAATTCACTAGTAAGATGGGATCTACTGGAGCTTACCTTCTAAAACCTAGTGAGAAATTGAATTCTACTAATTATGTTGTTTGAAAGGTTAGGAAGGAGTCACTCATGGTGCTCCAAGACCTCTATGATTTTCTGATTGAAGATGAAGATGAACCTCTAGGTGCACAGGAGTTAGCTAGATACAAGAAGAAATCTAGGCTTGCACTTCATTGTGTGAAGATGAATGTGAGCCATGATTTGTTGAGAGAAGTATCAGCATGTACTGATGAGTGCTAAAGAGTCTTGGAAGTCTTTAAAATCAATCTATGAATCTAGCAACACTTCTAGAGTCCTCATGCTTAGAAATCAGATTTTGCAAAGCATGAGAAGAAGTGAGAAGAGTGCACAAGACTATGTGCTTAGAATCAAGTCTCTAAATATGGAGTTGGCTTCCATTGGAGAAAATACTCAAAATGGAGAGCTTGTACAAATTTTTCTTAATGGTCTAGGAGATGACTTTGCAAATTTGCTCCAAAGTTTTGTCATCCAAGACACTTTGCCAACTATAGAAAAACTTCACAGTGTATTAGAGGCTAAAGAGTGTAGGATGCTCCACACCAAAGCAAGAATGAGTTCATTGTCCTTGCAGGATGGAGATGAGAAAGCCAATTTCTCATTCAAGGGCAAAAAGAAGACCAATGGAAAGAAGAAGCATCCAAAGGATGCCAAAGAAGAGGATAATGCATCAAACTCAAAGGACAAGTCAAAGAAAAAATGCTTCTTTTGTGGAAAGAATGGGCATTATGCATCTGAATGCTACAAGAGGCTAAGAGCACAAGAAGAGGAGGACAAACAAGGAAACCTTGCACATGAGGAGAAGGAGGATGAAGTATCTACATTCTTGATGGCATCTACATCCTCACCAAGCAATAGCAATTCAAGAGACACTTGGTGGACTGGTAGTGGGGCTAGCTCCCACATGTCTTGTAAAAAGGATTTTTTCTCAACCTTACACTCATTCAATAATGCTAAAAATTTTGTCTTTACTATAGGATAGATCGTGTTGGTACCATCTCTTTGTATCTAGAATCCTCAATAAGTATGGAAAATGTCCATGTACCATCAATCACCAAGAATATTCTAAGTGTTGGTCACCTCTTGGAAAGTGGTTTGGATGTCCACTTTGAGCATGGTGTTTGTTCCATTTTTAAGAATGATGTTTGCATTTCAAAGGGATTTAAACATGAAAGAATTTTAAGTTGGAAGCTAGTGTTGCTTTTGAGAGTGTGAGTTTCACAAAGGAGGAGATATTGGCAAAGTGTGATCTTGCTTGCATTGAAGAGGAGCATCAAAAGGAGGAAGATCTTGAGGATCAGCCTCAAAGCAGGAGAGTTCCAAGGAGGTCCTCAATGACAAAGGCCGAGTCATCAAATTGCATGCAAATTTTTCATTCAAGTGTGCATCTTGCAAGGATGGTGAGCATTGGAGAGTACTATCTTTGAATACTTGTTGGATAATATTAGTAGACATGGAGTGACTTGTTGCTTATCTTTAAGATCTATGATGTTTAGTACTCTTTATGACAAGACAATGAAATTAGATGCTTTCAAATCTCCATTTGTTGTTGATAAAGCAATTTCATTGGATAACCATATGAAACATCATTTGTATTGGAAATCTTTGGGTCCACATGCTTTGAGCATGATCATTCCAATGTAAGGACCAAAGATTATCCTATTCCAATGATAGGAATAATGGTAGTGTTTTGCTCTTCAAGAAGAGATTGTAGAATCTACTTGTTTTCCACCAAAGAAGTTGTCAATGGTGGAAATGTGATCTTTCAAGAGTGGAAGATTTGTAAACTTGAAGAAGCTCCTACACCTTATTCAATTCATTGATGGCTTGGAGTCAAGTCAAATGGAGGAGCAAGCTCAAGGCCCGAGAACTCCAAGAAGAACCTTGAGTATCAAGATGGAGCCATCAAGGCTCAATCATGTGGATCAATCAAGGCAAGTTGTCTTTGGCAACATTATGTATGCACTTAATAGTTTTATTGATGTATCTTCAAGTGCACAAAATGCCTTGGAATCCATGGCTTGGAATCATGTATAGTTGTTGAAGTGTGCTACATGTAAATAGACACATTTGTGAAACATCTTGTAAGGAATCTTGTAAGAGGTGGTTAAAGATCCTTCATGGACATCATTCTCTATTGGAGTCTCAAAAGTTCCTTGTTTGTAGCTGGATTTTTTAGACATTTCTAAAAGCATTCATTCATCTAGCAAGAGAGTTGTAGATAGATCAAGCCAAATTTGAGGAGGAGTGTGAAGAATTGCCAAAAAAATGGCAAATCTAGCTTGATCAAAAACCATGTAGAATAATGAAAATTATGTACATAAGTGATTCCCACACATGTGAGGCCATGGAGCCATGTGAGAAACCTACCCTACTATCGGTTAGATCAAGTCTAAAGGGTTGGTCATGTCATTTTGGTAGTGATTCCTAGATTATAGGACCTACACCTAAGTTTAAGGTGAAAAATTACCAACTAGTCACCTACTAGACATGACTCTAGGAATTAGGCTAGGATTGCAAATTAGAGCAAGAGATCCAATCGAACAACCTGTACCTGCGGTACTATAACGATCACCAAGTAAAGATCTTCTCAAGTCCTGTTACATGCAACCAAAAGGACACCTGTGGAGCAAAACCACTTAACCAACAAGAAATGGCTAGTCAAATCCCTAACCACTTCACTCCCAAGCCAAGGTGACTGAATGTAAAAGAGGAGAGGATCCTGGCTTTTGAAATCAGAAAAAACAATGAGGAGATGGGAGAGTTCTAATAGATATATACTCTCCAAAAGCTAGAGAGTATTCTCTCTAGGATCCCTTCAATCCTATCAAAAGCATTTGACCTCTTATTCTTGCACAAAAGTCGTCAATCACCATGCAAAAGCTCCATAGGTCCCATTAGAGCACCTGGGCCCTCATAAGATTATTACATACATCATTGGCCAAGCCCGAAATGATGTGGCTTAAATAATAACCTTATACATTGGACTAACGGCTATCCATTTCAAGAACTATTCTGAATCCCACATATTGGACATGGACGTAAAATTATTTTTCCCTTCAACTACTTTTGTTCTCAAAAGTGGAAGCTAGGTGTAAAGAATTGCCAAAAATGGGCAAATTTAGCTTGATCGAAAACCATGTAGAATAATGAAAATTATGTACACAAGTGGGTCCCACACATGTGAGGCCATGGAGCCACGTGGAAAACCTAACCTACTATAGGTTAGATCAAGTCTAAAGGGTTGGTCATGTCATTTTGGTAGTGATTCCTAGATTATAGGACCTACACCTAAGTGTAAAGTGAAACATTGACCAACTAGTCACCTACTAGACATGATTCTAGGAATTAGGCTAGGGTTGCAAATTAGGGCAAGAGAGCCAAGTTAACTTCCTTATTACATGCTGGAAATCCACCTAACTTCAGAAAGGAAGTCACTTTTTCTATGTATTCCAAGCTCCATAGTAAGAAGATAGATTATTTTTGGAGCTCATTGGCAATCTCAAGCTACTCCACTATGTACATTGAGTTTTTATTGATCCACATGCAACCAAAGTTATTTTACTTCATTCTCAGTCTACAGGCCGTACAACAGGCTGTGGCTTGCACGTGTGGGCTCGGATTGCAATGTTGATCAATGCTTTTGATTGTTAATGCTTGTTGTTTGTCAAATTGCCAACCTAGATCAACTTTTTTTGTGTCTAGTTTTTTGATAGATTGTTAATCAAGCATCCAATCACTCTTGTGGATCTTTCGTAGATCCATTTATGGTCCTAAAATACAATACTTTCACACTAGGGAAGTTCTTTTTTATGCTTTCAACTCTTTCCCATGAAACATCATCCTCAGTCCGACCCTTCCACCTAATCAAGCACTCAAAGATAGAACGATTTCTCAAATGTTTATCTCTGATTCTGAGTATTCTTTCAGGTTCCAAAGGTACACTAAGCGATAAATCATCCAAGTGGGTAAGATCCTCATCAGAACCAACTACATCACATTCATGTAAACTTACTTTTAACCAGCTTACATGAAACACTGGGTGAGCAGTTGACTTATCTTGAAGATCAAGTTCGTAAGCTAAAGAACCAATTTTTCTTAGAATCTAAAACGGTCCAAAATATCTGGTAGACAACTTATAATGCTTACCCATACACATAGTCTTAGAATCTTTTGGAATTCTAAGATATACCCAGTCATCAACTTTTTAAATATCTAGGAGACCTCTTACGATCGGCATAGTGCTTAGGTCCATCTTGAGCACTTCGGATATACTCGCGTGCTACTTGCAATATTTCTTGCATATCATATTCAACTTTCTGGATCTTAACAGACTTCGTCTCCACGTTTACCGAAGGTCTAGGTTTAAAAAAAAAAAATGCATCAGCATAAACAAACTATAACTTGTAGCCAAATGTTTTCTACAATAGTAATAAAACTCTATCAAAGGAATGTAATCCTCCCATTGAGATTCCCTGGGAGACACATAAGTCCTCAACATATCCTCCATAGTCTAATTAGTCATTTCCATCTGACCATTTGATTTAGGATGATCTGTAGAACTAAAACTGAGTGAAGTTTCTAGCTTATGGAATACATCTGACCAAAAGTGAAAAGTGACATGTAGGCAAATTTGTATTTTGTCTGGACATGTTATGAAGTTTTGCCCGGAGTGAAAGAAACTCGCAGCTCAATAATTGAGATGCTAGGTAAAGAAAATCTAAAATTGGAAATTAACAGGGTTAATTATGAGTGTGAATGTTCATTCAATACTGCGTCATTCTTGCCTAATGAATTATTTCGTTGAAAGACACAGTTAAACATGAAGAGAGTTCTGGTGGATACTAGTTCAACTCATGTGCGAAGTTGGAGACTTGGGATGTCAAAGTCCTGGAGCTCCCAGTTTGGATTCAAGATTATAGAGAGTTAATATATTTTTATGTTTTAGATTTAGCATGTATGACCATAATTCTAGGGGATGAATACTTATTTAAAAAATCTGTCGATATTGATTTTGAAAAGCATGTGCTCTCATTTCAGGAGGGTAATGAAGTAGTTACTCTGTTTGGAGACAGATATGTACATCCATCTGGGATGATTTATTTGCTAATGTAATGGAAATTTTTGATTAACATTATGAAGTTTATTCTTTATTGAGAGAGAGAGAGAGAGAGAGAAAGACCATGCAGTTTGCGGTTAACCCAGAGCATTTAGGCCGCATAGGGACCGTGAGAACCATGAGAGAGAGAGAGAGAGAGAGAGAGCATCTGAGTAAGACCGTTGAGAGTACACTGCCAATCTACAAGCGTATGAGAGAGAGAGAGAGAGACCATGCGGTTTGCAGTTCGTTTAGAGCATTTCGGCCGCACAGGGACCGTGTGAGAACCGTGAGTGAGAGAGAGAGAGAGAGAGACCATGCGGTCAAAATGGGATCCTTTGTGGTGTGTGTGTGTGTGTGTGTGTGTGTGTGTGTGTGTGTGTGTGTGAGAGAGAGAGAGAGAGAGAGAGAGAGAGAGAGAGAGAGAGAGAGAGAGAGAGAGAGAGAGAGAGAGAGAGAGAGAGAGAGAGAGAGAGAGAGAGAGAGAGAGAGAGAGAGTTTTTAAGCAACTACATTTCACTGCTTTTAGGACAGTAAACCCTAAAACATTGAGGGAAAAGATATGATCAAAAAGTCATCTAAAATTGCCCACATTCTAGAGCACTCACTTAGTTCAGAATCCACAATAGATCTTCTGAAATTAATGGTCAATATGACCTATATTATCATTGCACCATCAAAAAAGAAAAGCGGCATCAAACTTTTTGTATATTCAGTTCCAAACATGACTCATTCTTCCGAGATGTAATGGCATTTGAGTTGACAATTCACTGCAACTGTCTCATCCTGCCGCAGATCAACATGTAGGGCTTCAGCTGAGCTACATCCACATGAATGAACTTAAACTCCAAGAAAACATTCCTCAGCTTGGCAAAGTGAAAGAAGCGCTAGTTATTCTTATAACATATCCATTTTTTAGATTGATCATATATTGATGCCTATTGGTGTTAGCAACAACGCAGCAGGCCAGGTGGACCTGATCAACGTGCTTGAGAAGGCTCGCAAGTTCAATACTCTTGTGAGGTAACCATAAACAAAAGGATTCAAGTTTCTTAAGTTACAAACCTTACCTTGTAGCATGGATATGGATATGGATATTGCAGTTAACGAATGCAATAAAAAAGAAGAGAGCAAGAAGACGAAGGAGGCCCAATGGAGAGAGAGACCCGCATCCCGCCTGCTCGCGATTGAGAGAAAGAGAGAGAGAGAGAGAGAATCGATTGAGAGAAAGAGAGAGTGTGCGTGCTCTGGGAGGGGGAAAAATTTGAAATTGTGTGTGCGCGTGCGCCTAAAAAAAAAATGGCTTCTACGTGTTATTTTTCACGCATAGGACCTTTCAATCATTTTTTAGCTTTTCACATTGCAAAAAGCGTGACATTTTTTTGCGGGCAGAGCGTGACATTTTTGGCGGCACAGTGTGACATTTTTTACGGCATGGCGACATTCTCTCTCTCTCAAATAGTTTTGATATATATGATAAGGATTGAATCAGATTTGGTGTTGTACGGAAATCAATGCTCAGACACGTGTGAAGGACAACCAATTTTATTTGGATAGTTCTCTTCCAAGTTCATTTATGCTATTTTGGTGACAAAAGGGGCAAAATATTCATCAGTCACTGATAGCTTTCTATTCCTTAGCAACCAACCTTTGCTGACTTGCATATAGTATTGACGTGATGCAATGAAGCTACAGTTTGAAGGGCGAAGGTTACTTCCAGTCGATTTTCAGATTCTGAACAATAACCACCAAAAAAATTATAAAAACTCCTAAAAACAAAAAAGTACTGAAAACCAACCTTTGTCTGGTCTACTGTACCTAGATCTATATACAGCCAGGTCGACGAAGGTTAATTTCAAAATAGAAGTTAAAGTGATGGTTCCACTAGTTGCTGGTAACCTTTTGTAGAAAGTTTTACACCTTTCTACAAGAATATCAGTTCTTTGAGAGAAACATCCGCCTGAACCTTTGCCAGAGCCACAGTCAATCCATATTACTATTTTTGATAATCAGCATTAAGTCAAGGTCAATTGTTATATTGAGCTATTTTTGTCAAAAAAAGTGTTCTGTTTTGCAAAAATAACAGTATTACTCTTGATCCTTTGCCTGAACTTTCGCCAATTTGTTAAAAGTTTTACAAATATAACAATCCATTATTTTTTAGTTCGACGAAGGTTAGATCCATCTGGATTATCCAAAAAGTCTCGCCAAGCTGCAAAAAATCATTGTTCACCAAAAAGAACCTTCGCTACTTCACCCTAGCTTTATCTAAGTTAGATCTACCTACTGTCAATCAGGCAAAGGTTAGTTTTTTAGACTTGTCACAAAAAGCTATGTAAGTGATTTTTTATCCAAAATACTAGAAAGAACCCTCGTCTAGTTAACCTTCGCCTGTACTATTTTTAAGCTCTGATCTATTAGATCTAGCTACTATCAAATTTTTTGAAGATTCTGTTATAGTTTGATATTGTTTCCGAGAAATTTATATTCTAGAAGTGTTGATTATTGATTGATCAAGATTTTTTTTATATCAAAATCAAAATCTAATTGAAATCAAGTGATAAAATTTTACAGATTAGATAGGATTAGGTGAAAAATCTAGATCCAATCTCATTGTTCTGAAGTGATTTGGAAAAATGGCTAATTCAAATAATGAACTACCTAATCTTCCGTTTGTTGCTCCACAAATTATTGTTAGAAGAGCGCCTCGTCTAGAGTTGCCAAAGTATAATGGGTTATCTGATCCAGTTAGATTTCTCAAAATCATTACTAAATCGTGTGAGTTTATGGAGAAGTTTCTCCACAAGATAAACTTAAGCTATTTCATGTGTCCTTAACTGGAGCGGCACAACAAGATTAGTTTTACAACCAAGATGAGATTGAACGTATGGATTGGGAAGTAGTTGAAGCTGTCCTAATAATGAGATTTAAGCCCAGGAAATTCTTGGAAGATCATTTTCTACTTTTAAGTAAAATTAAAATGGGAAAGAGAGAAGGGGTGTGAGATTACACTGATCAAGCATCTCATATCAGAGTGTGATCATGAACTTATTAATAATGATGTTATGATTATGTGGTCCTTAGAAGGTCTACCTAAAATGATAGGACGTGAACGTAAGAGACGAGCTGATTATACGTCATGGCAACATGCAATGGATGATGTGATATGTGAAGAGGATGAAAATTCAGATGATGAACCAAATATGAAAGTGTTGTCATATACACTGGGCAAACGACTACAATATCTACAAGTATTGCATCTATGACCGTTAATGCAACAGTCGAGTTGATGATAGATGAGTTTGAAAAACTTGGCTAGAAGCAACAAATGTAGTTAGAGAAGATGCAGTCACAGTTCGATGCAAAGTTAAAAGCATTGGAAGAGTAGAATGCCAAGATTGAAAAAAACAACTGATAAGACGGTCAAAGAATTTCCTAGCAGAGAAAATGTGGGGTGTGCGATCTGTGCTAGAAATCACACCATAAATGAGTGTCCAACATTGAAAAGGCATGTGATGGATACTTATTGTCATTTGTGCAACTCTATTGGACATTATACAACTTTTTGTTCATTTAATCCTCAGATTATTCAGCACGGATATGTACATTTCAATATAGAGATCATCCAAATTGGAAGGGACCTGATGTTGGTAAGGCCCATGGTCTTGGATTTCTTGAGCAATTAGCCCTGCCAGCTCCTCCAGTACAACATGTTCCTTATGCAAATATGATGGAACCGGAACCTTCGGTTGGCAATGAACAATGGAATTATAATATTGAACATGATATTGGCTCTTCAGAGTAAAACGTTATCTATGTTGATGTGCAACAACAATAGCCTAGACAGTGGGCTAGAGCACCACTTGGATGCTTTGGAGTGGAGAAAATCACAAAATTGCTAAATGTCCGAATAAAGAAAAGTTTACTCCATTTTGTCGGGAATGCAGTTATGGACATTGTTACAAGGACTGTCCAACAAGACCAAAGTCATGGATGGTATCTGCTCCATTGAATATGATTACAATTAAGCAAAAGCCAGCAGTCCAACCTATTGAACCAAGTGCATCATTGACGGTTGTTACAGCAGCTTCAAACACAAAAGATCCAATCAAAAATAGTGTTTCTACAACAGTACAACAAATTGAATCATTCACTTTCTATATGCAAATGTTATAAAATTGATATAGATTCTTGAAGAATGCAATAAGACCTATTCAATGCAATTAAAGTCATCACATTCCACCAAGTATGGAGCAAAATCGGCCTACTTCAAATATTTTGCCCTATATTGAGTTTTGATTTACAAAAAGTCAATTCTACACATGAAAAATGCTTGATTTTTTAGTAGACATCAATCTAGCATGCTCTAGATTTGGTGACTCCTCCATATCCTTCTTAAATCTAGCTGATCCTTCAAATAACTTGCACCAAAGCTTTGATACCATGTGAAGAAAAATCAGATCACTAAGATCCGATCAAACCCTATGATCTTCGGTTATTAAAGATAGCACCATTAACAATGTAGACTTCTATGCTTGACGGGGGAGAGGTGGCAGTACCTCTATGGTTGGGTAGTAACGTAGCGTTCGTCAACTGTTTCTGCTTTAGCAATGACTGGATAGGCGATGGTGATTCTAACAAATCCCAAACCCCCCCCCCCCCCCCCCCCCCCCCCCCCAAAAAAAAAAAAAATAAAAATAAAATGGTGCCCTATATCCAAATGACAAACGGGTCGAGACTTGCCCCTCTTTACCAGCTCTTTTTGTGGTGCAATTAGAACCTACCCTTCTTTGGTAAATGAGGGGCATGCTTCAATCAACCCTTTCCCATTTTTTTGTTTATTACGGGTAGGGATGAGAAGGTACCTCGCCTCTATGAGAGAGAGAGGTCAGAAATAATATGTCCCTCTTTCCCAACGTAGTTTTTGTTTTCCCTACTGATAGACTTTCTTCTAGTGAGCTCCCACTTTCACATGCAAGTGAAATAAGAATGCTACCTTTGAGAGCACCATTCGTAGAAACTTGCAAGATCGAGTTGGCAAGTGAAGTTGAAATTCACATTTTTGGAGTTGATGAATAAAAAGCCCTTTTGGCATGTCATACAAAGTGAAAATCCACAAACCAACTTTCCACTTGCATTTATTAGAGTCCAAAATGGAACAATAAAGAACTCAAAATAAAGCAAACGGCATAAAACTACAGATAAACCTAAGATGACATAAAGGTGGTTGACACAAAGCTGAACATAAAGTATGCCAATCACAAACAAGTAAAAAGAGAAAAAAACTTGAAAAATAGGTAAAAAATTATTGATCCTAGGTATGTTACATCTTTGATAATGAAGGCAAAAGAATATTCTTTGATTATACTCCAAGCATGTTAGATGCTATTCTACTGCTATATAGGGGTAATTGTGGCTAAGTATAGTGTTGAGGTTTGGTATTGATCTACCATTTAAGAAAGTGGAAGCCTAAAAAGAACAATTTATGGAAATTAAATGAAAAATAGTGTCATTCACCAAAATGTATGATGTAATCATGGAGTACACCCTATCTAGTGATTGCAATAATGAAAAGGAAAGTAAAACACCTAGTCCTATTCCATGATATTTTGTTGTCTTCTTGTATATTTTGTTTGTTTTTAATCTTCTTCATTTTTCTTTGGCCTTTGGCTTCCTTCATCTTTTCTTGCTTACAAAACAAAAAGCCTAATTAAGCTATGAACTTAGAGCTCTTAATTAAATTCAGAAGCTAACCTAATCTATGTCTAACTAAATTAAAACCATTCTTAGAGCATTTGAAAAAAGGAGAGGACAAATTTGAAATGAGACAATAAGAGGTGGATTTCAAGTGCATTACTTTTGAAAAGAGAGTTGCATGGTACTTTATATCATAAAAACATTGTAGATGCAATATCTCTATCTTAAACCTAGCATAAAAGCTTCAAAAGGTAAAATCTCTCTCTCTCTCTCTCTCTCTCTCTCTCTCTCTCTCTCTCTCTCTCTCTCTCTCTCTCTCTCTCTCTCTCTCTCTCTCTCTCTCTCATGGACTCTATTTGATGCACATCTCTCCTAGTCATACTTTTGGGCATAAGAGCATGAACGCTCATTTTTACTAATGCTAGTTTTTTGCTCTACCAACATGTATACTTTCTTCTTTGCTTGCATACCTTATACATTGAGAGGGGCCTTTTTAAAATTTGCAAAGGCTTGCTCAAGAAGCTTTTTTTTTACGATTGAGATTGCTCCACCTATTAGGTCTAAAATCTAATGGTGTGCATTACAATTAGTTAGGTGCCCCGTGATGGCCTCAAAAAACTTCAAGAATGCGATAGGGACAACATAGTTCCACTGTTTCCTTTTATAGCTTTGCTTTCTCTTCTTCTCTCCCTCTCTACTGTGACTAGCTACTGCTAGTGTTTGGCTAATCGTTGCTGGACAGATACTTATGGAAGAGTAATGCTGGACACATTACATTTGCATCAATTCTTGAAGCTTATACAGGTACCCCTTGTGCTTCCTCCATGCTTGATGATGATCTTTGACTTGAAAGCTCCACTTGCATGAAGATGGCTGCACCATAAAGAGTGAAATCCGAGAACTTTTTCATGATAAATCTAATCTTGAAATCAAACATTATCTTGATCTTCTTGAGGCTAAATACTTGCTCAAGGATGTAAGCATCCTTCATGGATGATTCACTTAATCTCAAGAGAAGTTTCCAAAATGCCTCACCACAACATGTAAAAACATGATTTTTCAAACTATGAGTAACAAACTCATTCTTGCTCTTATTAGATCCAAGAGCATCAATTTGATGACACAACCTCTTGCTTTCAAAATGTTTTGGAAACATATCTAAGCCATTAGAGACAAGAAATATGTCCATACAAAAGGCATCATACAAGACTAGTATCACCTTACTCCAACTTTGAGATGTAGAAATCTCATAAAAGCAAGATGGTGCATCAAATAATGGAAGATAAGCATAAGTGAGAATGTTGGAATAGATACCACCTGAAAATTGTCCCTCTTTGCCATGTATTGTGACCCACAAAGGTTTGGCCTTGCCTCTTGAAGATCCCCATGAAACCATGGGTTGAGAAGACTCCTCCTCAAGCCTTGGCAAATCTCCATCATGCACTTGGATTTTTGGTAGATTTGAGAATCCTTGATTGAGATTAGTTCCTCCTTATTCCTTACTGCAAAGGAATGTTGACAAAACATATGGATCTAAAGATTCCCAAAGTATCAACAATTTCAATCTTCATATCAAACACCATTGATAAAACATCCCTCCAATTGAACTCTTCAAATAAGAAGTCACATAAAATGGCACCATATTTGCTTCTACATGATGAAATGAGATCATCCAAATGAACAAGATAAGAGAATTGATGAGAAGTAGACCTCCTTGGCAATAACTCTCCATGTGATTTTGCCAAAGCACCATCATCATGAGCCTTACCATCTTGGAACATAGGTTGAGGTACATCACTTGCCTTCTCCTCCTTGAGATGATCCAAGCTCCTCTTGGCCACACTTCCACAAGGATTAGCATCAATCTTGAAAAGATTACCACATCTAGTCCCACTTGCTACGTCAACATCCGTCTTCTTGAAACAATTAGAAGCAAAATGTCCCTTCTTACCACAAAGGAAGCACTTCTTGTTGGATTTGCAACTTGTTGATGTTTGTGACGGCTCCTCATCATTCTCCTCATTTAACTTGTCTTTTTTGAAATGTTGATGTTGCTCTTTTCCCCTTACTCTTGGCTTGTCCTTCTTGAAGTAAGCTTTCACCTCTCCATCACAGATCGGAATTAAAAGTACATAGCAAATCATCACAATGCTCATATCTTTCCCATCATGACTTATTAAAGCATACCCAAGCTTCGAATGAGACTTAGCCGCAATGCAAATATGACAAGTGGCAATGTTTTCAAAATTTGAAAATGGAAAATATCTCCTTAAAGAAACTACGAAACGACTGTGTAGCAGCTAGGGTGATGGCGATGGAGAAAAGCATTAGTACTTTGCTAGATTGGCGAACCCCTCATCAAGAGGATAGATATGTGAAAGCAAAAGGAGCTTCTCCTTCATGTCTATCACGGCCATTCCCAGCTCCCCTTTTCCATCTGGCACTGTACTATAGTGGTCAACTCACACTGTTTTGTCTCACAAAAAATTATCTTTTGTAAGCATGATTATGACATCTCCGATGTCTTGTCCATTCTCATCCTACTCTAGATTCCTCTAGAAACATACACAACACCTGCTCCGACGGCTTAAAGGCACGCTGAGGTTTTAGTCTGCAGAAGAGAATTTGGCATTAACAGGGAGGCATGAGTGGCTTAAGCTCAAAATATTGAGGTGCCTTCGAATTGCAAAGTACATGTTCCTACCTCTTGGCACCCCCTCTCTCCCTTGTTTGTCTTACTTCTCGCCATTCTTCCGCAACATCGTAATGCCATGTGCTCAGGTTTCCTTTGTATTTTGGGACCACCTCCAAGAGCAGAATGTTCATTCAATTTTCTCTCTCCTCCGGAATCATCATTCTCTCTCTAGTGCGTCCTCTCTCTACAAAATGTGTGTTCTCTCTCTACCAAATGTGCATTCTCTCTTCTCTCTCTACGATGGAATGTGCATGTGCTATGTGGCAGCCCGTCATTGGCTGTCTACATGCACATTCCACCACAAATGTAAAAAAATTTGCATAGTAAATGCGAGGAAAAAAAAGAAAAACTAATCCACTTGTGCAGCTATACATCCATACCGTACGGCCCGGAAAAAAAAAAAAAAAACGGTGTCCACCTTCGCACAATGGCATTACGTAGGGAAGGTCCGAAGCTCTCGGGCCTTCCTTGCTGGTCGGGCTTGCCCTCGGGCTCCCGCCCTCTGGCGAGGGCCCTCCCAACAATGAAGGCCCTGAAGTTGCGTATCCTACTTTTGCCTTTGTGAAGGCATGGCTCCACTATCCAAGAACTGGCCCCCATATAGAAGAAAATATTTGTCCAACTAAAGCAAAAATTTACCATGCCAATAGCTCATTGCAAGAGGTCTGTTCCATCACTTTCTTTCCCCAAGAATAAAAGGGCACCATTTGTACTCATTTAACATTCTCAATCTGTTCTCAATTCAAGAAAGAAAATCTCTCGTTTTCTCTACTCATCTATTCTATTCTCACTCTCTCTCCCTCTCTCTCTTCTCCCTCTCTCCTTACATTGGGATCGAATAGCTTTGGGTAGGTGCTTGAGCCCACGAAGATGACACAACAGATCTCCAAATTCCTCTAAGTCTACTTCCTCAACCCATATTAATGATGATATGAAAAGGCTTAAATTCAAATTTTAAATAAAAATATAATAATTTTTTCAAAGCTTTCAAAAATCATTTCAATTAACTTGGAATGAGAGAAAAAGGGCCCGGCCCCCATTTTAAAATAAGATTCAAAAAATTTTCTGGACATCCTGCAGGTACTGCAGCCATTAAAAGAAACCTAATAATTTATTAGGTGCTGTACGAAGTATCTGAAATACTGGAAAGAAATACCTGAACCCACCCCCGTCTTTCAATAGTTCAAAAAGCCTCGGGCATCTACATGTCACCCGCAAAGCAACAGGCTCCACCAAGAAGGAGAAGGCCCCTAAAAAATTGCATCCTTTCATTTGGTCTCTATGAACATACAGGCAACCCTTCATAATGTTCAAATACTCTATTGATTTCTCTGTTGAGAACTGCCACAACCTCTTTGTTCTTGTTTGAGTCCAATTTTCCACTCTTTTAGCTGGCATGAAATGCCTTTTTCAGTCTATCCTAGCTTGGTCAAAACCTCCTTCTCCCTGTTCCCAAATTTTGCGAGTTCTTGACCTTCATCAAAAACTTAATTTCATTAACCTGTTTGACAACTATTTCCGCTGTGGTAGACTTGGCCACCTCCATTTGTTTGTAGATCTGCCTCCAAATTGGTCGTAATTTTCCCCTCCTTCACTAAAGAGACGCTGCGACATCCCTCATCCTCCCCTTTGGTCCCAGCCTTCCCACACAATAGGAAGCCTCACAAACTACCACTTATTGGAGGACATATTTTTAGATTCTTTAGGCAACACATACTTTGGTGCAAAAATTTCTGTCCATGAAGGTGAAAAAATTGTCAAATGTATCTATCTAGTTGGTGATATTGCTACAAGTACAATTGTAAAATATTAAAATTCATCGCCAATATCTCCGTTATCCTTGACAACTGAAGCACCTAACTAATCAAGGTAAATCTTTTGCACTTGTTAAGTGCAATTAGTACTGTTGTAGGACTGCATTGCTAGTTATGACTTTGATGAGAGCTCAAAAAAACAATCATGCTAATTTTGTTGAAGCAATAAGCAAAATCGTCCTCAGGTACGTAAAGAGCTAGAAAAATGCATGGAGAAAGAAAGCTTGCCAAAATCTCTACTAGTAGCTGGAAATGTATATTCAAAGGTCAATGTCTAATGTGACATTAAAATATTGCTATGAAACTGGATAATAGATGTCTAAAGCACCGCAGCACTAGCAAACATTAGCATTTTCCCAGATAAGGCCTGCACCCCAACTACAGTTATCACAATTGAGTTGGTGTTTAGTTAACCGAATCTGTTAGCACTGACTGATGTATTGATGCCCCACCTACAGTTAGTGCTAGCAGTTAGTTCTCACCTAACCAAAAAGTGCTAGCAGTCAGTTGCCAATGCTGAAGGAGGTCGCTGAAGGTGTGCAACTGGCTAATAGAGTACCGAAGGATGCATGGTGAAGGCTGGCACCTGACTGAACATTCATCTTTTTGGATGAAATGTTGCCCACACTGTTGTTCCATCAGGCTTTCAGTTAGTTGACCATCCCCTTTGACGTGGGTTAAGGCTGGAAAATACACTCGTTCAGCTAGCGCTTACTGAAGTTCCTAACTGAACCAGTTACGAAACTGTAGGTGGAGCAGCACCTACAGAAGTTATCTCTAACTGAGAGAACTGTAGGTGGGGCGCAGGTAAGCCCTCTTACTATAATAGATTGGAGTTTGGTACCAATTTCATATCAACCAAATTTACAAGTACTAGGGTTTACCACATTAGACCCCATATCTTTTGTCACAAGACTAGCTGACAAGACAGGGGTTAAGCCCATTGGTATGGCTAAAGATAACCCAATGAAAGCGTTGATGAAAAGAACTGCATGGCAAGTTTTGTGCAGATTTTGGCATTGGGTTTATGGTGATATCATCAATCACTCTCCACATTACTCTCTCTAAGAATTACATTTCTGTGAACGTCAAAAAATAGACAACTGAATCTAGTTAGCATTACTTCAAGATAAACTTCAGAATAAATGTAAGTATTAGGACATCACTTTTCTTATGGTTTCTATGTTCTTTTAACATAAAGAGAAATTTCAGACCTCTGCAAAGCATCTGAAAATTGTCGACATTTGACCACAATGAGAATTCACAATCAACCCCAGGGGTACCTGGCAATTGCTTCTTACATTGAGAGCTGCTACGTCTCAGTTAGAAATTGATCCTGGACCCTGAAGATTCAAAAAATTGTCTGTACAGTATGTATATTTTTCCTGCAAAATAAAGTACATAAAGGTTTCCCTTTTTCCATTCCTTCAACAAGATCCTGTTTTTAACTCACTAGCAGAACCAAAAAGTTTCGTTCAGGTTATCTTCATGTCATATATCAATTGTAGAAGGCAACCTTATCAGATGTACTGATCTCTTCTTTGATCAAAGTTTTGTGCATAAGGCTTGCCTTCAATAAAACCTGCTAAACATTCATAAATCGAATCAATCAAGATGAATGGTGACATTGACTGAGCATTCACATTTGGATGTGGAACTCTACAAGTTGATTCGTATGACTACACCTTATCATTATATTTGCCACTACAACTACAATAGCCTGCTCTTTGATACGCTTCAGCACTTTTTCCTTCAATCATAGAAAGACATAGTTATCTCAAAAAATGGACCCACTTTGCGATACTTTCATTCTTCCTCTTTACTTACAAAAGAAAACAATCAGCCAGTTTGGTGGCTTCGCTTGTCATGAGCCAGTTAAAGTACTTATTTCAACCAGCCAGAGAAATAGAGTAAACCACAACTGACTATGCCCAAGGCTTGCTTCATTGTCTCAAAGATTCCCACATGGTAGCACACAAAGATACGTGCCTTTTCATGCTTAACATATACATTGCATTACAAAGCTGGAAGATCCAAACAATTGACTTCAATTGTTGAAATTACGATGTTGCCTCTTGATTTGACACAATATACTTAGATTTTTCTTGTGTTACAAACTGAGGATCAAGAAATTTAGACACAAACATCCATAATCTGTAAACGTCCTCAAAATTTGATAAAAAGCCAAGGGCTGCAGTCAAAACAGGAAGTTTTGAGGGCTGATGTGTAGCGACAGTTTTGGCTACAAATGGATTAGGAACACCTTGCGTTCTCCTCTCATTATAAAAGTTCGAGACAAAACCCAGCTGCAGAAAGATGTTGCTTTTCTCAGCAATATTCTGAATGAAACGTGGATGCAACAGCTTACCTGTGGAGTCGACCAGATTGAAAGCTACAAATGCTCCTCTGTCATATTTTACCTTCGGGCCAACTATCTCAACAAGAGGATGAGGGCTTTCGTGCCGTGCATGGTGGAGCTTTGCAAAAGACTCAACAAGCCAATCAATCAGGCTCCTGAGTCTAATGTTAACTTTCGTAAGGCCAAGAGAATCAGCATGATCAAGACCTCTGCACACAACCTGAGGAGGTCCTCCACCAGCATCGTGTTCTTCTTCTTCTGACTCTTCAATGCCTGAACTATCCCTGCCATAAATATCATCTGGAAGAGGTTCTAAGTAACCTGCAGTACCCTTCTTACGGTAGACAAAAAGCCCAGAGCTGATGTTCGAAGTAAGATCATCTTCACCTTCTTCTGTAAAAGGCGACGGAAAATAATCGACTTTTCGACTATCAATAAGCCCATTATCCCTTCCCAAGCGTTTGTGGTAAGAGTCTTCGACTTGATCGATTTGTTCCTGCTGAATTTCCTCCTCCAGTTTTTGAGGGCTTCTTGTATGATGAGAAACGGAATGAAAATGAGAATTTTCCTGCAACTCAGTATCGTCAACAGACTCCCCAGAGCTTCTTGTCTCAGGTTCTGATTCATATGCCAAATTGCTGACACTAGTCTCAGAAACCTTTGGAGATATTTGCTGAGCAGATTTCACAACACATCCTTCATGCCTAAAAGAAAATGCTTCCTGCTGATAAAATGGTATGCTATGAGTTTGCATAGATTCGAATCCAATGCCTGAATGACTCGCCTCTGAATTTCTTTTCCATGCTGCTAATGTGGATGGATCCCAATAACCACCTTTCATTTTATCCTCTCCATGACGCAAATCTTGATCAAAATGAGATTGGCTGTGAGGACTGCTGTTATGACACATATTTAACATCGATTGATTTGAACTATTTTCCGCCGAAGAAGCTGATTGCACCTGCATAGTGCATGACATGGACTCCGTTTGCCTCCCCCAAACCTCGGTTTTAGGCCCGGCTCCTTGATTTTCCTCTTGCGAGTTCACAGAAATGGCACCGATCCTGGTGTTTTCCGGTGGAAAATCTGTGGAATTCTTATAGTCAAGATTGAAGTTGGCATCTTCACTGAATTCGCCTTTCTCCTCGGTATAGACTTGCTCGCTGACAATAATGCCTTCGGCTCCAGCCTGAGGAGAATTTTTTGTCATGAAGTTTTTCGTTGAACCGTCTAGTGGTAAGCCCTGCATATTTGTTCTCATCAGTCCTGAGCTTGATCCATGGGGCTTAGTAAAGGGAGGCGTCTGCCGCCCCTCCTTTCCACCGATCTCTACCCGTCTGTCTTCCACACTGTAATTTCCCGCTACTGGTGAATAGCCGTTGCTCTCTGATCGACTATCCACACTGCATTGAAATGGGCTTTCAGCTTTACCCCTCTCCGACTCATCCTCCTGGTCTGTAAAATCTTCTACAGGCAGTGGCACAATGCGAACCATTCCTAAATTTCTGCCTGAAGAAGATTTTTCAAGACACTGAAGTGAAGACTTTTTGATAAAGAGACAAGCAAACCCTGTCTGATCAGATCCGAAGATTTTGTAGAAAGGGAAAACCATGAAATCGGGACGATATAGAGAAAGCCCCAAAGAATCCAGATCTTTTGGTCCTAGAGCTGAAGCGTCCAGCACAACTTTCCACTTATACTTCTCCGCAAGCGTCATCCATTGATAAGAATATTTAGTACCAGTTACCTCGCTCTGAGTCGGAAACACAAACATACCTCTTGCTTTCTCTCTTTTCTTTTTCTTATCTTGCAATAGTTTTTTCAGATTTGTGGAGCAAATCCGCATCGATGGCCATCTAAAGGAAGCACTCATGATCTTTGCCCCCTTAATCTTGGCACCGTGAATCAATCTGTTCAATGATTCATTTTCATGATCATAGACACTTAGAAGCCGAGGGCATGATGTGAAGGCGAAGGCTTCTCCGAGAAGCTTGAACGCCGAAGCATGGCTAGCCGTGAAAACCATGCTATACTCGTCCTCTCTCACATTCAAATACTCCAAGATTCGTTTGCGAAGATCATACTCAACTGTTCCTTCTGCTGCTGTTCCATACAAGGCATGATCGTGGAGATTAGCTGAAATAAATGAGAGCCGAAAAGAGCATGAACGCCCATCCAGCCAACGCTGCACAAAAGAAAAGAGCCCCAACCCATGGAAGTCCATGCAGATAGTACCATTTTCTTGGAGATGACTGTATTCTTCTTCTCTTAAGTCATCTGCGTATAGCGTCTCACTAAACTTAGGGTATCGCTGCTTGAAATTTGCGTAAGCAGCTCGGAATGACGGCAGATCACGAATGGAGGTGTAAAGCTCCTCGGCCTCCAGCACGGCTTCATTTGAGAAGTCATCATCGTGTACATAATGACGAGAAGTGGTGGCTTCATCAGGCGACGCCTTCTTGTGTTTAGAACTACCAGCAGGTGATCTGGATCTCGCAGATTCCTTCAAATTTTTTAGACGCTTGAATGAGGGTGCAATCTCATAGAATTTCATAGCTGCAAATCTGACAAATATCAGACATTGGAAAACTGAATATGTGCGCCTCCGCTCCGGAGTGACCTAATGTTGCACCGCAACTGCGATCCTAGATCTTAAAAATATTTGCTCAACAGGACCAGCTCCCTCCTCCATTGGTCATGAAACACGATAGGATTCATGAATCGTTCATGATAGATGGCGATGCACTACTGTCCGCAGGCACGCTGGAGCCTGGACTACAATAGAGTCATCAGTCATCACGCAACACCAAGTTTCCCAGATTCCAGGCTGTTGTGTCTGTCTTGCTTTTAATATCGTCAGCTACTTTCTGCGTTACTATCAACCGCTCATTTTCCCTTTCTTAATCGAAAACAAACGTATACACCATATACACTATTATAGTAATAAATCTAGTGCGTGATGAATGCCAAACAGATTGTACCAAGTACGTCGACACTTTACGGACATGTAAAGCGTGTTGAAAGAGATTCAAGTCATTTATCTATCATGACTCAAAGACTCAAAGACTCAAAGCATCCATCAAAGTTCAAACAAAAACAACTTAATGAGCTTATGAGCTACAACTTACAAGAAATTTTTTTACGCTGATCAGATTCCAGAAGCTTGTAAGTTGTAAAGAAGAAGAAAGTGGAAACTCTACCCTAAGGCTTAAAAGCGAGCAGTGGCTCGAGCCTCGTGGAGTCCTGGTCGAACCTCGGGAGCAACGAAGCGAGTCACATCTTTGAAACGAACAAGTGCCATAAGGGAAAAAATATGTCAGACCAAGGGTTACTTCACTTCTGCAAAAAGGACGCGGGATGGATTAAGAGCGCTTGCCCTTGCCGCTGGCTGATTCATGAATCATAATATCAGCTTCGATCCGAGAGTCAAGAGTACCCTGCACTGCTGCACTGCTGCAGTACTGCAGTGCTAGCACAACAAGCTAGTCCTGTAGGGCCTAAGCTCTATGTAACAAACGAAACGAAAGACGGAAAGGGAGTCTAGACTCTAGAGATCTGTGAAAGGTTGTTGAATTAGGCCCTGAAACAAATCGCTGCTTATAAGTTATGCCTGCCTGGGCCCTGCAGCCTTACTAAAATTTACAGCTCATGGAGTTATAGTAGATCAGATACAAACAGTAATACGTCATTGACTTAACTCCAGCACATGCCAGAGTTATGATGGCAAGCATGTGTAAGTTCGATTAAGATTGATCATGAAAGCATCATTTAATGGATATTTGACTTTTGAGCAACAAAGCGTACAAAAGAAAAAAGAAGAGATGCTTCAAAGTTCATTTTCTAAAATACATCAACAGTGAAATTCTTTTAACAATGGAACTATGAACATGTTACATTTCAGTGTTCACTGCCTGGTAACTTGTAAGGCACCAATGGACAAGTATTATTCAAGATCCGTAGATAATAACACTATTAAAAAAGGGCAGATTGACCGCTTCCAAAGAAAACTTTGGCATTTGACCAAAAATCCTTGCTAGAGATACAACAATCAAGAAAGATGGCTATGGCGAAAGCGACAAGCCTGATTCACACACGATATGTTGACATTGTTGACATACATTACACAATCACTTAGTTTATGGGAAAGCATAAAGTGATAATTAGACAAAAACATGAGTATATTGAAAAAATCCCTTGCCTGTTGTTGTTTTTAGTTGCAAATAGCATCTGAAAACACGTTTGCAGCAAAAATCTGCTCATCCATGCGTGATGGAGAAGACGATGGAATCTGGATCATCATATCATCACCTTGATTCTGATGCATCTTTCATCGATCGACGATGACGCAGAGAAACATTCAACCATCTCCACGCAAGCGCTTCCAAACGCGCTTCCTTTCCTCGGAAGCGCTTCCACGTCCTGCCTCCCCCTCCATACTACATAGTACCAGGACCGACCCTCAAGGTCTTCCCCTCGCCCGCCCTGCAGTTTGCAAACCCCAATGCCCTTCAACAGCCTTTGCCCTTTCAAACAAACATAAAAGTATCTACTAAATGTCACCTGAAGGCCATCACGAAGTCACCCTTCAAGTTGGAAAGCTGACTGCATAGTATAAGGTAGGGTTCATGACCCTGCCCTTAAAAAACAAGACTTCGAACTTCGAGCCCATTTCGAAAAGAAAGAGAGAGAGAGAACCCAGCCAGAATTTTGTTGCCCCTTGGTGATTGATAATTGATCGGTTTCCTTGACTAGTTCCACCGCTTGAGTGCCATTTCACACTAGGGCCAAGTGTCTCCGCTTGTCCTTTCACTTGCATCCTATTCTTTATACTTTGGCAATTAAGTTGACGGAGCAATATACCATCCCTTTTCACTTGGAAGTTGGATGATGCATAACGTGATTGGCTCGTTCGAATCCCTGCGATACGATTGGTCCATTTTGATTGAGTTGGCACTTGCTCAACATTGAGTGATATCTAGTAGCGTCAATTAATTGCACAGAGTCCTTCGATAAGTGGCAAGTTGCTAAGACTTTATTACCTCTACAAAGGGCTGAGAGTTTGATTTAGAATGCAAAGGAATAAGGAAATTTATTTATGGTTGACTAAATTTTGGTTGGCCTACCGTGGATGGCTTTTGTGGTAGGAACATCCATGCTCTCATCTTCAGATCCCATTGGTTACTTCCATGTCGTTGTCTCTTCTTGTATATAGACATATAGTCCAAAGCACCAGAAAGTAAACTTGATGGGCCTATATGTGAGGACAGTTACGCGCGTTAATATACAACCAAAGTCAGTCTCTCTCTCTCTCTCTCTCTCTCTCTCTCTCTCTCTCTCTCTCTCTCTCTCTCTCTCTCTCAATTGTCAATTCTTGTGGCAATAATGATTGTGACTTTGTACAGATTGGTTACAAAGAAAAATTGAAATAACATCTCAACAATGACATTTACGAGTTTTGTAATGTTGGGACCACGAGGAAACTAGAAAAGCACACTTTTGAAAAGACTCGAGCACAATCTATCACAGGGAGTCCTTGTAGCATTGAAGAGACTATAAATACATAGAAAATTGATCATTGGGTTTTTGTTCCAAAAGCTTTGAGAAATTTTGACTTATGGCCCATGGGCAAGTTTTCTTGAAAAAGGCCTCGAATTTCGCTTGTATGGCCTTGACCATATAATAAAAATTGTTTTAGATTAAAAAATAAATGGACCGTGCCAAAAAAGCTCAAGGCATCTTGTATCCAAGTCCAAAAACCAATGGGCTAAGCATAAAGGTTGTGGGGCCCTTCTGCCAGCTCTATGATTTGGTTAAGCCAAAATTCAAGGCTAACCCTACAAGCACATACATAAGATCTTGTTTTAGCCACGAGTTTAAGTTTAAGCTCTACAAGCCACAATGTTCTAGCCATGATTTAAGGGCTATACCTTGTAAGAAGGGCTTCTGCCCTTGCTATTTGGAAAACCTAAACGTGGTAAAGATGTTCATTGGCCTACATTGACACCTAAATGTTTGTTATAGGCTATCATGAGGCTTGTAGCTTGCATTGATGCTTAAACAAACATGACTCTTAGCCTTTTGGGGCTTTGTGTTGGGGCAAGGAAGATAGAAGAACGCAAACGGAGAAGAGAGCATGAATATTGCGAAACAGTTCTCCCGTTACAATCAGCTGCTAGATGCAAAAACAATCTAATAGAAAGTTTATGCTGAATATAATCACAGCTTTAAGTGCACTAATTGCCCAATAGGATCTTAAAAATTAATTCATACTCTCAAAAACAAGAGTACAGTCCACTGAAGAGATTAGAGATGGTGTGTGTGGAAATACTGAAAAATGGATTCAATGAGAAGTATAGTTCTGAAATAAATAGCAATAGCAGTATGATATCGCGAGTCCCTCAGGCGTCAAAGATAGCCATCGTCTGATCAGAAACTGAGGAGTCGTAGACGTCCATGTTCTAATCAGAGTGAGTAAACAAGCGCGATCAAACAGCGATAAAGTGCATTCAATCACAACAAGCATTCATCTACGTTATACACATATAGAAAAGCATGTTGCTGCTATATTACACTGAAGCACAATACAAATAGCAATTACAACCAAAAATTGACGGCGTAACTAGGAGGCTCAAATAATACATCTTATGGACGAAGCAACCAATAATCTGTGCTTGGATGATCTATTTATAGATTTCATCCGTGTATTAATTACATTGTACATCGCAAAATCTCTCACTTCGCATTTTACGTGAAGTGGTTTTTTCTCACTTCGCAAATTTCGGGAAGTGGCTAGGAACATTGCTCGTTCAAAACAAACAACCTTCGGCGTTTTCTCTCCTTTCGGGTTTTTGCGAAAAAGCCGAAGGTGCCTTTAAACAAGGTTTAAGGTGCCCTTAGAAAGTTGGCAAAGGTGTCTTAAATAGTTCGACTTTTTCGCACTTTTTGGAGAAAGCAAAAGAACCGAAGGTGCTCTTAAAACAAGTTTAAGCTGCCCTTAGTGTCTTTAACAGTTTAACCCTTAAAAATAGAGGACCTTCTGGAAAGTACGAAAAATGCGAAGTGTGACACTTAGTGTTTCTGCAAACCGTTCAAAAAGTAACGTAAATCTGCAGACTTGTTCCAAATGCAAGTTTTGTGGAAGTCCTTGAAAATGGCCAAGTCTTCAATGACTTCAAGTTATTAAACTTAATATCTGAACTTGAAATTATGATGGGATTGGTTACCCTTTGCTGGAGATCAATCGGAAGTCCGTTGCCCTACTGCAATTTGGAAACAATCCCATGGTATACCTTGTTTAACTTACCTTTTGATGTTATTCACACTATTGTGTAGCTTGGCTCCTAGACTTGCTAGGTCTTCCCTACTGCAATATAGATAGCAATAGGTTGTGGCTACGACTTTTGAAAAACATGGGTTGATACTTAAACATATTAGCATCATATTCACTCATGAAAATGGATTCTCATAATTCAAGCTCATATGCGGGATAATTGCAAATTTAGAAAGCTATCCAACACTCTAATTTTGCACATTGATGAGATAATGGAATAGGGATACTCGCATAGTCACTACACAATGCACAAAGTCAATCATAAATGCAACTAGTATTGGAAATAGTCGCCATATGTTTTGGCAGCCAATGGCAATAGGCAAATGACCATAAATCAAGTTAGGTATCATGTGGGTATATATATATATATATATATATATATATATATATATATATATATATATATATATATATATATATATATATATATATATATATATATATATGTAGAGAGAGAGAGAGAGACATATCGATATATGTCTCTCTTTCATTTGATTGCTATGTTGTCATTATGACACACTTTATTTTTTGGATATTTCATAAACAAACTGAAACTAGAACATGTACTTGTTGATTGTTAACACATTCATA
Source organism: Diphasiastrum complanatum (assembly GCA_029204225.1). Taxonomy (NCBI): domain Eukaryota; kingdom Viridiplantae; phylum Streptophyta; class Lycopodiopsida; order Lycopodiales; family Lycopodiaceae; genus Diphasiastrum; species Diphasiastrum complanatum. Next base: position 77,646,422 of record CM055092.1, on the reverse strand, counting down.
TAAATGGATAGTTTTGAAATTTGTATGTATTACATTTGTATAATATTAATGAGTTAGTATGGTGGATGCCCCAACAATGAATGATATTGTATGATGAATTCTATCAAAGATAAGGTTTTTAAAAAATATGTAGATACAACAATGCCTTGAGTGACAATTTGTACTTTGGACATACATAAAAACTAGTAGATGACAATGACACATGTCTACTTCATTTCACTAACTTTTGTGGTCTTTTGTGGTGGGATGGTGACGATATTAGCTAGAAACTTTTGGAATAAAGTTTATTTATTATTATGATTTTAAGTATGAAGAGCAAAAAAGTACGATCTTGACTAGAGGGACTATGTAATCTCTCTCTCTCTCTCTCTCTCTCTCTCTCTCTCTCTCTCTCTCTCTCTCTCTCTCTCTCTCTCTCTCTCTCTCTCTCTCTCTCTCTCTCTCTCTCTCTCTCTCTCTCTCTCTCTCTCTCTCTCTCTCTCTCTCTCTCAACGTGTGTGTGTGTGTGTGTGTGTGTGTGTGTGTGTGTACACCTACATAACATATTGTTCATACTAATGCTCTTGTGAATGTACTTCATCGCCAAACACATAATTGACGGGCCTATGTATTAGGCGTCCACACCATTTCTTAATCAATTATAGGCACTCTTTCTGTGGGATCTCCTTAGGCCAACAACTTGTACACCACACATTCATTATCTTGAGAATAAAATAGGATTGAGATTATCTTCATGGTTTTTTGGTTTTTTGTGGAGTTTTATAACTCACTTACATAAACACAATAGCTTAGATTTGGTCTTGGGATGGTTAGATACATGAGTGAACGAACTAGCCTTCTATAGAGAGTAATGTCCTCGAAGGATCTTTCATTACCTCTTACAGTTAGCTTTACATTTGACTCCATAGGTGTATCACAAGATTTTGCATCTACCATATGAAATCTACTTAGAATAGAATCAGCACACTTATCTTGACAAATGAAAGTAAATTGAGAAGTACTAATCACTTCTATTCCTAAGATGTAATGCAAATGACCAACATCATGCACCTCAAACTCCTTCTTGAGAGCACTCTTGATATCATCAACATCTTGGTTGTTACATATGATATCATCCACATCGATTAGCAATATAGTAACATCATTTCCAGCAAACCTATAATAAAGTAAATGATCATACTCACTCGTAACAAAATTATGAGAGAGTAAAAATGTGTAAAATGCCTTGCCATGGAGAAATAGAATCACATTTTCAGCCTTATTCTCTTCAAAAATGTTATTGAGATAAAGATAGTTATTGTATTTTATGAGCCAGTCATCCACAACTTCAGGGTTTCTTGTCATGTTTCACTTCCAAATATGGTTCAAGTTGGAATTTCAAACTCAAAGAAGTCAAACTCTTGACTTTTGTAAATGGTACTTTGAATGCCGATTTCACAAATTGTTGAGAAGTAGCCTTACTTAAATATGGTAATACCACTGTGAATGATACTAGCCAAAAAGCAACAATTTTTCGACAAAAATTGGAAATAAGGAAAATCCATTCCACTTTTTTATCGCACTACAAGACTTGCTCTGGTAACACTATGATGAAATCCAAAGATCAAGCCTACAAAGACACACACCCCCAAATATCTGTAGCTCTAAGGGGTTCTATAAAGCCTATGAGGAATCATGCAAACTCTTCTATTCTTCTATTTTAAGCACAATTTTAGAAAAAACTTCACTTCTTTGGTTCGATTTCAATTGAAATACATATGATTCTCCTTCATATTGGAAAACCATATTTCGGTGCACTTGTAAGATCAAGCCTACCAAACTGAAAAACTTTACTCTTAGAATCATCCTACAAGCTCTTCTTGTCTATTCCAAATATAGAAAACTCTTCTCACTTATGCTCTAAGTGCAAAGTTTTAAGTGAAACTGTGAAACACTTTTTTCTTTTTCTACCACTTGCCTTTCAAGAATTCTATTATTGTTCTTTTCATTACACGATTTCATGTGAATTTTAGAGTGCTTTGCACCTTGGATTTTGACGCTCATATTAACTATTTTTGGCATTGTCTCAAAGGCTATCGATCTCTCAAATATCTGGTTAGATGGGAATTGAAGGGAAATTGAATTAAGTGATTTTCTCATCTCTCGTACTTTTCATTGAGCTTGATGAAGTTTCCTCACTTTGAGTTTGTTCTTCTTTTGTTTACATTTGTAAAGGTTTCTAATCCATCTTTAATCTTCTTGAGAAAAAAAATTGTCATAGAGATTGTTTTATAGCATATATTCAAGAACTATACATGCCTATTAAAAATCTCCATGGTTATTGGAAACAATGCGTGTAAATATTCACTTTCACTAAACTTACAACCTAGTAACTTTTTATTTTACTTTTCTCCTTACAAATAATATGCTAAATGTGTTTTGGGATGACTAAATTCCTATTCTCCCTATTTAGGAGAATGAAAACTTATGATATAATTTCAATGCTATAATAGATCAAATTCAAAGATGACACAAAATGCCCAAAAACATATTATACATTAAATTAAGTTCATAGACATTTAAGTAATCACTGTTGAAAATGTGTTTATTAATTATTGAAGAGACCTCATTTAGATTCAGATGCACTAAAATGAAAGAGTATCAACAATAATAAAATTAAAATGTATCAAAAAAATAAAAATTAATAATTTAATAACCATCATAAATTGTCACTATTATGTCAAGTACATCATCTACTATGATCAAGCGATTATAAATCATCACAACTTATGTGGAAGGTGAAAGACTTGTGTCCTACCAAAAACCTAGATTGTATTCTTAGAGGTGCAACATCGAGATGATTAATATGTAGATTTTTATTTCTGTTACACTATTCAAATTAAAACAATCAAGGATATCTATAGACTTTTACAAAGAATGATCTCACTTTTTTTAAATTAGCTCACAAAAATATAGTAACCCTCATTGACTAATAAAATTTATATGCATAACATCATAGTCCTTATCTCTTTCATAGTATCACATCAAAATTCTTTACTTGGAATAAAAACCTACACTTTTTATATGTAGGAGAAAATCTTGTATTTTTATGTTATCATGTTTACACTACTTGCATTAATTGAGTTTTCTGACATAAGAAATATGTGCTATGCATTAAAAATAAGAACTAACTCAAACACACACTTGGAACATGTAAGACATTGTATGTCATGTATGTAAAAAGCTAAAAAACAAAATGGAAGGCCGATAAGTTAGAATCTCAGAACTATCTAAGCTATTGATTTTGAAATAGAATATGAGATATTATGATTTTATAGTTTGTTTTAAGGAGCTAGAAGGTTTTGGGAGAAAAAGCAAAATTTTCGTTATGTACATCTTAGTAGTGACATAGTTTTTTTTTCCAAGTGGTCCTCTTTTTAGCTCAATGTCATAAATAAGTGAGATTGAATTTAGTTGTTCATTTTGAATTTGCTTGGAAGCATAAATAGAAAGGATATTAAGATTCCTATAGAAAATATCTCTTCAAGTTTAAGATATGCGTACTCATCTATTTTTTTAAAGTCTACTTTACCTCTAGTACCACTTGTGTCACATCACAAGAATAAATCATTTTTAATGATGCCAAAGTGGTGATAAGTATACAGCAGAATATTGTAGAAAATCATGTGTGTGTGTGTGTGTGTGTGTGTGTGTGTGTGTGTGTGTGTGTGTGTGTGTGTGTGTGTGTGTGTGTGTGTATGCACACACACGTGTGCAAGCTCCACATTTATAGAGTATTGTCCTTGCACTTAGGTATTAACAATATCCTAGGGTGAACAAACAACTGGAAATGCAATCACACTGTTGGAATATTCTAGTTTTTTTATATTATTATTTTTTTTTCTCATTTGTATGATGAATTGGAGTCAAATCCCTGATCCCATGGAGAGGAAAGAAACTCTTGACCAACTCACTACATAGGACTATAATATCCTACTATTACAAAACTTGCATTATTTGTACTCCTCCATACTAGTCATTATATTTCATAGAAAATTATGAGATATATCCATCGTTTGGGACTTGGCTAGCATTGTTGTCATCCTAACTTCAAGGTGTCATTTTCATTTCCTCAATGTCTCAACTTTCATTTCAAAATAATCAGATTTTCAGGTTTTATAATAAGATATGGTGATTAAAAAAATCAAAATAGAACAAGTGTTTAACTTTATATTAAGTCAATAATCTACATAAAATAACAAAATCTTAATCAATAGTCCTTGTAGATAAATACTCTTCCATTACACTTTTAAACTCTTAACTTCATTACTAATTGTGAAAATTGAAAACAAAAATGCCAGCTCAATTTTTTCTTTTCTACAGCCAATTTTTTTAATTGCACATGATGTCCATGCCTTTTCCATATGGTTACATTTCCACCTACTCTATTAGTATACTGATGATTTAATAAATATTTTGTCTCTCACAAACCACATTTATCTATACACAATCATCTCCATTATTAACATCACTACATTTTGATTTTCATATGCATCAATATGGTTTTCTAACTATTTTCTCTCTCTAGACAGATAGAGAAACTATACTTAGTCTTTTTACATATAAGTGTCAAGAATTAGATATGCAATATCAAGCATTCACCATAAGCAATCACCACAAGAAGGCGGAAGAAGAACACGCACTCTCACTCTATCACACTAACTCATACAGAATGTAAAATGTACAAATAGATCCTGAACCCCTGATAGAGAGAGAAAACCTACGAGTAGACTAATAGATTAGCCTACGGCTATTGACAGCTGGTCACAGTTGTCAACATTAATGTACCTTGTAAACAGTAACAATGAAGTTTATCATTGATTTTTTACGCTCTCTCTCAATGATAAAATTACATCTACCTCTCAAATTTACATCTACCTAATGATAAACTACCAACATTGGCATCTGTATAACCTACCAACATTGGCGCTTCAGGCTGATTATACTTTAAACCAAAATTCAATGTCCCTCAAATGTATCTGAGAATACATTTAGCAGACTTCCAATGTGCTTGACTAGGATCTTGCATAAATTGACTAAGAACACCAACAGCATAAGAAATATCAGGTCGTGTGTGTGTCAAATAAATCAAACTACCCACCAGTTGTCTATACAAATAAGCATCCACTTTCTCAGATTCATCATATGCAGTAAGGTTCATGTTGACATCCATAGGTGTACTCAAAGGCTTACAATCCTGCATATTGAACTTATAAAGCAAATCTCGTGCATATTTGCATTGTGTAAGAAAGACCATGTCTTTCTTTTGCCATACTTCAATGCCAAGACAATAGTGCATCAATCCTAGAGCACTCATGTCAAAAGCATTGGAAAGATCTAATTTTATCTCATCAATTAAGATCTCATTACTTCTTGTAATAATCAAATCATCCACGTACAACACAATGAACACTATATCTGAGTCTTGCCTTAGAATGTAAAGATTAGGATCAGCATCACTCTTTACCATTCCCCTTTGCTTGAAGTGTTCATCAATGCAAGAGTACCACGCCTGTGGTGCTTGTTTCAATCCATAAATGGCTTTGTTGAGCTTACAAACGAGATGCTCTCTCCCTGGCTCAACAAATCCTTGAGGTTGTACTAAGTACACCTCTTCATCCAGCACTCCATTAAGAAAAGCAGATTTAACGTCCATTTGCTAGATCTTCCAACCATAGAAAACAGAAATAGCAATGATAGAACGTATAGGTACCATCTTAGCTACGGGTGCAAAGATTTCCTCAAAATCAATACCTTCCTGCTGCTCAAATCCTCTCGCAACCAACCGTGCTTTGTACTTGTTGAGTTGCCCATCAGCTCCATCTTTGATCTTGTATATCCATTTGCAAGTGATAGGCATCTTATCGTCAGGTAGCTCAACCAAGTTCCACGTCCTATGTTTCGTTATAGCTTCCATTTTTGTTTCCATAGCTTCATGCCACTCCTTGTGCTCCTTTGCTTTATCAAAAGTTTTTGGTTCTTGAGCCTTGAGCACAGAACCCATTAGGGCTAGATTCATCTCTAATCTTGCAGGAGGTTTTTGATTTCTACTTGATCTTCTAAGCTCTCCCTGCTCACTTGATTCGGGAGTATCTCCCTTATTAGCATCACTTGTTACTGACAAGTACCACTTAGGCACTCTCCTAGGAATCTCATTATTGACCCTATCTTTTTCCATTGGCTCTTCCATATCGACACCAACTTCTTCCTTCACTTGCACTTTAGCTTTATCATCAAAGGGATCAATTGTCAATTTTATTTGGTCATTTTGACCCATCTCATCAAAAGTAGCATCTCTGGAAATCATGATCTTTTGTGCATCTGTGTCATACATCCTGTATGCCTTGGCTCTTTCATCATATCCAAGGAAAATACACTTAACAACTTTTGCATCTAGCTTCTATCATTTTTCATCAGGTACATGAGCGTAAGCATCACAACCAAATACTCGTAAATGAGAAACATTAGGTTTCTTTCCACCTTGAGTTGTTGATCAGCCATCGTCCCAACAGATAGTAGATTGTTAGCTAAGCCAGGTATATATTGCACATTGATTATCTGCTTTATCTTCCCACTGGCTAATTTCACTGGTACCACTACAACTCCTTTAATAGATAGCAATTTGCCATCAGCTTGTCCAACTTCATCACCATTGTCAGTTTCCTTTAGTTCTGAAAACCACTCTTTCCTTGAAGTCATGTGTTTTTTCACCACTATCAATGTACCATGTATCCTTGGCTTCACCACTTGTCATTATCCTGTAATGAACAATTTTGAACTCTCACCAGTATCATCTTCATATTGATCATCATCGTATTGATGTTGATCAGTATAATTGTCTTCATAATAATAGTCATCAAATTGATGTTGATCAGCATAATTTCTCGCTTGCCATTTGTCTTTTCTTTGTTCCATCTCCTTCTATTTCTTGAAGCATTTATGCTCCCAGTGGCCATGTTTATTGTAGTACCTACAATTTTCAAGTTTATTTTGCCTTGAATAGCCGCATCCTTGACCTCGGCCTTGATTCCAATTGCCTCGGTTCGTACTATCATTGACTTGCTCATGAAATTGTTGAAATGATCCCCGGCTTGAGTTTCCTCCTCTCTATTGATACCTTCCATGGCCAAATCTTCCACCTCGTCCTCTAACTGCAAGAGCTTGATCATAGCTCCTGTTACGATGATTCAAGTTCTCTTGACGTTGCTCTTCTTGCAAAAGCAATCCACCTAGTTCTTCATAGGTTGCAAGATTTTCTCTTGTGGCTATACTCGTCACAAACATCTGATGTGACTCACTCAGACTATTCAATGTCAATTGCACGATCTCACGATCTTGTACTCACTGTCCAACTGCTGCTAATTGGTCACGGATCTCTTTGATCTTCAGTATGTGATCGGAAATAGTTGCACCATCATCCATCCGCAATGTATGCAACTTCGTCTTCAGAAACAGTATTCGAGATGTATTTTCGTTTCAAACAATGCCTTCAATGTATCCCACGCTTCTTTTGGTCCTTCTAAATCTAAAATATAGGGAATAAGTGCATCTCTAACTTATAAGTTGATGACATTCTAGGCTTTTCGTTTTCTCCTATCAAATGCTTGCTGATCTTCTTCAATCACTGACCTTGTCTCTTCACCTGTCACACTGTTGCCTATGGCAGTTTTAGTTCATTTATGCAGAGTGACAGTTTTAGTTCATTTATGCAGAAAACTGTTTATGGCAATCGTAACTGCTTATTAACAATTATTTTTGAATGCCAGCAGACTCCAGCCAACTGGCAATCGCATTTGAAGACCTAAAGACTTAGTATAAATAGGCTATTCATACATCTCATTATCAGTGATCAATCAACATTGTGAATTGTGAAGGAGTTGAGTGTTATTACATGACATTTCTTGTGCTCTCATCAAGCAAATCATTCACAATCAGAAAGTATTGTTGTTAGCTCTCTATCAAGCTTTCAAGCTTGAACTCTCTTGAGCATTCTAGCTCAGTCTTTTAAAAATTTATTTTAGAGTTGCTATTGCACTACTGCTTATCAGTAGAGTTGCTTATTTCAAACTTATTCTCAGTTACTCAGAAACAGCTTTAGAGTGCGCGATTTCTATCCGCTGTTGTCTTGCACTCATTAGCATCTAATCTTGTTTTTTTGAATCAATACTATTTTCTTATTGCGTTTAGTTTGTGTCAAAATGCATGCATCTTTGTATTGCTTTTGTAATTGGTAGAAATTGTTTGAGAATTCAATACTTTATGTTTGGCTACGTAATCACTTAGTATCTAGCGAAAGTAGTTGCTAAAGATTGAACGTGATTTCCATCACTACTGCTTTGTTCAATTTTTGATAGGCGTAGTCATGCATTGGAAGTAGGGAGTTTTCGCTCTCTATTACTCACCTATTTCCGACATGGTATCACAGCTTACCAACATGGTATCAGAGCGAAAAGCTCTAATACTTGATATCCATTGCGATACCAAATTGATATCATATTCTTCAGTTCCTTTCATCCTTTCAATATCAGAGAATCGATTTCCTTTTGTTGGCATCACTACATCTTAGCATCATCGATACAATCGACAAACTCAATTTTAGATGGATTCTCAAAGTAAGGCTGGTCTTATCACAGACAAGCTGAATGGATCCAATTATCATTTGTGGAAATTTAAGATGAAGACCTTGCTAATCGCCAACGAGTTGTGGGATGTTGTTACAGGTATCGAAGTAAAACCTGAAGATGACACAGAAGATTCAAAATGGAAATCGGAGGATGGTAAAGCTTTTACGCTTATTACCCTCAATATATCAGATACTCAAATTGGCCATATAGCTGAAGCTAAAACTTCGAAGGAAGTTTGGAACATCTTGAGCTCACTATATGATGTGAGAGACATAACTACTAAGTTACATCTTCGAAGGAAATTCTTCACACTCAAGATGTTGAATAATGATTCTCTTCAGAATCATATTAACCAGTTTAAGAATCTCTTGCAACAAATTGCCACTGTCGGATCAGTCATAGATGATCAAGATGCAATTATGACATTGCTCTCAAGCCTACCCTCTACATATCAGACAAGAAGATAATCGAAGACACTTTGTCTACTTCCTCCTCTCATGCTCTATATGTCAACAAAGGCTCTAAGTGACAAAACAGAAAAGCTCCAAGCAGTCTGCATTGAATCAGAAATAGACTCAAAGTCAAGAACAATCATCAAATCCACATTTATCGAAGAAGAAGATGTTTTTTAAGTATTGCAAACGCAATAACCATGAGATCCACGATTGCCGAATTCTGAAAGAGAAGAATGCAGCCAAGCAACCTGATCAACAAGCAAATAGAGTTACAACATCTCCTGAAGTCGAAATGGACGAAAGCACTTTTATGGTCAATGACAAATATGCGAATTCAAGTGATTTGTGATTTTTGGATTCCGCAGCTACTGATCATAATTGTTATTATGATTCTAGTCAAGCCTTGAAAACCTCTATTCTTGTCAATAAAGCATTACTATGGCATCATCGCTTAGGACACTTAAATTATGCATCTGTTTTGAACATGTCCAGACAATCCCTAGCTCTTGATCTCGACTATTTTTCTGGAAAAGTTGATCTCCCTGTCTGCCATAGCTGCATCCTTGGAAAGCAGACTAGGATTCCTTTTAGATCAAGTCATAGGCATGCAACAAAAGGTCTATTAGATGTTGTTCATACAGATATATGTGGACCTATGCAAACTCCTTCATTGTTAGATGCAAAGTACTTCATTATCTTTATTGATGAATTCTCCAGAAGAATAGCTGTTTTTTTTATTAAACAGAAATTAGAGGCTTTCATCAAGTTCAGACAATTCAAAGAGCATGCAAAAAATCAAATTGGTAAACGAATCAAAGCACTGAGGTCAAATAACGGGGGAGAATACATCTCCACCACAAATTCCTCACGATCTTAGGAAGAAGTTCGACTTCCAGAGTATCAAATGTATTTTCATCAGCTACACTACTTCAGATCAAGCCTACAAGTTGTTCGATCCCATCGAGTTGAAGATTCTGATTAGTCGAGATGTCATCTTCATCGAAGATTAGTTTCAAGACCTCAAACAAAAAGGCATAGCCCATCGACCTGTCAGATTCTCCTGACATCCAGTTCCTTAGTCAACTATTTTCCTTCAAGGACCAAGCTCATCTACTCTTGACAAACAACATAAGATGATGATGTTGCAGTTTAGCAACTACTATATGATGAAATTGATCAACTTTCTCTATTTCCCAGAAGATCATCAAGAGCTAGCAGACCACTTATCAGGTATATCGACGAGTCTACAGCCTACCTTGTTCACGAGCCGACGACTGTCAAAGATGACAAAATTTCCAGAATTCACACGTGTGGGGAATGTCCACAAAAGTGACTGATATTAATTAAGCTTTATGATTGGCACTATAACCTGATTCTAGATTGATCAACAAAATCTAGTTCAAAAGAAATGGCTAATTCACAATCTAGCATGCTAATCAACAAAATATAATAGCAATAAATCAAAGAATGAATAAAAGTACAAGATTTCAGTGTATGAGCATTAGCCTCAACACGAGTCAGAGAGAGAAATCTAGAGAGATAACAAGCAATATTTGTTTAGATCCAAAATGGCATGAGATAGCTACAAAACTTTGGTTCTTTATCATTGATCATGTGGAGAGCTACACATATTTATGGAGTTTGAGGTAGCTCGAGGTAGAACCACATCTATCCATTCCAAAATGACATCTAGAGTCTATGTGACATTTGTCACTTGTCATGCATGAAATTCTACCAACATTTTAAAAGTGTACTAGTTCTAACTAGAAATGTCCAAATCATCATGCATGTGTCCATTACACTTTGTGCAAGCCTTGCATGTCACTATGGATCACTTACAATTAATGCATGTGAATTGCCACGAGTTTCTACAAGCATAATCATGCTCATTCTATGTCTACAAACTATATGCAAGTTGCATTTATCAAAGTAGATAATACATAACCATGTAGCTCGAGTTCTATGTAGGCCAAACTTGGCATTTTGCATTAATGAGCTACATACTTGCATGGTACAACATTTGTAGCAAGCCAAGAAATCAATATGGATTGTTTTTCAATTTTAACAAAAGAGACACTCAGTCAGCCAAATTCAGATATCTGGAAAGAATCTATGGATAAAGAGTAATCATTTCTTATCAAGAACCAGGCATGGACGATTGTCGAATTACCTGCTAGCAAAAACGTAGTTGATTGCAAATGGATTTCCAAATTCAAGTACAAAGCAGACGGAAGCATTGACAGAAGAAAAGCCCAACTTGTCGCTAGAGGATTTTCTCAGGTATACAATGTCAATTACACTGAGACTTTTAGTCCAATAGTCAAGCATTCTTCTATTCGACTTTTATTGTCGTTTGCTGCTGCAGCAGATTTGGAAATACATCAAATGGATGTACAAACAACATATCTCAATGGAGTTATTGAAGAAGACATTTACATGGTGCAACCCGAAGGTTATATTATCGAGGGTAGACACAATCATGTGTGTAAACTCCATAAGGCACTTTTTGGCTTGAAGCAATCTGCTCGAGCATGGTTTCAAAGGATCAATACTTTTCTTATCGATCACGGCTACACACCTAGCTCTTCAAATTCAAATGTTTACTTAAAGATAGTGTGAAAGTTTTTTATCATTATCACTTTATACGTGGATGATACATTGCTTTTCAACAACAGTTCCAATCTGATAAAAGAAGACAAGACAATGCTACCTTCTAAATTCGACATGACCGATCTGGGCAAAGCTCATTTCTGCCTTGGTATTTAAATCCACAGAGACAGAAATCGAAAGTTAATCTACATTACTCTATAGAGGTACATCTACAATATGTTAGTCAGATATAATTTGATTAATTGCAATTTTGCATTTGTTATGGAGCAGTCGACAACAACAAAATCAATCTACTCAGTGGTTACACAGATGCAAATTGGGCAGGATCTCAAACGCCTAATTGTTTTTGCAATCTCTCTTTCATGGTAGTCTAAGACTCCTACACTGATAATCTTGTTCAAGAACAGCTCATAATCTCCGTTCTCTAAGTAATCCACAATCTTGTTAAACACAATTATCACTATTTTTCATAGTATTCATTGTCTTTCTCTTGTTCGTTGGGACTTTGTTTAGAAGTCTCCCCTACAGAGTGGTATCAGAGTTGATAATTTCCATTTCATGTCCCCAACATGAAGCACTCCTAGAAGTGTAGTGCCCCATCTTGTTACAAAAGTAGCACTTGTTCTTTGACTTATCCTTCTTTGGCTTGCTCAAGCTTGGACTTGAAGATCCTTCTTGATCTTCACCTTTGACTTGGTTCCTCTTGAATGCAGCTCCTTTGCCTTTGGATTTGCCTTTGCTCTTGATGAAAAGAGCCTTGTCATCTCCATCATTGAGGGAGAGCTTATTCATCCTTGACTTGATGTGAGTTCTCCTACTCTCTTCAGCCATGAGGACTCCTTGGAGATCTTCAAGTGAGGGCAACTTGCCTATAATTGTATAGCCTTGCACCAAGTTAGCAAAATGCACACTTAGTCCATTCAAGATTAGTTGAACAAGTTCACATTCCTTAATGGAATCTCCTATATAAGCAAGCTCCTTATTTAAGTCCTTAACTCTCAATACATATGAATGACCACTCTTTCCTTTAGCTTGGAAGCATTGGAGGATTTAATTCTTCAAGGATAGCGACCTTGAAGTATTCTTGGATTCATATATCTTTTGGAGTGTCTTGTTGAAAATAGTTGAGTAATAGAATGCAGAAACTTCCTACTTCCAATGCATGACTATGCCTATCAAAAATTGAACAAAGCAGTAGTGATGGAAATCACGTTCAATCTTTAGCAGCTAACTTTTGCTAGATACTAAGTGATTACGTAGCCAAACATAAAGTATTGAATTCTTAGACAATTTCTACTAGTTACAAAAGCAATACAGAGATGCATGCATTCTGACACAAACTAAATGCAATAAGAAAATATTTTTTAGCCATGCAATCCTCTAATACTGATAATCTGATATGAAGAGAATGTAGAAATAATTCAGGAATCAGAGACAACCATACATTGTGAAAGATTCAACTAGTTTGATCATATTTGCTATATTTCCATATTTGGCATATTGAGGCCAACTTTGTTTTTAGACTTAGAGTTTGACTTTTCAAAGTTCATCAGTCTAGATGTCATTTGAATAAACACTTTTTGAAAGTGTCAGAAAGTTAGAAGGCGAGTTTGAGTAGATTCAAATTTGAATGTTGGGTACTTTGAATCTAGACCCAAAAATAGTAGGGTTAGCATTTTGGAGGAAAAGCCAGAGTCACCAAATAGGGTCTGGCCTTGCTATAAAAGGTTGTAACTCATGTAGAGAGTAATCTTCTCTCTTCTGCATCTTATTTCATGCTTATACATGGTTCTCTTGGGTTCTACTATCCATTGGTGGACTATACTTGTGATTGCATGCAATTTTATGTGTAGAATGATCTATAATTGTTATTTTTGGATCCACACATGTGAAATACAGTTGCTTGCTGGTTTTGTACGGACATCAATAGTACTTTATCATTTCATTCAAGTTTGATCAAGTTTTATTAGTGTTTGCATCTCATTTTGTGTTGTGCTTTGTTATGTTTTATAGACTTGTGCTTTGTCTAAGTCATATAGACTACCTTATACTAGATCTATATCTAAAATTACAAAGCCTTTTCAACTTGTACATTCGGATAATCATGGATTTACTACAATTAGCAATAGTGGAGCTAAGATGTATGTAATATTCGTTGATGATTTTAGTAGATTTTGTTGGATCTATCTACTAACTTAGCAAGGATGAAGTGTATGATGTCTTTATCAAGCTCAAGAATGCAAGGGAGAACCAATTCTCCACAAAGATCAAGTGCTTAAGGAGTGACAATGGTGGTGAATACATATCTACCAAGTTCAAGGCCTTTTGTGATGAGCATGGGATAAAGAGGGAGCATACAACATCAAGGACCCCACAACAAAATGGAGTGGCTGAAAGGAGGAATAGGACTTTATGTGAGAGTGCTAAAGCTACGAGATTAAGTGCTAATCTTGACAAACCATTTTGGGATCAAGCTTTGTTGTGTGCCAATTTATTGTGCAATAGGTGGCCTAGTGCTATTTTGGATGAAAGGACACCTTTTGAGATGCTATTCAAGAGGAGGCTGAGTGTCAACTTTCTAAGAACTTTTGGATGCACATGCTATGTCAACATTACTCTTGATGATAGGGCCAAGGAGGATCCATCTTCAAAGAAAGGTATTTTGGTTGGATATAGTGAGGTGAGTAAAGCCTACAAGGTTTACATTCCTTCTACTAACAAAGTGATTGTTGGTAGAGATATCATTTTTTATGAGGGAAACATTCCAAAAGTGTCTTCAAGTACTATTGATGATGATGTGAATGGATCTAACATTCTTGATGTTGATGTAAAGGATCCTACTTTAGATGGTGATGATGATGGACCTTCAATTCTGAAGCCAAGCAGAACATCAAGGGAAAGACAAGTACCTTCAAGGCTCACATGTGATGAAAATGGTAAGCAAGTAGTTTTTGAAAATTATGTTGCTTTCCTAACCTCTTTTAATTAACCTACAAGTGTAGATGAAGCAAGGAAAGAAGAGGAGTGGATCCATGCAATGGATCTTGAGTATCAAGCTCTTATGAAGAGTGAAACATCTTTTGGTGGATCTTCTTGTGTACATGGAGCTATGAAAGTGGATGGATGTTATATTGTTGTAAAATCAAATAATGAATCTGAAAAACAAAGTTTGTTTAATGAATTTGATAATCAAGTTGTTGATCAAGAGGTTGATCTCAAAGGGCTTCAACTAGTCAAAAGGAAAGTTGGCAATTTGGAACTAGTCAAGAGCATCAAAGGAGAGGTAATTGGCAAAGATGTTATGGATCTATTTTTGCAGCTTATTGAAGATTCAAGTAAGGTCAAAGGAGCATCAAGAAAGTGTTTTTCAAGTTTACTTTACTTGTTCTATCTCATGTTTGAGCATTTTCATGTGGATGTGTGCAAATTGTCAAGATATGGTAAAACTAGCTACATTGGTGAGCATTGTTTTGATGTTGGATTTGTACTAGCATTCTTGGCTGCTATTTTTTATGGAAATGAAGCTATTATAGTTTCATTATGTCACTCATTCATGGCCAAGTCATCAAGTGATGATGGCATCTTATGGCAAGATGGAGATGGAGGCTCATTCATGGAGTATCATGGTGGATACATGGCAACAAAGGACAAAGGAAGAGGAGACATGCAAGCAAATGTTGATCACTCACATTTACTGTTTGTTTGCTGTATTTTTTCATAGAGTTCAAAGTTGGAAGCATGGTGGAATCATTTCATTTACATTCTATTTGATTCTTCATGTTCTAGTCACATTTTTACATGTAAAATTGATGTAAGAAATAGTGAAGCATCCCAAGTGGACACTATTCTCTATATCAATTACGGTTGTTTCTATTTTGAGCATTACATGATTATTGAGAGGAGATCTATTCTTAGGAAAAAGATCATTCTTATGATGGATCAAAGTTCTATGGTCAAAAACTATGCTAGGAGCAAGCATATTGAGGTGCAATATCATTTTGCAAGGGAGCAAGTCATTGCAAAGGAGGTAGAGCTTCAACATGTGTCTTCAAGAAAATGTGTAGCTGATATCTTCACTAAAGCATTGGGAAAGGACTTGTTCATGAAGCATAGGAAATCATTTGGAGTGTTATCAAAGTCCATGTTGAAACTAGTTGAAGAGGGAGTGTGAAAGATTCAACTAGTTTGATCATATTTGCTATATTTCCATATTTGGCATATTGAGGCCAACTTTGTTTTTAGACTTAGAGATTGACTTTTCAAAGTTAATTAGTCTAAATGTCATTTGAATAAACTCTTTTTGAAAGTGTCAGAAAGTTAGAAGGTGAGTTTGAGTAGATTCAAATTTGAATGTCGGGTACTTTGAATCTAGACCCAAAAATAGTAGGGTTAGCATTTTGGAGGGAAAGCCAAGTGGCCAAATAGGGTTTGGACCTGTTATAAAATGTTGTAACTCATGGAGAGAGTAATCTTCTCTCTTCTATCTCATTTCATGCTTATACATAATTCTCTTGGGTTCTACTATTCGTTGGTGCACTATACTTGTGATTGCATGCAATTTTATGTGAAGAAAGATCTATAATTGCTATTTTCGGATCCACATGTGTGAAATACAGTAGCTTGCTGGTTTTGTACAAACAACAACAATACCTTATCATTTCATTCAAGTTTGATCAAGTTCTATTAGTGTTTGCATCTCATTTTGTGTGTAGATGCTAATTTTTCTACATTGGTGAGATGGTTAGTGTATTTGATCTCTTTCTAATCAAAGATCTTTCAAGTGCTTGGATCTTAAGGATTTGAAAACTTTCACAACATTTCTCTTTATGTTGATGTTTGCGTAAGAGGAGTGAGAGTTAGTTTCATTTAACAAGAATACAAAAGGATGTAGAATAGTAGCGAATCTATATAATAAAGTTGTAGTAAAAACGATCAGACCACAATACAATTGCACTGATAAGAACGTGATCCTACTCACAGATTCAAAACAATTGCTAAAGTTCTGAATATTTCTCTCTCTATATCATCACTAACTCTGAGGAGTCAGCTACTGAAAGACCCGTTCTGGTCGTTTAATTTCTGTCAGATCATCCTCTAATGCTAATCTCTATTTTGAATGTATCTGATCTATATATCTTCAATCGCTCATTTACATATATAGCAGCTGAAAGATCTTGCATTATTCTAGCTTTACATTTACAAAATCACCTAACAGCTAATTAAATGACTAATTAGAACAGTTGTTATTGGAGCGTGAATACGTAGACAACTTGTGAGGAATCTTGTGTATTTCAACAGAGTGTCGGGGTTTTCGCCTGTGTAGAATCCCGTGTAAAACTACAGTGTCTGATGAGAGTATGAGGAGGATCAAAGTTTCAAAGCTTTTGTGAAGAAACCACGACTCTCTCTTGCCCTCGGATGGAGTTCAGATGCGATCGCTGGACACTGCCAGCTGAATCACTCCTACAGTCCTCTAGAGTGTAGTCAGGCACTGCTGATCTACGTTTATAAAATTAATGCAGCATTCAACATAGTTTCAAGCAAGGTGTGAAATTCAAATGAACAAGAAAACTTAGTTAGACACACGAATAAACAGCAGACGCATTTTCATTCGAGATCAGACACAACAAGAAAATCATCTATATTGATCTCTCTCTCTGATTTCTTCAAGCACTGCATGCAAGTCCACGTAGTGTGCTAGCATGGGAGAAACATAGTTCTCTCGAGCAATAGTCTCGCTTTACTAGCGTACAGTTGGATCTACAGATCCTAGACAGAATTGCCTTCGCACGCAGGCAGACATGTATTATGTATTTCGTCTTGATTGCTTACTAGCATCAGACTACTACATTACACTGTATGTGTGCTCTGTTGATCTATATGTCAAGTAACATCCAGTAAGTATAGTCGCTCTATGTAAATCTAAGATTAGAGTGATTAGAGTGGCAGATTAGCCATGACCTAAAATGTATCTGCTGACGTCATGCCATCAAATCAAATATCTGTACTTCTAGATACTTGCATGATCTCGTTGGCACTTTCTAGAGCATGGAGGACAGGAGAATGTCTCGTTTTGGTCGTTTGTCTTCTCTCGTACTAGACCGCAAAAGATTCTTGTTCGTGAATCTTTCAAGTTCTCGAAATGTTCGTCTTCGTTCCTTCGACTTTCAAGTTCGCGTCCCTTTGACTTTCGAGTTCACGAAACTTTTCATGCTTCGTGTCTCCTGACTTTCATGTTCACAAACATTTTCGTCAGGCTGAGGGCAGAGAGTTAGCAAGGCTTTGTAGTTAGAAAAATTTCATTTCTTCAGCTCCCTCTCAAAGCATGATAGCTTTACGATCCCGAGGCTGCTCCTTTGTCTCTCAAAGAGTCCTTTGTCCAGGGCTTTAGTGAAGATGTCAGCAACCATGTCTTTCGTTCCAATGAAGATGCTCTGTACCATCTTCTTCTCACTTACATGCTTGATCAAGTGGTACTTGATCGCAATGTGTTTCGTTCTGGAATGGAACACGGGATCTTCCAATGTGTCGAGCCAGATTCGTGTAGAATTGGCTCATCTTGAACACTGCATAAGCAATATCAAGACGTGTGTTGTCTGCAAGGTACATCAATGATCCTATCAGCTTCCTGTAAGGTGTGAGCTACATTTGTTCCCTCTCTTCCTCAGTACTTGGACAGTCGTCGCTTGTCAGCACCATCCCTGCGCGCATTGGAGTGTTCGCTCCTTTGTAGTTCAGCATCCCAAAGTCCTCTAGGATTTTCTGGATGTATCTGAACTGGTGAAGGTATAACTTACCTCCCTCGTTGTCTCTTTCAATTTGTAAGCCTAGGTAACACCTGGCTTCTCCTAGATCCACTATTTTAAAATGTTTTGAGATGTCTGCCTTTACTTCAGCAATTAGCTGTTCACTCCTACAAAGTATCAGAGTGTCTTCCACATATACAACCACTATGATGATCTGCCCATCTGTAACTTTGACATATACATTAGAATCAACCAACAGAGGCTTGAATCCTAATGATTTCAGGGCTTGATCTTTCTTCTTGTACCATTGTCGAACTGATTGTTTCAGACCATAGATGCTTCTGTGCATTCTGAATGCATAGTCAGGAAGTGTATTCGAGACGTATCCTGGGGGTTGATCAATGTAGACCTCTTCGTCTAATTCACCATGCAAGAAGGCTGTCTTCTTGTCCACAATGTGGATCCTGAGGTCATAAGCTGCTGCATATGCAAAT
The DNA here is from genome assembly GCA_029204225.1 of Diphasiastrum complanatum. Classification (NCBI taxonomy): domain Eukaryota; kingdom Viridiplantae; phylum Streptophyta; class Lycopodiopsida; order Lycopodiales; family Lycopodiaceae; genus Diphasiastrum; species Diphasiastrum complanatum. The sequence goes on along the minus strand of CM055092.1, from coordinate 77,627,454 downwards.
AACAAACGTAGGGACGAATGTTTGATGACAGGAGAGAAGGTTTCAGAGTAGTCAATACCATATCGCTGAGAGAAACCTTTCACTACCAGTCTTGTCTTGTATTTTGTGATGTTCTCATCTGGTCCATATTTGAGCTTGAAAACCCATTTGCATTTGACAGTCTTGCACTTATGTGGTAATGGCTCCAACGTCCATACCTGGTTCTTCCTCATGGACTCCATCTCTTCGTTCATGGCTTGGATCCATTTGTCCTTTTATGGACTTTCAATAGCTTCCTCGAAAGTCTGTGGTTTGCCACTGAATCTGCAGAACTATTCTAATGTGAAAGCTAAGCTGCCTAGCACATATCTTGTTGGTGCTCTTCGTGGTCTTGTCGACCTTCTGGAAGATCCTTCTGGGATAGCTACGTCTTTGTCTTTGTCTGCTCTGCTCAATCCAGCACCATCTTGGTTTACAGGAATTGCGGTGGCAGGTTGCCTCTCGAATCTTTCTTCGTCAGATTCGTCGTTCGAATGAAAGGCGACTCAAAAATCTTCGTTTTCGTGTTCGTCCACTGCTCTCTCTGTCATTGGCGGCAGGTCATAGTACTGTCTCTCCAGAACTTCGTAGCTGATAGGATCGTCATTGGCCATTGTCTTGCTCTTATCGAATCTGACATCTCTCACTGTTTTCACAATGTTCATGTCTGGCATGTAGACTCTGTAGTATGACGAATTGTTGTCATATCTTACCAGAAATCCCTGCTTGGCTTTCTCATCAAGCTTCTTTCGAAGCTTATCAGGAATATGTGCATAAGCTACATAGCTAAAGATTCTGATGTGAGACAGACTAGGCTTTCTACCCCACCATAGCTCATGTGGTGTCGTGTGAGGGACACCAGACTTGCTTGTTCTATTCTGGATGTATGCGGCTGTAGCTACTGCTTCAGCCCACAGTGCCCTTGGAGCTTTCGAGTAGGCCATCATGCATCTGGCTGCTTCCATTAGGGTCCTGTTCTTTCATTCAGCAACACCATTGTGTTGCGGTGTGTAGGCTACAGTTCTTATGTGAATGATGTCACGATCATTGCAGAAGTCAGTGAAGCGATTCGAGATGTATTCGCCACTTTGATCTATTCTGATCTATTTCACTTTGTTGTCTATACATCTCTTAGCCCAATTCACATATTCTGTGAATCTATCAAGTGCTTCAGATTTATTATGAATAAAATACACTGGCAAATTTGCTATAATCATCAATGAAGGTTATATAATATTTTGAACCTCCTACTGAGATCACGTTGAATGGTCCGTAGATGTCAGAATGCACTAGCTCCAGAATCTTAGTCATTCTGTAGGAGTCTTTGACGAATGGTGTACATGGGTAGTCGAACTAGCTGCATTCGAGATGCTGACCTCGTTATTGCTCCATGATGGCTTGCTTGGTAAAGTGCCATTGATTTCATGTGGCAGAGTCTCTTGTGCCACAGAGCGTCTGGCTGGTCATCATGAGTCTGATGCATCTGATCTGCAGGTAGGCGTACCTTTAAATGATATAGATTTTTTTTTCTTTTGTCTTGAGCGATCAAAGTACTGGTACTGGCATCAAACATGCTGCATGCTTCGTCAAAAGATGTCAAACGCATCTCTGCATCTGCTATTCTTGCTACAGAGAGCAAGTCTTGTTGCAAAGTAGGCACAAACAGGACATCTTCGAGTCGTTTGTCTCTATCGTTGGTGTTGAGCCATAGTGAACCAATATCGTTCACTTGATGTCTAGATCCATCTCCAAGAACTATGAATCTTGAGGGATCTACACTTCTTAGATCAGACATTATATGTCTTGATGTCACGAAGTGTGAGGTGGCTCCTGAGTCTAAAATCATCTCATGTGTGTCAGATCTTGATGTTGCACACACATCTTCACAGATATAGGTGGTCGAACAGTATTTGTTCGTTCTTTCTTAGCCCATTTTTGAGCTCTCAGGCTCCTCGACATAGGATGAACTATTGTTGTTCTCCTGTCTGTTCTGTGCTGATTTCTTTCTCGGGTTCTGGCAGCAATCCATGGCTGCATGATCTTATGACAATGCATACACTCAATCTTGAAATTGAGCCAACATGTATCTACTGTATGCCCGTCTCTTCTACATCTCACGCAAGTCTTCTTGTCTACACCTTGTTGTTTCAACCTCCCTTTGCTCTTCCAGTTGCTCTTGCTAGTCCCCTCTACTTGCTGGTCACAATCTTGCCTCTGATTTGACTCCCTCTTAGGCTTAAACTGCTTCTTGGATTTTTCTTTGTTGTCATAGAGGGCCTGATCAGAACCATCTTTGTGATCAAGTGTTCTCTGGCCTCGACTTCCTCTCGAATCTCGACAATCGCCTTTTCGAGGTTCATGGCAGGATCTTTCGCAAGCAGGATTCTTGTCATTTGAAATGATCTGGATAAGGCTCTCAACATGTACGTGAGCTACTTCTCAGCTGACACAGTGTTCTCTGCTCCAGAGTTATGTAGTGACAGAAACAGATCCTTCATCTTTCTTTCAAAAGAAGTGAGGTCTTTTCCATCCCACTGCAAATTCGTCAGTTGATCTTCCAGAATCATGATTTGACTTCTTGATTTTGTCTGAAATCTGGTGAGTAATGCATCCCACATCTCCTTAGCTTTGGAGAGTGTAGCCAGGTCAAGTGTGAGACTATCTTCGATGGAAGATGATAGCAAGGCTACTGCCTTGTCGTTTTTCTCCCTCCATTCGCGTAGCTCCTTGCATGTTGTCGTAGGCATTTCTTCTGTGCCACCCACCCAGGGGAATAGTCCTTCGCCCTTGAGTATCAGTGATGTCTTAACTTTCCAGGCTAGAAAGTTAGATCCTGAATAATCAAATATTGTGCAGATCTTGCTCTGAATGCTGCTGATTGAAGCCATTGCTTCTTGAAGTCTGTTCCCTTGTTGATGGTTGTTTGTTTGAATGCTTGGCCTCCTGGATCTGCTAGCTTCTTGGCTATGTCAGAATATGACAGGATGACCCACTCTGATACCACTGATGAGAGTATGAGGAGGATCAAAGTCACGAAGCTTTTGCGAAGGAACCACGACTCTCTCTTGCCCTCGGATGGAGTTCAGATGCGATCGTTGGACATTGCCAGCTGAATCACTCCTACAGTCATCCAGAGTGTAGTCAGGCACTGCTGATCTACATTTATAAAATTAATGCAGCATTCAACATAGTTTCAACCAAGGTGCAAAATTCAAATGAACAAAGAAACTTAGTTAGACACACGAATAAACAGCATACGCATTTGCATTCGAAATCAGACACAACAAAAAAAATCATCTATATTGATCTCTCTCTCTTTGATCTCTTCAAGCACTGCATGCAAGTCCACGCAGTGCGCTGGCGTGGAAGAAACACAGTTCTCTCACGAGCAATCGTCTCATTTTACTAGCGGACAGTTGGATCTACAGATCCTAGACAGAATTGTCTTCTCACGCAAGCGGACATGTATTCTGTATTTCGTCTTGATTGCTTACTAGCATCAGACTACTACATTACACTGTATGTGTGCTCTGTTAATCTAGATGTCAAGTAACATCCAATAAGTATAGTCGCTCTATGTAAATCTAAGATTAGAGTGATTAAGCATCTACAACTAATCAGAGAAATACAAGACTGGCAGATTAGCCACGACTTAAAATGTATTTGTTGACGTCATGCCATCAGATCATACATCTGTACTTCTGGGTACTTGCATGATCTCGTTGGCACTCTCTGGAGCGTGGAGGACAGGAGAAGGTCTCGTTTTGGTCGTTTGTCTTCTCTCGTACTAGACCGCAAAAGATTATCGTTCGTGAATCTTTCGAGTTCGTGAACTGTTTGTCTTCGTTCCTTCGACTTTCGAGTTCGCGTCTCTTTGACTTTTGAGTTCACGAAACTTTTCGTGCTTCGTGTCTCTTGACTTTGTGTTCACGAACATCTTCGTCAGGCTGAGGGCTGAAAGCTAGCAAGGCTTTGTAGTAGAAACATTTCGTTTCTTCAGTGTCGGGTTTTTCACCTGTGTAAAATCCCATGTAAAACTGCAGTGTCGAGTTTTTCACCTGTGTAGAATCCCGTGTAAAACTACAGTGTCGGGTTTTTCGCCTGTGTAGAATCCCGTGTAAAACTGTAGTGTCGGATTTTTTACTTGTGTAGAAACTCGTGTAAAATTATAGTGTTGGTTTTTTGCTTGTGTAGAAACCCGTGTAAAATTACGGTGTCGGGTTTTTCACTTTTTGTCACCTATCAGAAACTGCATGTAAAAATGAATGTTGCATTTTTTGCTTTTGTCACCTATCATAAATGTCACATTTTTTGCAATTGTCGCCTATCATAAACTGTGAAGAAAAATGCAGACTGTAGCGACAATTACACCAAAAATGTAGACTGTTGAAAAACAGTTCATTTTTTTCTGCAGGCTTCATTTGAGAGAGTACAATTGAGAGAAGGAAGGAGGGCAGTTAGGACAAAGTGAGTATGATCCAAGCTTGTACATAATGTTTGATGTAAATGGCATTGTATTATTATTGATCTATGTAGATGACATCATACTTAGTGGTGAAAACATTGATGGCATTGAGAAAACCAAGAAAAGTCTATCACTAGATATTAAGATGGTAGATCTGGATCAACTTCACTTTATATTGGGCATAGAAATACTTAGAGGTTCAGATTTCATATTCATTATTCAATCTAAGTATGCTCAAAGTTCTCTCAATAGATTCAAGATGCAAGATTGCAAGCATGTAGAAACACCAATGGAGCAAGATGTAAAAGTGCTCAACAAAAGTGAAGAAGCATCATTTATGGAAATCACTCTTTATAGGCAGCTTATAGGCTCTTAATGTGGATCACCATAACTAGGCCCGATCTATGCTCTAATGTGTGTAGACTAAGTCAATATATGCAAGATCCATTGGTCATAAATTGGAAAAGTGCTAAAAGGATCTTGAGATACATCTTGGGCACTCTAGCTCATAAAATTCTTTATAGAGGAGATGTTATTGATTTGCATGCCTTTAGTGACTCGAATTTGTAGGTGATAAAAGAGATAGAAAATCCACAAGTGCCTATGCAACATTCATTGGTGGAGGAGTTGTTTCTTGGTTGTCCAAGAAACAAGAAACTATCTCACTTTCTTCAACTGAGGCTAAGTACAAAGCTCTCACTACCACTACAAAGGAGCTTCTATGGATCAAAAGGCTACTTATGGAGGTAAAGGTCATGAGTTTAGATGTTGTTCCAACTCTTTATAATGACAACATTGAATCCCAAGACCTTGCAACCAATCCAATCTTCCATGCAAGGTCAAAGCATATTGAGATCTCTCATCATTTTGTGAGGGCTAAAGGCATGGTTTGGTGGTACAACATGGACTACCAAGGACACTACCCTCTTTGGGTAGAAATGCATTTGTGTTTTTTATTGGAGGAGAGAGAGTAGGCCCACCACTTACCCCCCAATACTCCAAGAGAATAGGCCCTTCATTGCATTAGCTCGTGGGTAGCATCTATCAAGCTCCCTCCTGATGGGGCAAGGGAGATAGAAGAATGCGAGAGCCGGAATATTGCGGAACAGCTCTCCCATTACAATCAACTGCTAGATGCAAAAATAGTCTAATAGACAACTTATGCTAAATATAATCACAGCTTTAAGTGTTCTAATTTCCCAATAAGATCTTATAAATTAGTTCATACTCACAAAAACAAGAGTATAGTCCACCAAAGAGATTAGAAATGGTTTGTGTGTGGTATTATGGATTCAATGTGAAGTTTGGTTCTGAAATAGATGGAAGAGCAGTATGATATTGTGAGTTCCTCAAGCATCAAAGACAGCCATTGTCTGATCAAAAGTTGAGGAGTCATAGACGTCCATGTTCTGATCAGAGCGAGTAAACAAGCGCGATCAAACAGCGATAAAGTGCATTCAATCACAACAAGCATTCATCTACGCTATACACAAATAGAAAAGCATGCTACACTTAAGCACAATAGCAATTACAACAAAAAATGATGGCGTAACTGGGAGGCTCAAATAATACATCTCAGCCATGGCCTTGAATCTCTTGTGACATTCAAAGGCCTCAGATTTGTGCTTAATGAACATGACTGTAGACCATCTAGAATAATCATCCATGAAAGTGATAAAATAGATTGCATCTCCTAAGGACGGAGTTGGTATTGTACAAGATCCAATACATGCTTTGTTTTGATGGAATGTGATTTGGGAAACTTGCTTCTAGAGTGTTTGCCATAGACACATGATTCACAAAAAAAAGACTTCCTATCTAATAAAGAAGAGAAATACAATCCATCAACTAAGTTATTACAACAACGCATATAGGAAAGTGATCTTGTATTCACGTGTCAAAATCGACTATGCCACAGAATAGCATTCTCGTTTACATTTTCATGAGAGATGATAGCTAATGCAACTAAATTAGAGAGTATGTAGAGATTTCTAGCTCTAGTGCATGTAGTCAGAGTAGTATCTTCCTCAAATATTGTACACTGCTTAGATGAGAAAGTAACAATGTAGCCCTCATTAGTTATCTTAGAGATTGATACTAGGTCCTTTGATAACTGAGGAATGTAAAGGACGTTGGGAACACAAATAGATAGATCGTTGTTGAATGTGATCTTGACTGTCCCTTTGCCTTCAACGCGTATGGTGCTTGAATCTCCGAGGTAGATGGATTGATCTCTGTTGTAAGCTGCATACTCGGTAAATCATTCCTTGCGAGAGTTCATGTGTTGGGTAGCGCTGTTGTCCAGGTACTATCACAGTATTCGTTGTTGTTGTTGTAAGCTATTAACAAATGTGTATCTTGCTCCTTGAATTCCGCCGCGTTGGAGGAGTCTGGCTGCTGCTGTTGTTGCTTCCTCACCTCGTTGTAGATGTGGATGCGACACTCCTTGATGTCATGATTGGCTCTCTTGCGATATCTGCAGAAAAGATTCTTGCGCGATCCACCATGCTCACCTTGAGTATGAGGCTTCTGTTGTTGTTGTTGTTGATGCACTTGATTCTTGCACTTGGAGTAGTCTTTCTTCTTGGTGTATAGAGCCATGGATTTGTCTTTGATAGACAGGTTGCTTGTCTTTCTCCACATTTCTTCTTGAAATAGGTGACTAATCACCTTCTGAAGAGTGAGGCCGGGTTGTGTGGAGATCATCACCACAAAGTGTTCATATGACTTTGGAAGAGAAGAAAGCAAGGTCATAACGACATCATCATCTTGAATAGAACATCCTACAACTAATAACTGATCCAATAAAGATTTGAAGTTGTTGATGTGAGAAGTGATGGCAGTAAAATCAGACATGCTAAGAGTAAAGAACTTCCTTCTCAGATATAATCTAGTGGTTACATCATGAGTCTCATAGAGATTTGATAACAAATCTAATGCATCCTTAGAGGTTTTGCATGTGGTAACGTCGGATATTTGGGAGTCGGCCAGATTGAGTGTGATGCATGCGAAAGCCTTCTGATCTTTGATCTTCCATGTCTTTGCTTGATCACCATCTTATGGCTTCAGGTAAGCACCTTCTTCTACATCCCAAAGATCTCAATCTATCAACATCATCCTAAGTTTTAACTTCCAGATTTAAAAGCTAGAACCATTGAGCTTGTCAATGATTCTAGCTTCGATGGATGATGAAGACGAAAAGCTACCTATATGAGACATACTAACAGTAATACAAATAGAACACACTTAATCTCTCGGTTTATATAAGCTACGCTTGGATACCAATCTGATGGGGCAAGGGAGATAGAAGAACGCGAGAGCAGAAATATTGCGAAACAGCTCTCCCATTATAATCAGCTACTAGATGCAAAAACAGTCAAATAGATAGCTTATGCTAAAAAATAATCACAACTTTAAGTGTTCTAATTGCCCAACAAGATCTTATAAATTAATTTATACTCACAAAAACAAGAGTACAATCAGATTAAAAATGGTTTGTGTGTGGTATTACTGAAAAATGGATTCAATGTGAAGTTTGGTTCTAAAATAGATGGAAAGAGCAGTATGATATCGCGAGTTCCTCAGGCGTCAAAGATAGTCATCGTCTGATCAGAAGCTGAGGAGTTGTAGACGTCCGTGTTCTAATCAGAGTGAGTAAACAAGCGCGATCAAACAACGATAAAGTGCATTCAATCACAACAAGCATTCATCTACGTTATACACAAATAGAAAAGCATGCTGCTGCTATATTACACTGAAGCACAATAGCAATTACAACCAAAAATGACGGCGTAACTGAGAGGCTCAAATAATACGTCTCATGGACGGAGCATCTCAAGTAATCTGTGCTGGGATGATCTATTTATAGACTGCATCCATGTATTAACATTAAATGTTTGTCACCTAATTAGGTAAGCCGCTGTACTTGGAAGTATATGGCTTTTGTGACAACTATACATAGTGTATACTATCAACCCATAAGGAATGTTGACATGGACAAGGACGTCGCAAATTCTCTCACTTCGCATTTTACGTGAAGTGGTTTTCTCTCACTTTGCAAATTTCGGGGAGTGGCTGGGAACGTTCCTCATTCATAATAATAAACAACTTTCGACATTTTCTCTCTCTTTGAGATTTTGCAAAAAAAGCCAAAGGTGTCCTTAAAAAGACGAAGGTGTCCTCAAGGTGTCTTTAAAATAGATTAACTCATCAAAATAGATGACCTTCGGGAATTTTCTCTCTCTTCGCATTTTTCGAAAAAATGTGAAAAAGCTGAAGGTGTTAAAAAATAGTTAAACTTTTGAACTGCACAAACTTTTGGACTATGCTAATTTCACATTTCAAAAAAATGCAAAAAAGGCAACACTGTGGAAAACATAGTTCATTTCTGCAGACTGTCACGACACTTAGAGTATTTTTGCAGACTGTCGCGAAAGTAATGTATTTTTGTAGACTTGTTCTAAATGCTAATTTCGTGGAAGTCCTTGAAGATGGCCAAGTCTTCAATGACTTTAAATTATTGAACTCAACATCTGAACTTGAGATTATGATAGGATTGGTTACCCTTTGCTGGAGATCAGCTGGAAGCCCGTTGTAGACGTTCTTCAAATAAATTGGCTATCTATGTTTGTGATTCCTGTAAGTATCAGATGAGCAGACGTAGAACCAAAGTTGGTTTCACTTGACCCTAGATCAATGATCAATAAACGTGCAGGAAGGATCATGAAATAGAAATTAGTCATTCACCAAGGAGACAACTGTGGGCTTAATTTCCAACACCTCCTTCCATGTATTGATCTATAAGGGAAGCTCCTTAGATCTTGCTTACAAATCAAAAACACCATGATAACACACTATGGAGAAACCACCCAACCAAGTAGAAGAATCCAATCAAACTCTAGAAGCTTCACCCCCAAGCCAAGGAACAAGAAGCATGAATGTACAGTGAGAGCCTGGCCATGAATCCACAACCATAATGAGGAGTAGGGTGACTTTGATCCCAATATATAGAGCCAAAAGCATCCTGGGCACATAGCCATGCATAGCCCTAAGTTCCATATAATAGATTCACCTAAAATAGAGTCCTAAGTATGTACCAACTATTCATAGAATTGCTATTGATAACTCTACACATGTCTACACTGTCTCATACCTTGTCTAAACTCCATTTAGTGTATTCTGGGCCCACAAGGATATTAGTTACTTTCGGGTCACATCCAGTATGGCATGGCATAACTAACAACTTGTTTCACTTGAGTACCGTGTATCCAAGACTAGGAATATATTGTATCCTATGTATTGGTCATGGACATAATATTTTTCCCTCCTTAACTGTTTCTATCCTTAGAAACTAAAATTTGAGAAATTCTTCTTTATGTTATCAACTCTCTCCCACAAATCATCATCCTCAGTATGACCCTTCCACCGAATTAGGCACTCAGAGATAGAACGATTTCTCAATTGTTTATCTCTAGTTCTGAGCACTTTTTCAAGTTCCAAAGGTACACTAAGCGATAAATCTTCCAAATGGGATAAATCCTCATCCGATCCAACTGTATCACCATCATGTAAACTTAGTTTCAAATGACTTACATGAAATACTGGGTGTGCAGTCGATTTTCCTTGAAGATCGAGTTCATACGCCAAAGAACCAATTCTACATACAATCTTGAAAGGTCCACAATAACGGGTAGACAACTTATAATGCTTCCTTGTACGTAACATCTTAGAATCTTTTGGAATCCAAAGATAAACCCAATCATCAACTTTATAATCTCTTGGAGATCTCTTAAGATCGGTATAGTGTTTAGCTCTATCCTGAGCACTTCGGATACTATCCTTAGCCACTTGCAACATTTCTTGCATATCATGCAAAAAATCAGCAATCTTCTGGATCTTAACAGACTTCGTCTCAACATTTACTGGAGATCTAGGATGAAAACCGTACATAAGCATAAAAGGACTGTAACCTGTAGTAGAATGTGTACTATTATATGCAGACTCAACCAGTGGGAGATAATCTTCCCAATGAGATTGTCTGTGAGAAACATACGTCTTCAAAATATCTTTCATAGTTTGATTAGTCCTTTCTGTCTGGCCATCTGATTCAGGATGATCAGAAGAACTTAAACTCAAAGAAGTTTCAAGTTTATGGAATACTACTGACCAAAAGTGACCTGTGGACTTAGGATCTCTATCACTAACAATGTCACTGGGCAGACCATACAACCGAAATAATCTTTTGACAAAGATCTGGGCTAAATCAGAAGTCTTTACAGTTGACTTGACTGGTATGAATGCAGCTAACTTAGTTAACCAATCCATTTTGTCATTGGATCTTTGGAGTCCAACTACAAAATCCATAGATATGCTTTCCCATTTCTAATATGGGATATCTAACTGATGCAACAAACCACCAGCCTTATGGCGTTTAGTCTTTGCTAGTTGACAGAGTTTGCATTTAACAACATATGACTCGACATATGGCTTGAGCTTTGGCCAATAAAATTTTCTTTTAACCAAGTCCAGAGTCTTGTGTATACCAGGATGTCCTGCACAGGGTATGTCATGACATTCAAACAAAGTCTTACGTTTGAGCTCATCATCACCAGGTACGCAAACTTTTCCATTCCAAAATAGTAATCCATCTCGAATGGTGAACTATTCCACAATCTTCTTATCTTTTTTAGTTAGTTGAGTCTTCTGTGTTTCTGACTCAACACTGTCCACATTTCTTTCGACCTGAACAATGTTCCAAATGTGATCAAAATGGGAATCTGATTTATATTTTCCTCTCAACGAAAGATATAGATCCGTAGAAATTTGGGTGACATTAGGGAAAATATGGGCTCAAAATGGGCCCTTTAAGAAATTTTGCTTTAGAGAGTGGTTACGTAGAGAGAGAATGCAAACCAATAATTTTTGGTCGCCGGTTTTCTTGTTTTTGGCCTTGCCCAACGTTTAACTAGTATGGTTAACTTCAGAAAATAGTTAGTTTAGCATGAGATGTAATAACATCTCTTCATGCTCGTTCCAAAGTTCGGGACTAGAGCTTTAAGACTGAAAATCTTGGTGTGCTCAATGCAAAAACTGAAGCGGGAGGAGCAAAACTTTTGAAATCACTATATGCTAAAAGTGAAATATGAGGCGAGATGATTTTTCAATGCGACATAAACATTACAAAAGTAAGGAATGCTAGATCTATTCATATTGATTTATTGTAGGTAGATTCATCTACATGATTGTAGCTTTAACAATGGCAATGTTCCATTTGCATGTTGCTCTTCTGATGGAATGCACTCCAATTATTAAGAAAAATGCGAAAGTTGTAGAGAATGTTGCAGCAATAGTTAGAGAATTGAGAATGAATAATCATATGAATATAGATTTGTGGGTGGATGGATCAATTTATCCTAATGATCCAGCTACCAATTTGTGTCGAGATTTTAAGTCCGTAACTCATCTTCTCAGATATGTATGTGAAGGAAATAGCGGATTACTTGGATATTGTCAAAGGTTGCATGATATTGGAATGCATAGCATATCTTGTCTGAATCAACAATTACAGTTTGCTAATCAACAATTACAACATGCTAATCAACAATTGCTTCATTATGTGCAACACACTAGTGCTGAAAACAATGCACTCAAGAATGCTATGTCAGAGTTGAATGCTATTGTCACTACTCTTCGAGGATCAAACCAAGAAATGTCAGAATCCATGGAAGAGTTGCGATCCGAGAGTTTAAAATCTGCTGTTGATCTAAAAGTTATCAATAAGACAATGATGAAGAGAAAAAGAAAGAGAGTATCGATGAAGAATATTGATGACCTATCTACACATAGCGGCAATCAGAAAAAAAGAATCCGAGTATTCAAGTATGTTGTCATCTAAACTGTTTATTTGATTTGTATATGTCATTTAAGTTTGATTTGTACTGATAACATGGATTATTTATTTATTAAACATAATTTGATTTTCATATGTTTGTTGCAGATCATGTTTGGTGGCAAAGAACTATTTAATAGATCGTTCATGCATTGGATCATCTTTAAATCATGTTTTACCAAGAAAGTCAGCAAATGAAATGATAAAAAATGCTCGGATTGAAAAAATGAAAAATGAAATTGTAGAGACTATTTGATTAAGGTTCAATCATACTTGGATGCGAATGTGATACAAGGTGCATGTGATGTATCTGGAATTAGGAGAAATGCTTATTCTACTTTTTTTAGAATAGTTAAAGAAGCTTTTTCCCAAGTGATGGTGAAGAAAGTTAATCTTCCGCGCCCATATTGGGTAGGATTAGCTAGAAATTTTTATAATGACGAAATGTTCAAAGTAGTTGGCCAATCACTTCATATAATTGAATTATACAAATCAGAATATGGTGAGCTCAATTACAACGATTGCAATAATATTTTCCTTGATATTGAAAATGTTCTAAAATACATTATTTGATTCTATAAACTAGACGAACATCAAGTAAATGGAAAGATCATTATTGTAATAAAATTGGATGAATCTGAAATCATCAAGGGTCAGAAGTTGGAACGTGTGAGTGTCACTTTGATGAACAAAATTTCAGATACAGATGATCGAACGTTTACTGTTCAGTCGAAAAATCACATATGGTGGTTGGCGGCATTCCAGGTATACATTTCAATTTTCATTTAGAATATCTATATTAACAATTTTCATACCTTGCCAGTTTTTATTGACATGTCATGCATTACTTGTTTTTCTACAAGTCTTGAAAGAGGACCATAAAATACTATCATGGATATTTTCAAGAACAAATCATGGCGAGATTATAAAGAGACATTTGGAGGGTGAGAAATTTACAGTCGAAAACCATGGAAATTTTCAAATTCAATGGCACCTTGCAAGGGATTTGAAAACATTAAAATGTATGTATAATGTCTCTCATGGGGCAACATCAAAGCATCCATGTCTTTATTGCATGAAGGATTGCTACAATATGAATTTGGGACGATCAACAAACACTGGCCCAACACGAGAAGCTGAAGATCCAATTATGAAAAGTGTTCTGCCGATTCCATTAAAATATGTTCACATATGCACATTGCATGTTGAGGTCCGTATTATTGAAAAACTAATTTACCTGCATATTCTACTAGCATGGAATCATAAACCAGAGTCAGTGGCTAAAGCAACAATTAGGAGGTTGGAAATAGTTCTGTCAAATGCAGGACTACATAACAACTTCCTTCAATCTGTTACTACTCGCTCGCGTCCATCCGCTACCAGCTAACAAATTTGTTGAGCTTAGGTATCACTTCGACGCGGCCAACATGAGGTCTGATCCTGAAATCAACATTATCGCGCGCTGATCCGCTACTTCACAGTAATGGCACGGACCAAGCAAACAGCACAAGGGCATTCAGGTGGAATACCAATTTCAGGTGCGGGTCAGGAAAATCCACAACCACCACCTCGTTCACCACCACCTCCTCCTAGGCCAAGGGGCAGAAGAAGAGACCCACCCTGGCTCAAGGATATTCGAAAGCTTCAGAAGACAAACAATCTTCTGATTTCGAAATCTCACATACAAAGGTTTATCAGAGACGTTACAAGAAGTTTATCTGCAAATGTGAGATGGACTGTAACGGCAATTGAGGTGCTGCACACAACATATGAGGATTTCCAGGTGAAATTTTTCTCAGATATTGTTGTTGCAACTATCCATGCCAAGAGGGTGACCATCATTCCCAAGGATTTCAACATTGTGTTCAGGCTTCGGGACACATATGACAAATTTGTTGAATACTTTAGACCTGCTCCCTCCTCTCCTCCAAAAAAAGATTCAGAGAGGAAAAAACCAAAGCAATCCTAGCCATCCCGACTTGTTATTTGTATACAGAGCGGGAGTGTTTCAAAGAAGAGGAGGTCTCTTGACCCTCCATCTAAAGCGCGGGATTTTTCCAAGCTGTAATGCAAGCCAATTAAAAAAGTGTTTGGCATTGCATACGGTATACCAACCACAGCTGACAGAATCAACCTGCTGGGAGGATTGCAAAAATTCAAATTTTAACATTATGAGATATCAGATCAACGCGCAGGATGTAAGAATAAAATCTACAACAGAAACAAGCGCGCATCAAACCGATATCAAAAAAATATTGATTGAATATCGGATCAACGCGCACATTATGATAATAATCCAATCAATAACTACAAGGACGTGTCGAACCGATATTAAAAAATGTATACCTCTGCATCAACCATTTTCAGCTTCGAATATGCGTTTGCATTTGGTACTAGAAAGATTTCCAGTCTTTTTTGTATATGGGTCCTGGCAATTTTGTGTGTGTGTGTAATAGAGTTGATCTTTAAACAAACTGGATTACACACACCCTCATCATTGACGTACAAGGACAACACATATAAGCTCCAATGATCACTGAAATTAGAAAACAATAAATTTATGAGGATCAATGTGAAATCAAAATTCATATGAAAAATTCAATAAAATAAAATCTAAAAAAAAGACACTTACTTTGTTATGTATGGCAGCACGAGAATTGGAGTCCCCAGTCTGACGTATTGGAGCATATCATCGTGCAGACTTTTGAGATCAGGAAAATCAAATGCAGCCATGAATTGAAGGAAAAACAATGCAACATCTATAAACAATGGGATCTGGAAGAACTCCATCCAGTACTAAATTGCCCCACCTCCTACATTGTCCCCTAGCATTTTATCCCTACTTTCTAATTCACTAGTATCTAAACTAGAAAGGGGGAGACCAGCATTGGTCTTTGGCATCCTAAAACTGTATCGAGGACCTAAAACTTTAAGATACATGTTTAACAATTGGTCATACTGTACATATTAAAGAGTATTTACAAAGGCAAGTATAGGGGTTGACAGAAGTAATGCTGATAAACCACATAAAGAATTGTCATTCAAAATTGAATCTACCTTTACACTAACAAAATCATCGAAATCGCTTTCAAGAACAGGAGGAGGGGAACTAATATTTATGGGTTTAGGAGGAGGAGAAGATTTAGGAGGTGGAGAATTATTAGGAGAATAAGATTTAGCAGGAGAAGTTAAAGATGGAGTGGGAGCAGAAGAAGGAGACTTAGGAGGAGAATTAGGAGGAGAATGCCTAGAAGAAAGAAGAGTATTCAGATGGAAGAGGTAATCTTTGATTAATTACTTCTAATTGTGTTTTTGTTTTTTTTCATATTCAAATTTCTATTAACTGATCTTTGGTTGATTGCATTTATCTGTGTGTATGTTTTTTTTCAGTTTAAATGTCCGAAGGCCTCCCCAATGGAGATAATACACTTCAGACAGGAGACCATAAAGCTTGTGATCCAAAATTCATATCCAATTGCAGTGGCCGAGTGTTCTCCACCCAAGCTACTTCCAACTAGAGAAATGGATTTAGAGATCATAGATAGTTGATACTGATAAAATATTCGTCTCACTTGATGTGGATGAGACACACGTACAGAAAATTTTAATAGAAATATATTTACAGTTTTTCAATGGTTGTTCTTACTTGTTTTTCCTGCTATTAATTCATGTTATGATTCATTCATCATCAATTTCTACGGTTTTTCGACATGGTTGTTGTTAATAGCCTTGGTCTGCCTTGTCTTCACCATGGTTATTTTTGGATAAGTTCAGAAAGATGATCTGATGGAACCTTTGTCACAACCAATCCAAACATGTGACAAACTTAGATTTGTTACAACAAAGCTTTCATCAGTTCATCTTTTGAACATATCCAAATATGCCAAGACAAGGACAATACAGACCAAGGCAATGAAGACCAAAAATACAACCGATATATATGATAAATCAACAAGGGCAAGCGAAGATTGTAGTGATCACTGGAGTTTAAGTGACTGGAGATCTCCCCAATGGAGATAGTGCATTTCCTGCAGGAGACAATGAATCTTGCTATCAAAAACTCATATTATCCAGTTACAATTACATTGTGTTTTGCACCATGGAAATGGAGATCATAGAAATGAAAGAGCCTCATAGAAAAAGTGGTTCATATATTTTCAAAAATCATGTATACAAAAAATTGTATTACACAATACAAAATTCCATAGTTCATAATCTATGGATCTTCAATTTCGATGGATGTTCCAATGTCTTTGCATTTTATATGCTCTTCCTGCCTTACTCTTACCTGCACAAGAGAAATTATTTTAGGTATATATTTTATTAAACTGATTCACTTGGAAATAGAAAAAAAAGAATATTTTTATATGGCATAACATACCTTTACACCATTCAATCGAAATTGATAATACTGAGGTAGATCGAATTGCAACATGTCTAGTTCTGATCGAATGTGATTGAGACACCAAGTGTTTCACCAAGGATTTACTGTAAACGAGAATGTTGTCTAAGAATACAACTTTCCCAAATATGGACGAAATAAATCATTCATCATTTGTTGGAATGTTGCTGGAGCATTCGTTAATCCGAATGGCAACACTAAGAATTCAAAATGACCAAATCTAGAACGAAATCCCTGTTAGAAATCAATGATAAACTTCATTGTTACTGTTTACGAGGTACATTAATGTTGACAGCTGTGACCAACTGTCATTAGCCGTAGGCTAGTCTATTAGTCTACTCATAGGTTTTCTCTCTTTATCAGATTTTAGGATTTATTTGTACATTTTACATTCTGTATGAGTTAGGGTGATAGAGTGACAATGCGTGTTCTTCTTCTGCCTTCTTGTGGTGATTGCTTATGGTGAATGCTTGATGTTGCATATCTAATTCTTGACATGGTATCAGAGCAGCGATTGTCATGCGTGCCTGATCAGTGGATACAGCTTGTCACAGGATCCGCAACGAAGTGAGAAAGTCCTTCACAAGAGGTAAAAGCTTGGAGAGACAAAAATGGCTAGAAGATATTCTTCTTTGGTGTATTTTGAAGGGTTGAGTTCAGAATCATTAGTGGGAAACGAAAGCATAGTCCCGGAGGCATCAGAAAGGCCAGGGCAGCATCAAACAAGTTGAAAATATGTTGAGTGGGGAGATTTTTACAATACTTCCTAGTTGTTGTGAAAAGCACAGTCTCGGAGGCATCCAAAAGGCCAGGGCAGCATCAGACAGATTGAAAATCTGTTGAGTGGAGGAAATTCTTACAATACTTCCTAGTTGTTGTGGAAAGTGCTACTTGTGTGAGAGATTTGCCAAGAAATCTCTCATTTGTCTGTTTGGAGTACCGCAAATCACACTAGATAGTGTCTAGTACTACCCTTCAGAGTTAGAAGGCTTCATACTTTTCACATTACTGATCTCTGTCTTTTGAACGATCACACCCAAGATCGTGAGATCATGCAATTGACATTGAATAGTCTGAGTGAGTCACATCAGATGTTTGTGACGAGTATAGCCACAAGAGAAAATCTTCCAACCTATGAAGAACTAGGTGGATTGCTTTTGCAAGAAGAGCAAGTCAAGAGAACTTGAATCATCGTAACAGGAGCTATGATCAAGCTCTTGCAGTTAGAGGACGAGGTGGAAGATTTGGCCGTGGAAAGTATCAATCGAGAGGAGGAAACTCAAGCCGAGGATCATTTCAACAAATTCATGAGCAATTCAATGATAGTCCGAATCGAGGTAATTGGAATCAAGACCGAGGTCAAGGACGCGGCTATTCAAGACAAAATAAACCTGAAAATTGTAGGTACTGCAACAAACCTAGTCACTGGGAGCGTGAATGCTTCAAGAAACAGAAGGAGATGGAACAAAGAAAAGACAAATCATAAGCGAGAAATTATGCTGATCAACATCAATTTGATGACTATTATTATGAAGACAATTATACTGATCAACATCACTACGATGATGATCAATATGAAGATGATACAGGTGAGGGTTCAAAATTGTTCATTACAGCATTAATGACAAGTGATGAAGCCAAGGATACTTGGTACATTAATAGTGGTGCATCCAAGCACATGACTTCAAGGAAAGAGTGGTTTTCAGAACTCAAGAAAACTGACAATGGTGATGAAGTTGGACAAGCTGATAGAAAATTTCTATTTGTTAAAGGAGTTGGAGTGGTACCAGTAAAGTTAGCCAACGGGAAGATAAAGCATATAAGCAATGTGCAATATGTACTTGGCTTAGCTAACAATCTACTATCCGTTGGGACGATGGCTGATCAACAACTCAAGGTTGAGTTTGACAGTGACAAATGTCTTGTAAAAGACATCAAAAATCACTACAAAGTGATTGCTACATGAGCTAGAGTCAACGGAAATTGACTCTACAAATTGAATGCGAGATCTTTTACTCAAGCTATGGTAAGCACTGTTGATAGTCGAAGTGATCTTTGGCATCAAAGATTTGGTCATATCAGTGCTCAAAGCTTGCAAATCCTTAAAAGAGATAATCTAGTTGTTGGATTGCCTGATATCTCTTTTGATGGAAAAATTTGTGAGGGTTGCATTTTGGAAAAACAGCATAGAGAGAGATTTCCCAAAGATGGAGCAAGAAGAGCCAATGGCATTCTTGATCTTGTTCATAGTGATCTGTGTGGACCAATACAAACTAGGTCCATTAGTGGTTGTTACTATTTCATCACATTCATTGATGACTATAGTAGACATATCTAGATTTATTTCATAAGCAAGAAATCTGATGCTTTTGCCAAGTTTTGAGAGTTCAAGGCTCTAGTTGAAAAACAAACAGGTTGTTACACTAAGACCCTCAGATCAGATGGTGGCGGTGAGTATTTTTCCACAGAGTTTATAAACTTTTGCAAGGATCAAGGGATCAAGAGACAAACCACTACATCCTATTCACCACAAGAGAACGGAGTTGCAGAACAGAAAAACAATTCCATTGTGGAGATGGCTAGGACAATGCTTAAGAGCAAGGGTTTGCCAAATACTTTTTGGGCAGAAGCATGCAACACAACTACTCATATCTTGAATCGGTGTCCTACGAAGTCCGTGGAGGGTAAGACACCTTACGAAGCTCTTATGGGAAAGAAACCTAATGTTTCTCATTTACGAGTATTTGGTTGTGATGCTTACGCTCATGTACCTGATGAAAAATGATAGAAGCTGGATGCAAAAGCTGTTAAGTGTATTTTCCTTGGATATGATGAAAGAGCCAAGGCATACAGGATGTATGACACAGATGCACAAAAGATCATGATTTCCAGAGATGCTACTTTTGATGAGATGGGTCAAAATGACCAAATAAAATTGACAATTGATCCCTTTGATGATAAAGCTAAAGTGCAAGTGAAGGAAGAAGTTGGTGTCGATATGGAAGAGCCAATGGAAAAAGATAGAGTCAATAATGAGATTCCTAGGAGAGTGCCTAAGTCACTACTTGTCAGTTACAAGTGATGCTAATAAGGGAGATACTCTCGAATCAAGTGAGCAGGGAGCGCTTAAAAGACCAAGTAGAAATCAAAAACCTCCTGCAAGATTAGAAATGAATCTAGCCCTAATGGGTTCTGTGCTCAAGGCTCAAGAACAAAAAACTTTTGATAAAGCAAAGCTTGTGGTCTACTAAGCTTGACGGTGGTTAACCATGAGGTAATTCAGATGGAAAAACATTCCTAAATTCATTTGTGATCTGTTCTTTCATTGCTTGTTCATGATCTAAATAAACTGAGTTAAGAATTGCTGAGAATTCACAACCATTTAGATTCATTACAGGAACATCCAGCACATATTGAAAAAACTTCATACTCAGAATAATCCAATGTCTCCATTTCATTCACTATAGAAATTTGATCCAACGGACGTACAAAATTACTGCCAAATAATGTAATTACCTTATCACCTTTCTTGAAAGTGAGAACATGCTTCTCAAAATCAATTAACAAAGAAGGCGACTTACTAAATAACCATTCATAACATAAGATTGAATCAGTATGAGCTAGGTCTAAAACATGAAAATTAACTAATTATGTGTGTCCTTGCATCAAAACTGGGAGCTTCGGGACTTTTACGTTTGAAGTCTCCAACTCTGCTCCTAAAGCTAGATAAACTTTATATCTATGATTGATGGCTTCAGTTTTCAAGCTGAACTTTTGCACAAGATGAGAATTAATAAAAATATGAGTTGAACCACTGTCCAATAAAATACTCAGTTCTTGATTTTTAACTGTGCCAATTAAACGGAAAAGTTCATTAGGCAAGAAAGAAGTAGTACTAAAAGAACATTCACACTCACAATCAGTCAAGTTAATTTCCAAAGTCTTACCATTGCCTTCTGGGATCTCAATCATGTGAGCAGACACTTTCTTCCTTTTTGGACAAAATTTTATCATATGTCCAGGCTTCTTACAGACGAAACATAAGTTATCTTTCTTAGCCTTTTCCTGAGACATAGATTTCTTAAATCTCTTTCTCTTCGGCTTCCTGAGTTCCGATGCTGCTTGATCTAATTCATCAAAATATTTTGCCTGGTCTAGACCGCGCTTCTTACCCTTCTTGGTTTTCAAAGTGGGTGGAATTGCACAGGCTGCTTCCTAGATGCCACCACTGTGGAATCATATGCTTTCGCAATCCGAAATGCATCCTCGAGTTTTGCTAGTTGAAAACCGAAATTGGGTGAAGACATCAATTTGACTTGATTCAACTGAACCTCCATTTGCTGATCTCTCATCTGATTACGATTATTCATATCATTGAGCATCGTACTCAATTGCTGACAAATCACCATCTGTGAATTCAGATGGTGCAGCTGAATTCACAGCTTGATTTGAAGTTTCTTCGGCCATCTCAATATATCTATCTTAGAAATTACTAAATTTAGTTAACATCAAATTAACTCATAGTGAAGTACTGTTGACCAAAAAACTAATTGAAATTGACTCCAGCATGGTCCAATCACTATTTTTAGTCAAATTCATAGATATTCCAAGAAACTAAAAAAAATAAAAATTTTGAGTTTTCGTAGTTTTAATTTTTTTTTTTAATTTTACGTCTTCTAAAAATTTGTAAAAAATCAATGTCTATTATTAAGCAACCGCAATTCACTGTTCCATTCTTAATTTAACTACATTAATGTCCATCGTGCATGCAAGACATGCAACATTAATCTGATTTTACACAATTATGGGATTTTAAAAGTCAAGTTCTACGGAAATTGTCAGCTATAAAACTCAGTTTGTTGTAAAGCTCAGTACAGAGGGAGAATTAGTGAACAAGACAGTTGCCACGTCAGCCTGCCACCTAGGATTCACACATGCGAGTTCTAAACAACCAAAAAACCTGTAGGAGGCCGCACTTTTTCAAGCCCAATCTGCCTTAAAACTTGCAAACACTCAACCAAGCCTAAAATAAATGATCCAAACAGTCTTAAATGGTCTCTAAGAGTTCCATGAAGTCTTCATATAGATCATATGCTTCTTGGTTTCCAAGGGGAGGCTCGAACCTGGGACCAAAGAAACTTTGGATGCCAAGCCAACCAACTGAGCCAATCCCGTTGGGTCATATAGATCATATGCTTCTTGGTTTCCAAGGGGAGGCTCGAACCTGGGACCAAAGAAACTTTGGATGCCAAGCTAACCAGTTGAGCCAACCCCGTTGGGTTCATATAGATCATATGAAGCGTATGGGCTGCAAACCATGAATTCTTGATTTCTAGAAGTCAAAATTGCTACAAACTTGATGGAATTGAAACATAAGCCTCTACCCATCAATTTATAGGTCTGATAGCTTGTTGGGAAGGTAAAAAAGAACATAAATCATGCTGTAAAAAATCCAGAATGATCCCCTTATGAATTTAGATAAATCTAACCCCCAAAATTCACCAAAATTGGTCAATTTTTGACTTCCTACAAACCCAATTGCTTAAATTCTTGGCTCTAACTTCTAGGACAACTTCAAAAGACTATGATTCATCTTTTTCCAACTTCAATTTGTTGGAAATTAAGCCCACAATTCTCTCCTTGGAATTACAAACTCATACCGTTTATTTATTTGAAGAACGTCTGCAACGGGCTTCTGGCTGATCTCCAGCAAAGAGTAACCAATCCTGTCATAATTTCAAAGCTCAAATGTTAAGTTTAATAACTTGAAGTCATTGAAGACTTGGCCATATTCAAGGACTTCCTGAAGCAAACTTGCATTGAACAAGTCCGCGGAATTACATTACTTTCGAGACAGTCTACAGAAATGAACTATGTTCGAAAATATTCGCGACAGTTTCACGACAGTCCAAAAGTTCAACTATTTTAAAACACCCTCAACTTTTTTGCAAAATGTTCGCGACAGTTCAAAAGTTTACTTTTTAACACCTTCGACTTTGTTTGCAAAAAGATCACGAAGAGAGAGAAAATTTCCGAAGGTCATCTATTTTCATATTAAACTATTTTAAAGACACCTTCGCCTTTTTAAGGACACCTTCGTCCGATTTCGCAAGATCCCGAAGAGAGAAAAAAATGCCGAAAGTCATCTACTTTGAACGAAAAACGTTTTCATCCACTTCCCAAATTTGCGAAGTGAGAGAAAGTCGCTTCCCTTATAAAGCGAAGTGAGAGAATTTGCAATGCCCTCGTCCACGTCAACATTCCCTATGGGTTGACAGGATACACTATGTATAGTTGTCACAGAAACCATATACTTCCAAGTACAACGGCTTACCTAATTAGGTGACAATCATTTATTGTAGTTAATACATAGATGAAATCTATAAATAGATCATCCAAGCACAGATTGTTGGTTGCTCCGTCCAGAGCGTAGCTCAAATAAACCGAGAGATTAAGTTAGTTCAACCTTTCTACTGTTATCATGTCTCATATAGGTAGCTCTTCATCTTCATCACTCAGTGAAGCTAGAGTCATTGACAAGTTCAATGGTTCTAACTTCTACATTTGGAAGTTGAGACCTAGAATGATGTTGATAGATAGAGATCTTTGGGATGTAGTAGAAGTGCAGACTTGAAACTAGAATATGGTGATCAAGCAAAGGCCTGGAGGATCAAAGATCAGAAGGCCTTAGCATGTATCACACTCAATCTGGATGACTCCCAAATATCTCACGTTACCACGTGCAAAACCTCTAAGGAAGCACTAGACTTGTTATCAAGTCTCTATGAGACTCATGACGTAACCATGAAATTACATCTTCGAAGGAAGTTCTTTACTCTTAGCATGTCTGATTCTACTGCCATCACTTCTCACATCAATAGCTTCAAGTCCCTGTTAGATTAGTTATCAACTGTAGGATGTTCTATTCAAGATGATGATGTCGTTATGACCTTGCTTTCTTCTCTTCCAAAGTCGTATGACCACTTTGTGTGATGATCTCCACACAACCCGACCTCACTCTTCAAAAGGTGATTGGTCACCTTCTTCAAGAAGAAATGCGGAGAAAGACTAGCAACATGTCCATCAAAGACAAATCCATGGCTCTATATACCAAGAAGGAAGATCATTCCATGGGTAAGAATCAGGTGCAACAACAACAACAGAAGCCTCACACTCAAGGTGAGCATGGTGGATCGCGCAAGAAGCTTTTCTGCAGATATTGCAAGAGAGCCAATCACGACATCAAGGAATAATTCAATTGCATTAGCTAGTATCTATAATGAAAATGTAAACAACAGTGTTGTTTTGTGGCATAGTCGATTTGGACATGTGAATACAAGATCACTTTCTTATATGTTTTGTAATAATATAGTTGATGGTTTGAATTTCTCGTCTTCATTAGATAGAAACTTTTTCTTTCGTGAATCATGCATCTATGAGAAGCAACTTTCCAAAATCACATTCCATCAAATCAAAGCATATATTAGATCTTGTACATAGAGATCTATGTAGTCCAATGCCAAATCCATCCTTAGGAGATGTAGTCTATTTTATCACTTTCATAGATGACTACTCTAGATGGTCTACAGTCATGTTCATTAAGCACAAATCTGAAGCCTTTGAATGCTTCAAGAGGTTCAAGGCCATGGCTGAGACACAAACGTCTAGGAAAGTGAAGGCACTCTGAACTGATGGTGATGGCAAATACATCTCCAACGAGATGTCCGACTACCTGGGAACATGGCATCAAAAGACAGTTCACTACTTCCTATTCACCTCAACAGAACGGGATTGCGAAAAGGAAGAACCGAACTCTTCTCAACTTAGCCAGATCAATGCTACATCAAACACACCTACCTGCGAAGTTCTGGGCAGAAGCTACTGCCACAACCTGTTACTTATAGAACAGATCAAAGCCGTCAACAACAAAACTCCTTATGAAGTTTGGCATAGGCACAAGCCTAGTGTCAGCCATTTAAAAATCTTTAGTTGTATATGTTTTGTTCACATTCCTAAACAACTTAGGAAGAAGTTGGATTATAAGACAAATAAATGTATTTTCATTGGCTATCCTGATGAACATAAAGCTTATAAAGTTTATGATCCATCCACCAATGTAGTATTTGTCTCTAGGGATGTAATATTTCAAAAACATACATACTATGATTTCAGACAACCATCGATAAACGATGCTATGTCATTTCATCCTATTTTACGTAGCATTCAACCTTCCAACGTTGATGATTCTTCTACAGAACCTGTAGCTACAACTACAGAAGCCGAGCAGAAGACAGTACCTGTCACCATACCAGACCAAACAAGCTCAAGCAGATTTGGAGAAGTTCAAGAAGAAGAATTAGTGCATCTTGGTCAACCCAACGTCCGCAGATCCTCACAGACTCGGATAGTTCCTGAGAGGTATGCACCTCAATCATTCTGAACTTCAACAGAGAAACCAGAGAGCCTAGCCGAAGCAATTAACTCCAAGGATGTTGTGAAGTGGCAAGAAGCTATGGAAAGCGAGTACAGTTCACTTTTGACAAATCAAACATGGACACTGGTCGACTTTCCCACTCACAAGAGAGTTATTGACAACAAGTGGATCTTCAAGAAGAAGATCAACTTTGATGGTTTCATTGCCAAATGGAAAGCACGGCTGGTGGCTAAAGGATTCACTCAAGTCCAAGGAGTGGATTATCAAAAAAATTTAAATCATGTCGTCAAGATGTAGTCAATTAGGACTCTGATTGTGTTAGCAGCCGCGGAAGACCTCGAAATACACCAAATGGATGTCAAGACAGCATTTCTCAATGACAATGTTGAAGAGGAGTCGTACGCCTTCCAACCCGAAGGATTCGAAGCCAAAGGTCAAGAACACAAAGTGTGCAAGCTGCACAAAGCAATCTACGATCTGAAACAGGCCGCAAGAGCATGGTTCGATAGAATCAACTCTTATCTCATTCAATTGGGATTTGTAAACAATTCAGGTGACTGTAATATTTATTCAAAGCATATAGACACCAATTCAGTTCACATAGATCTTTACGTAGATGATGCATTTATTTTGTCTAACAACACTTCTCTACTACACACTACTAAGAGTCATTTTTCAATTTTGGTTTGAAGTATGATCAGCTTGAAGCACCAATGTTGGTAGGCTATACAGATGTCGATTGGACAGGTAATATTGATGACAGAAGATCTACCAGTGGTCATACATTCAGTTATGGTACAGCTGCAATTTCATGGAATAGCAGAAAGCAACCTACAGTAGTCTTATCATCGACGGAAGCTGAATATCGAGCACTCAACAATGCTACACAAGAAGCGGTATGGTTATGAGGATTGCTTGTGGATTTAGGTCAACCACAGGTGGATGCAACTACTATATCTTGCGATAATCAAAGTTGCATTCACCTTGCCAAAAATCCAGATCTACATGTTCGAACCAAGCACATCAAAATACACTACCATTTTGTTCGAGAGAAAATTCTTGATGGAGCCATTGATCTTGTTTTTTGTAAATCTGAAGATCGAATGGCAAATATTTTTACTAAGTCATTAGATAGATGTAAATTTGAGAGGTTTCGTACTCTATTAGGAATAGAAGAATGTAATTTTATCATTGAGGGAGAGTGTTAGAAATCAATGATAACTTCATTGTTACCGTTTACGAGGTACATTAATGTTGACAATTGTGATCAGCTGTCATTAGTCGTAGGCTAGTCTATTAGTCTACTCGTAGGTTTTCTCTCTCTATCAGAGGTTCAGGGTTTATTTGTACATTTTACATTCTGTATGAGTTAGGGTGATAGAGCGACAGTGCGTGTTCTTCTTCCGCCTTTTTGTGGTGATTGCTTATGGTGAATGCTTGATGTTGCATATCTAATTCTTGACAATCCTATCTTTTGGGCATCTTTCGATTTAATTCTTATTTGATGGTACCTTGTCCTGAGATCTATCTTGGTGAAATATCGTGCTCACCCAAGCGATCTACAAGGTCATGCATCCTGGGTAATGGATAATTATTTTTAATAGTCACTTTATTAAGACCCTTGTAATCCACACACATCCGAAAACCTCCATCTTTTTTAGCTTTAAGAACAACATGAGTGATGTCTGATTGCAAACCAATTGATACTCCAATGGATTCAAGTATAGTATTGACTAAACCTTCTTGTGCTGAGACTGATAGTGAAGTACTCGACTTAGCGAAGTACCCTTATCATTCACTAACCGGATCTCTAATGTATGCAATGTTGTGTACTAGACCAGATTTAGCATACACTGTTAGCATGTTAAGTTAATTCATGTCTAATCCTAGAATCTCTCATTGGAAAGCATTAAAGAGAGTGATGAGATATATTCAGGGAAGTTTAGATCACATTTTATGTTATGATGAAAATGTTATCGACTCACTCATCCTGCGAAACTACTCCAACTCATATTGAGGAGGAACAATCTCTACCAGAAAATCTACCTCCGGGTTTCGTTTCTATTTGGGAGAAAGTTTTCTCAGGGCAAGTGATCCTTCAATATTGCTCTACAACATAAATGGTCACAGATATCACTTAGAATTTGCTTTGCACAGGAACACAGATCATGCTACATAGTAACACAGACAGAAAATCACTCTCCTCAACAAGCTCACATAGCAACTGTATTTCTCAAAATGTAATTACACTGTACATATAGTTGTTCACTCAGGCAACCCATGCATGACCCAGGTTGCCGTTGGCGGGACGCGTGTCCTGTCGACTTGCCTCGTGGCGAGGCCAACTGATCCTTATCCACTGACAGGACCCACTTACAGTCACACACTGATTCTAACTTTAATTCTAACTCTCTCCCTTAAAGTAGAGTCACTTTTTATACAGTCATATACATAGCTTTAAAGTCAACAAACTTTAAATACAGAAAGTTTTGATATAAACTTATCAAACTTTTCTCCAGTAAGTGGCTTAGTGAAAATATCAGCTAGTTGTTCTTCTGTGCTACAATGAACAACATGAATTTCACGACTTAGCAGTCTTTCACGTATGAAGTGATATTGAATCTCAATGTGTTTAGTTCTCGCATGGAACACTGGATTCTTTGCTAGCTGAATGCCACTTTGACTGTCGCTATGTAAAGTTGTGGGATTTTTCTGCTTTATGCCAATCTCTTCCAAGATTTGTCTCAACCATATAGCTTCTTGTGCAGCACTACACATTGCCTTATACTCTGCTTCTATGGTGGAAAGAGCAATTGTACTTTGTTTCTTACTAGACCATGAAAAGCAATTACCACAAAACTAGAATATATATCCTGTGGTGGATCTACGATCATCATAGTCACCTCCCCAGTCCGCATCCACATAGCCACACAACTCAAGTAAACCATCATGCTTCCTGTAAATCAAGCCATACTTTGATGTGCCTTTCACATAACGCAAAATGCGTTTAGCTGCTTTCCAATGCGTTTCCGTAGGTGCTGCCATAAACTGACTTACAATGCCAACAACATAGCATATATCTGGTCTAGTTGTGGTAAGGTAAATCAAGCTCCCTACTAACTGTCTATATAGCGTAGCATCAAATGACTGTGATTCATCAATCTTAGAAAGCTTTTTACCTGGTTCAATAGGAGTGTTTACTGGTTTGCAATCCTGCAACCTAAACCTATGTAGTAACTCTTTGACATATTTCACCTGTGTTTAACCCACTTCATGTCCTTTTTGCCACACTTCTACTCCAAGGCAGTAATGCATCAGGCTGAGATCCGTCATCTCAAATTGTTTCATGAGGTCTTTCTTGATTATGTCTATCATCTCTTGATTATTTCCCGTAATAATCAAGTCATCAACATAAAGAGCAATCAAAGCAACCATACCATCAAAGCATAAGACATATAGATTTGGATCAGAATGTGTTTTCACCATCCCCTTTGAACGAAAGTAGGCATCAATCCTGCTATACCACGCACGTGGTGCTTGTTTAAGACCATAAAGCGCTTTCTTCAAGCGACATACTTTATTTTCCTTTCCTTTCGTTACAAAGCCTTCAGGTTGATCCATGAACACTTCTTCTTCTAACTCACCATTTAGAAAAGCAGATTTCACATCCATCTGATGCAAAGGCCAACCAAAATGTGAAGCTAAAGCAATAAGTAGACGTAGAGTATTCCACTTACACACCGGCGCAAAGGTCTCCTCATAGTCAATGCCTTTATTTAGTGTGTACCCTTTGATTACCAATCTTGCTTTGTGCTTTGCTATGCTTCCATCTGCATGGTACTTAGTTCTGTATACCCATTTGCAACCAATGGGTTTCTTGCCAACTGGTGGTTCTACTAAGTCCCATGTGCTATGCTTAGCAATTGACTCCATCTCCTCTCCCATGGCCTTGATCCAAATGTCATCATCCTTCGCTTCACCATAAGTTGAAGGTTCTTTGCTTTGAATAATGCTGGATAACAGAGCATAATTTGCTTCATACCTTTCAGGTAGTATCTTCTCTTTTGTTGATCTTCGTAGCTCTCCCTGGTTAGATGATCCTGGAAAGTCATCTATATCGCGGCTCTCCATCAATCTCTCAAACCACTTAGGGAGCTTTCTATCAGGTGATCGGCTTTCTGGTGAAAATGTATCCCATGGTACATCCTTCTCCTTGCGTTTGTCACCTGCAATTTCAATCTTTCTTGCACCAAAAGGTTTGTCCCTACCTCTCCAACTTGTTTCTTGAGGTTGTGTAGTAGTATCTTGAGATGTATCCTCATGTTCATCACTCGGAAGGTCAATGAATGGATCATCATCAGGTGGTATCCTCACTATGCCATTTTTCCTACTGGATGTGTCTATCTTCTCAGCATCTTCGTCTTCATACATCTTGGATTCATCAAAGATAACATCTCGGCTTATATGGATTTTGTTTTCGACTGGATCAAAACATCTATAGCCCTTCACGCGATCATCATATCCTAGGAATATGCACTTGATAGCTTTTACATCAAGTTTACATC
Source organism: Diphasiastrum complanatum (assembly GCA_029204225.1). NCBI lineage: Eukaryota > Viridiplantae > Streptophyta > Lycopodiopsida > Lycopodiales > Lycopodiaceae > Diphasiastrum > Diphasiastrum complanatum. The sequence goes on along the minus strand of CM055092.1, from coordinate 77,597,682 downwards.
TTTCTTCCTTAGGAATATGTACAAAGATCTTACATCCAAAGATTCGCAAGTGGTTCACTTTTGGCTTCTTCTTTGTGAATGCTTCCTCAGGTGTAATTTTTGGTATGGCAATGGTAGGACTTCTATTTTGAAGATAGACTGTCGTGCTACATGCTTCTGACCAAAAATCTTTTGGTAATTTCATCTCAGCTAGCATAGATCTGGCACTTTCCACAATCGTACGATTTTTGCGCTCAGCTACACCATTGAGAGCAAGAGTATGAGCTTGCGTAAATTGTCTTTTAATCCCACATTGATCACAAAGATCATTGAAGTCATTAGACTTATACTCACCTCCACTATCTGATCTTAGGACTTTGATCTTCTTACCTGTCTGATTTTCGACCAAGTTTTTGAAGTTCTTGAAGTTATCAAAAGCATCTGATTTCTTCTTCAAGAAGTAGATCCACGTCTTACGTGACATATCATCAATAAAGGTCATGAAATACAAGGCTTTTCCTAAGGACATGGTCCTCATGGGCCCGCATAAATCTGTGTGGATTAAATCCAGGATGTTCTTTGCTCTTGCAACACCCCCTTTATTGAACTTCTCTCGATGCTGCTTCCCATATATACAAGATTCGCACATCGATTTCAAGTGATCTTCTATTGTAGGCAGTCATGTTACCATCTCCAATTTTCTCATCAAACTGAGGCTTCCCAAGTTCAAGTGACCAAGCCTCTTGTGCCACAACTCAGTTTGCGAAGGAACGAATGATACAAGTCCATGTTGCCCCTTGATTGTGGCATTCAACCTATACAATCTTGTATTGGGCTCTCTTACTCCATTCGCAATAACTTTGAACTTTTGGTTCGCATCCTTCACAAAGCAACGATCATGGGCGAATTCTACTTTCAACTTTTGATCAGTAATGACTCCAACAAAAAATAGATTTTTCTTCAAACCTGGTACGTAAAGTACCTCCCTGATCATCCTGCTTTTGCCGTCAGGCAGTTGGATTGAAACTGTGCCTATCCCCTTGATCATGCACACCTCACCATTTGCTTGTGAAACAGATGTTCCATTATCCAATGCCTTCAAACTACTGAACCAGTTCTTGTTACCTGTCATGTGTCTTGTGGCTCCTGAGTCAATATACCATGCTTGATCATCTTGATTAGATGACAATGCAGATATGAAGATGCTAGAGTCTTCAGTTTCACCCTCATCGACAAGGTTACCTGCCTGTTTTGGTTTCCCCTTGCCTTGTTCCGCCAGGAATTTGCGACATTCACTCTTCCAGTGGCCCTTTTTACCACAATGGAAGCACTTGCCTTTCTTCTTAGTTTTGCTGGAAGATCCCTCATCCTCCTGAGACTTGGCAAATTGGTGTTTAGTCTTCTTCTTGCCCTTGCCCTTGTCTTGTTTTTGGCGTGTTGCAAGTGCCTGATCATCAGTATTTTGAGGTCTAGCTTTCACCATTTCTCGTCGTTGCTCTTCCTGCATCAAGACTCCTGTGAGCTTGTCAAAGGTTGACAATCTTTCTCTTGATGCTATTCCGCTCACAAACATTTCATAGGGTTCTGCAATGCCACATAATGCATTATGCACCAGCTCCACATCACATATGCGTTCTTCAATAGAATGCAGTTCATCTCTCATTGTCTTGATTCTGGTCATGTACGTCTAAATGTGCTCTTCTTGTTCCATGCGGGCACTATTCAACTTTAACTTCAGAAACATGATTTTTGACGGATTTGACGTCTCGAACTGCTCCTTTAGCACATCCCATGCTTGTCTGGGTGTAATAGCATCACAAATGTGGGTAATGATGTGATCCTTCACTGACAAGTTAATGAAGGTCAAAGCTTTCCCCATCTTTTTGTCGAACACTTTGATGTCTGCTTCATTTGGCGGCCTTCTCTCATCACCTGTGACGACTTCCCACACATCTTTCTCCATCAGTATGTTTTTCATTTTGAATTTCCACACTGCATAGTTGGAAATCCCGTCCAATTTGCTACTTTCACTCAAAATGGACTCTCCCATGTTTGCCATCGCAAAACTGCTTAAAACTTCTGCCTTAGGCTAAGAACAGTATGTCGAGGCCAACAGTGATGTCAGAAGTTGAAAATAATGACCTGAAACTTTTTTTCTTACCAGGCCACTCGCCGTTTTTCCACCAATTTGAAAGCCAAATCGGCGTCGCCTTCCGAAATGCACTTAGTCGTCAATTCCCAACAACGTGCCCAGTGGAATGGTGAAACTACTTCTGGCGTACTCCGAACACTTTCTCCGCTGCAACCGCTCTGTTTTGTTATACCGTATTGGAGGTACAGTCCGATTGCCCTTCGTTTGGAGGTTATAGCCTTTCATTTGGGTCAAAACGGGCAAAGAACCCAAAAATAGGGACTTTTCTAGCTTTTGAACTGTTTCTTCACTTTGAAGAAACTTCACTCTTCACTTGTGAAGGGAACCAACTCAACTTTCAGTATGAAAATTTTTAATGAAGTTGAAGGCCAGAATGCACTTCAATTCTTCAGGACCCTGTTTAAAGCTCATCTAATGGCTGAACCAAATCTTGTGGTTCAAATTTCTCTCCCATCATAGATTCTGGAGCGTTGATTCACTTAACACCTCATCTACAGGTTCAAAGTACATCTGGACATCGAATCAAACTCCTGCATACGCTAAGAACTTCGATACAATAAGTTCTTCATCGCGTTGGGCGCGCGAACTGTCCGCGACTTCCCTGTCTGCGGCCGCGCCTCTCTTCCCTCAAAAAGATTGGATCAAGCTCTCCTGTGGGTCGTTTTGAGCACGATCTGAGGCCTGGAGCAGGGTCGCCCTACTAAATCCATGACTATAGAATGTTCAGTCAGAAAATTCCGTGGAGAAACGGTGATTTTAGCTCAACTTGACAAAGTGGCTTTTTCACCTTTTTACCGCAAATCTGCTAGGTTAACTGTCTGGAGACAAATCTCTGACATAAACCCCAGAATCTCTCCATGGCTGATTGACAGTGTGATTAGCTTCCTTCCTGTCCTTACGGCATCCAAAACGGTGCACAAACAGCGAAGAAATCACCAATTATGTATAAAAACCGTAACCCCAAGTCCGGTTTCAATTTTCAGCTGGCTTCGAAATTGTCAATCTTTCACCAAATTTTTCCCTGTCTGATGCTATGCACAGGCTAATAATCCATCTGCTAAGCTTAGCAAGCCTCTATAAATTAGAAACCATGCACCAGTGCGTCTCTTTCCGTCTTCAACCCGCCGTAAAACCCCAAACTCTCAAAAGACAGTTCTCTTGAAGCTCTCTTCAACGGCGACACTGTACTGTGTACACTCCCTGTACGACTCTGATACCAACTTAGAATTTGCTTTGCACATGAACACAGATCATGCTACACAGTAACACAGACAGAAAATCACTCTCCTCAGCAAACTCACATAGCAACTGTATTTCTCAAAATGAAATTACACTGTACATATAGTTGTTCACTCAGGCAACCCATGCATGACCCAGGTGGTCATAATTTCAAAGTTCAGATGTTAAGTTTAATAACTTGAAGTCATTGAAGACTTGGCCATCTTCAAGGACTAGAACAAGTCTGCAGAAATACATTACTTTCAAGACAGTCTGCAGAAATGAACTATGTTTGAGATAGCACTGCAAAATGTTCGACGATAGTTCAAAAGTTCAAATACTTTTTTACACCTTCGACTTTGTTCACGAAAAGTTCGCAAAGAGAGAGAAAATTCTCGAAGGTCATCTATTTTCATGTTAAACTGTTTTAAATACACCTTCGTCTTTTTAAAGGCACCTTCATCTTTTTTCGCAAAATCCCGAAGAGAGAGAAAAATGCCGAAGGTCATCTACTTTGAACGAGGAACGTTTCCAGCCACTTCCCAAATTTGTGAAGTGAGAGAAAGTTGCTTCCCTTATAAAGCGAAGTGAGAGAATTTGCAACGCCCTCATCCACGTCAACATTTGCTATGGGTTCACAGTATACACTATGTATAGTTGTCACAGAAGCCATATACTTCCAAATACAACGGCTTATCTAATTAAGTGACAATCATATATTGTAGTTAATACACGGATGAAATCTATAAAGAGATCATCCAAACACAGATTGTTGGTTGCTCCGTCCATTGACGCATTATTTGAGCCGTCCAATTATGCTGTCAATGTTGGTTGTAATTGCTATTTGTATTGTGCTTTAGTGTAATATAGTAACAGCACGTTTTTATCCATGTACAATGTAAATGAATGCATTCAACAACCTTCTACCATCCAATTTCATGAAAAAACAAGCAAAAATCATGAATTTTGGCCCTTTCTAAGTTTTTTCACCATGACCGATTGGAATTTAATGGCAAGAACATTTTTCAAATCTACATGCAATCCAATATACAGAGTTATAACCAACCAATTGATTTGAACTTGATGGATTTCAAATTCTACCATCAATTTTGTGCCAAAATCATGGAAAACAAGCCAAATTTGGCCACAAAAGAGCCTAGAATCCAAATACATGGGAAGATCCAACATGCAACCTGAATTTCAACTACTTCAAAGTGAATTAACTTGCTGGAAATTTCAGATCCATAACTAGTTTTGAGCTACATTGGGAAGATCCACCGACTTGCAACCTTGCTCCCCTCCTTGGATGAGAATACTAGTTGATTACCACCAAGCTCCAATGAAAGCACCACCTCTCCAAACTTGTAAACCTTGCTATGATACCACTATAAAGGAAGCTCCTTAGATCCTGCTTACAAATCACAAACACAATGATAACACACTATGGAGAAACCACCCAACCAAGTAGAAACATCAAATCAAACTCTAGAAGCTTCACCCCCAAGTCAAGGAACAAGAAGCATGAATGTAGAGTGAGAGCCTGACAATGAATCCACAACCATAATGAGGAGTAGGGCGAGTTTGGTCCCAATATATAGAGCCAAAAGCATCCTGGGCATATAGCCATGCATAGCCCTAAGTTCCCTATACATAGATTCACCTAGAATAGAGTCCTAAGCATGGACCACTATTCATAAAATTGTTATTGATAACTCTACACATGCCTATTGTCTTGATCATATTTAAATCGAGTTTTTGTTAAAACTTTGTGATTAAGATCAGGACTGTTCATGCTTCAAATTCTCAACATCAGACAGAAGGGGTTAAGTGGAGATGGCCCAAAATACTCTTCATTGATTGGTTGACACCATTTGAAGTGGCCTCCTCGCTCTCTTTCACACAAAGTGGGCCTTACTTCTTGGCAACATCCTATGTGGCATAAATGGAGGCCAACATGAGACTTGTGAGGGAAGGAGCTTGCTTATGAAATCCCATTGCAATTTTTGCACACAACAAGATTGATTTTCGGGTTCTTGCTTGCACTCTCAATCATGTTGCAAAATACTCTCCTGCATTTACTATCCAAATTCAAATTTTAGGGCGCTTGCAAGTTTAAGTTTAACAAGGAGTCTTGTTTGAAAGCTTTTTATTCCCAATTACTAAGAAGGTAAGTGCAATAACTCAAAATGAAGGCTTGCCATTGGTCTGTTGGGAATAAAAGAGCCTCTCCATTTTAGACTTAATTTAAATTAACATTATCTGGCACGTGAAGTGAAACCCCCGGGCCGTTTGCCACATAGAGGTAGGTGGAGGTGGTTTCTGTGCTAGGGGACTTTGCACTACATGTTGAGTTGCGACGAACAATTTAAGAAAAATAGACCAATGACGTGACACGAATCTACAAGTTCCAATAAGATTGCAATAGCTCACGGAACACTTACTAGCCAAATCTAAAAATGTATAAGCCCCTTTGGACATGTCATTCAAATGGCAAACTTAAAAAAATGGGCGGCAACAGAAAGAGGATCGCGAGCAATGGGAGTTGTAGGTAGTTCGAAACCACATGAAAAGGATATGAAAACGTATCAAGGGCCTTGCACAAAAAGCAAAGTCTAATATAGAAAGTTGGACTTTTATGATGTTAACGGCCGTCATATGCCACGCCGCCAAATGGACGCTCCTTATGCTGCCACGTGGCAGACGATGCGGATTGAAAGCGATTTTTTGTAGAACGCAAAAATCAAGGCCCCGGGAGCGCGCCTCGACGACGACTAGTAAAAGTCTCAGGGCTCTAGCTCACACGGAGGCGGCGTCATAGAACCGCAACGTCGGATGGAAGCCACGTGGCAACTGGCCTCCGATCCACCGCACATATGATAAGCACATTTTGTGGCGTACGTTTCGATGTGTGACAGGTGGAATATTGGGCATCCAACGGTGCAGAGTAATGTGCTTTGACCCTGCCTTGCGTGCGCCGAAACTCCTGCAGAGGAGAAGATCCTCTGGCCTTTTATTTTCATTTGCCCGTTTGGTTTTGTTTTCTTTGGAGGGATGGAGTAGCAGCGGCAGCGAGGAGGCGGAGCTCTGGCCGAGGATGGCGATGGACGATCGCTGCTGTTGAATGAATTACGGACCAGGCCAATGATATTGCCTGCACCTGCTACATCGTCCGTTTTATCATGTGAGTCAACAGAAATAGTTGTGGGCCTATGGTAGACTTGCAAGCACTGCGGTGCAGCTGCTACATCTCTCATTCCATCATGTGATTGTATAAATACTTGTAGGCATACGATAGAGGTATAGAGGTGGAGTTTTGCTATTGCATTGAGCTAGGAAAGCTTGTCTGGGTGCAAGGACTAGCAGGTAATGTGCTCATCTGCAACTCAGGCCTCGCAGCAAACCCTAACCTACAAATTCATGTAAAATTGCCCATCAGGTGAGTAGCTTCGTTATCTAGTCCATTCAGATCAGTAAAAGCCTTTTATTCCTCTGTAGTACAGGCCCTCTAGAAAATCCTAACGTACAAATGCTCCGAGAACTACATATCAAGTGATTTATCTTCTTCGTCGAATTCTTCCAGAAATCTTGCAAATCTCAAACTGCAAATGCTCCAAAAACTACATATCAAGTGATTACCTTCTTGGTCTGAATCCTTCTAGAACGTAAAAGCCCATTATCCCGTCTGCAATACAGATGTTCTAGCAAATTCTAACCTGAAAATGCTCTGGGTGATTACCTTCTTTATCTAATCCGTCCAGACAGTAAAAACCTTTTATTACTCTGCGATATAGGCCCTTTAATAAATCCTAACCTGCGAATGCTCTGATAACTGGCTATCAAGTGATTATTTTCTTCGTCTAATCCATTCAGATCAATAAAAGTCTTATAACTTTCTGCAGATCGGGCCCTCTAGCAAGCTCTAACCTGCTGCTAATGCTCTGAAAATCAATAAACAAGTAGTTAACTTCTTTCTCTAATCCATTTGGATCGGTTAGACTTTTTAATATTCTGGATTGCTTTTTGGGTCTCAGTCTCCCTTGGCAAGCTTTCAGTGTTTATCACTTCATGCATGACGCTCGTCAGGACGTTCTAATAACAACAGTAGCACAGATGCTGAGGCCTATTATAAAACTAGACCCCAATGGCATGTTTATCCTGTTTAGACTTGCTCCTACTCTCCTTTTGTTGTGATGCAAACATTTGTCATGAGGTTTTGGCCTTTTGTGTTTATTATTCCAACCTTTTTCTTTTGTTATTATTCTGTTTTGATTCATTTGCAACATGGGTTTTCTTATAAATATTTGGAAGATCATGTCTTGTCAGCCCTAGAAAAGAACCAATTGTTAGTAAATAGTATAGATTTGGCCTAAGCTTCCACAAATTTCACTTTTTGAGCATTGAAAGGTACATATCATTCTGTTTTGATATGGCTTAACACTCGCACAAGATCAAGACCTGCACCTACTCTTGGGTGTTACAGCATAGTCCTCCAAGCTATGCATTGGAATTGATTGTAAAAGATTTTGTGGGTGGACTCCATAAAGTTGAAAATTGCATGTCTCCTTTGTTACGTCAACTACTATGCTAATATGCTAAGCTAAGTAACAATTTATATTGATTTGACAATTTGATAGACAGTCCATTGAATTTTATTTGTTGCTACAAACTTTTTGCTAGGATAGGAGACATGGTTGAATGTCACCAATCATGATAAATTTTGCCGTATATATTGATTTGCCAATTTTTCTCATTAGGAAGTTAGCAATAAAAGAAATCTAGTTGCATATGTTCCACTTTGATTGAAAAAGATGACATGGAATATATATTACAACCCTAGTTGCTTCATCATCTTTCTAGGCTGAATCCCCCAACCAGGGGATCTATCTTGCCCCGTTTCTTGTCACTCTATACATAATTAGACAAATTTAGCTCGGTTCTCAAGTTAGAACTTTTAGCACCAAACTGGTGGTATTGTTATTATGGCCTCTTCTTATACAAAGTGGTTTTCACCTCCGCTCCAATTTAACTTTTCTAAAGACACGAGAATCGACTTGATAAATGTTAATTTATCTAAAATCTTGTGGAAGGTTTTTTTATTGCCAATCTTTAAGCTCTTTCTCTTGTAGTAGCAATTATTCCATCCTTTCTAATTTCAACTGACGTTTTTTGGATGTTACGAATAGTTTTGTAATATATCAAGATTATAGGTTTGACAAGATTGAGTTACAAAGCTACCAATGTTATTACTTTATGTTGGGTGGGTACGTATTGTACTAAATCTCACATGTTGACTTAGAATAAAACTAGACAACTCATTCAAATGCCTTCATGCAAAAACTGGTCACAATTGAATGTGTGTTGTTTCCCATTACAAAATCTAACCAACAAGTATGGTTAATACTAGAGCAAATATGTATCTTCTTCAAAATCTCGGGGATACAATTAGCACCTCAACAATTTATAGAACTCATAATTTTGTTTGGTTGTGCATAACATGACATTTGTAGTTGGAAAGAATGTAGCATAGATATATTCAAGCATAGAGACCTTTTAAGTTTCATTGCAACGACAGTTTGCTTCCAGATCTTTTCAAAACGTCATGATAAAGCAAACTAATTTTTTTATGTAAAAGCTATGTGTAACCCTATTGGAGGCATGCAAAATGGAACAGTAAGAGTTCTTGGAGAGAGCAATAGAAGGCCAAATTGATCTACTCTGATGACAGAACTTCCATCTGAGTTGCGCCTCTAGAGTAGAAAAAGGCTCAACAACAGAGATTGATACTCCATAGGAAGATCAACATATGGTTCTCAACGAACAACCTCTCCATGATCTTATTATCGATGCGCAGCCAACATCCTTCTAAGGTAGTAAGATGATCAAGGCCTCATCAAAACATGATTGTTGCAGTTTACTCTTCTAGAGTTAAGTATATAGCAACATTGCTAGGGCTTTGTGGTCATCCCAGAACCAGACCATGTCTTTGCATTTTTCAAGATTCAAGAGAGATATGCCATAACAATTGAAATAGACTTTTAAGTGCGTCAGGCTTACTTGCAACAATTTTGACATTAGGATTAATGTCATCTTGTGAGTTATGAGAGCAGGTTCAAGAATTAAGCTGGTGAAGATGATTGCTTATTCGAATCTTGCCAGTCTTGATAACATGATTCCAATTCCTCAATAATTGTGTTTCAATGTAAGTCTGAATTCCTTCATTTTGTACATGCATCTGATTTAGTCTTCCAGGAATACTTTTGAAATTAGTAGATCCCCACTGATCTATGGCCAATAGACTTCATGGAGAGCTATTGAACTCCGAATAGGGAACTCATCAAAGTGTTTTTGCTTATCCTGTAATAACATAGCTAAACCAATAAATGTAGCAACAAGAAATAGGTTGAGCTGAGGCGGGCAACTTTGGCTAATTTGTTTTTAACACTCTTCTTCTTTACGACCACCCGTGTGCAAGAAATCCCAAAAGGATTTCACATGGAAGAAATAGCAGTAAAGTTTCAAATCAGAAACCTGCTCCAACTTCCATTCAATCATATCACTTAAAATTTTGCTTTGCCTTGGGTTATGGATTCAAGGTTTGTGTTCATGTATATATTATATAGCCACTCTATATCCAGTTTATGAGGAAAGCAACACAAACATAATACACGTGTACTACAATTGTAAAGAGCAATATAATGTGGAACAATGGCATATTTACTTTCACTTCATGACTATATTGAATGATCTACTCTTAAAATGTTGTGGACCAATATCAAACTGATCTCAAGTTACTCCTTAATTGAAGATCTAACTCTCAAATCATCGACCAACTAAAATGAGGGTGTGGAGGCCTACTTAGGTTGAGGGTCCATGCTAGGGCTAGGGTCTGTGCCCTACCTATAGGATGCAATAATAACCAATGTCGTTAAATATATTAAGTGTCAAATAAGAAGCCTGATGTGCAAACCAAATGTTTTAATGTCAAATTTTCATCAAGGGGCTCAAGGCCCATGGAAGTGCCAATAGTCTGCATTTACCTTTATGTTGGTTAAAGTAAGAGGTCACTAATATCACTAAGAGATACATGTTGGGTCTTCTTTCTTCCTTGTCTTGATTAATTGAGGGTTTCTGAAAAATCCTCATTCTGGCAGCAAACTTTTGTTAGATACGAACGTTTTAATTGTCACTATCTGCACCCTCTGATGTCACATAATACATCTGTCCACACATCATATATATATATATACAGATCCGGAAGTACTTTATCCAGCATGTAAGTAGAACAATTTCCATTTATAGACAGTTACTACTTGAATGCCTATATGATCATTGCATCTTAAATGAGCCGCTTTTCAGGACTATGTTGGAAAAGTCATATCATCACTTGGATAGCTGGTTTATGACTACAAGAGATTTACGGCATTTTTAAACCTGAGATAATTCGGTTCTTGGGAAGTTTAACTAGAGTGCCTTGTTGCTAATCCTCTCCAATCTTGTCATAGTGCAGGCCCCCTGGTACTGCATTTAAGGATCCTCACAAGCTTTTTCTTTAATGTTTTCAAATGTGAGTAAACTTGAGTTGGGGTTTTCTTAGATTTATGTAGTGTATCTTAGCATTTGGAGATCAGTTAGTTTTTATTCGTTTCATTTCTGTGTTGACCTTTTTTAGTTGTGTTTACATTTCAGAGCATGAGCACACATCCTAGGACCTGCATGTTCATCTGCCACACGGTCAAACCCTGACGGATAGCAATAACTGCAATGCAGCAATTCAAGAAGTTCGGAAGTGAACTTCTAGGTTTAGTTTATACTGGATATATAGCTCAGCCAGACGTGGGATCTAGACCTACAGTTGAGATGGTCGATTCTGAACGCAGGTCAAGAGCTTCATTGGAAGAAGATTTAGAGTGTCCTGTTTGCTGGGAACGTTTTAACGATTTAGAGAACACTCCATATGTGCTATGGTGTGGACATACACTTTGTAGAGAATGTGTGATGGGCTTGCAGGGTGCACATGTAAAGGTCACCGCTCTATGTTGGCAGTTGCCTTTCTTCATTTCTTGCCCATGGTGCCAATTTTTGACTCTTCGACTAACATGGAAAGGATGTTTGAGGTATCCTTGCAAGAACTTTTTTCTTCTGGGTATCATTGACACTGTCAGAGGAAGTTCAAAATCACAGCAAAAACCTCTATTGACAGATCATGTGGGAGGGGATGCTGGCAGCTTTTCCTCACACTGTCGGCAGCAGCTTAGAAGCAGATTGCAGCAGCGGCATGTTGAGCAGGAATTATCAGTTATCACTCGTGTAATGGAACTAGTGCGAGGTGGGTGGAACCTGGAAGTTCTACATGGGTCATATCGTAGAGTCTGTGCTTTTTTCTCCCAAATAACCTCAAAGTTGCCATTGGTGTGCCTTCTCCTGTTCCTTGTCATTTATCTCCTTCCATTAAGCATTGGGTTTATTCTGATTTATGCTGCCATTACAATAATTTTTGCTGTACCATCTCTTCTTGTGGTCTATTTCTCATTTCCAAGCCTGAATTGGCTTATACAAGAAATCATGACCTGAAGAAATTATTGCAATATTTTCTGATGCCTAGCGAGACAACTAGTGTTGCAGCAATTTAGAAACTTGGTATAACTATGGCTCTACAGTCAATTTACAGCTTGGTGGTCACACTTGATCCGCTCTAGTGCACTTTATTCTTATCGTTCCTTGTATTAAATACTAACTTGGCTTATGATGCAAGATGTATTCTGGTTCCAAATTGTAATGATTCCACTTGTGAATTTGCATGCATGTTTGAGTTTATATTGCTGACACACAAGCATGAAATCTGCTTGGCGGTGAATGCTGGAGAATTACCTTCTGTCTAGTGTCACTTTTGATAGGTCACATGACCATATGTGCAGCTTCTTCAGTTGGGCATGCTATTGATTTAAGCTAGACAAGGATCCTAGGAAGCAATCTGCTAATCCAAAAAGATTTGGATGTTGAGGTGGTGGTCTCCTATTTTGTTTGTATTCAAAGTTTTTAGTTGCAAATAGCTAAAACATGCTATGCTGTAGCCTCTGTTTTTCCATTTGTTCTTTGATGTGACCACGTTCATTCAAGGTTAAGCAAGCTCTAGCCGCGTAAAAATTCAGCATATTTTTTTTCTCTAGGAGCCTGCTAGTAGTCTATGTCTTTCCCACAGGTTGCTTCTCATCTTCTGAGACAGTGCTATGCACTTGAATTATGGCTTGAATCAAATCCCTTTGGAAGCTTAGCAATCATGTTTTGTTTAGAACCTTAATCTAATGAGATGGAATGGCAGGAATTGTTGACAAGTATGCCTTGACTTAAGTTAGTGAGTGATATAAAAGTGAAGGATGAGGGTTGAGATAAAGTTGATTACTCTTGACTGCATGAAAGTCATTCATATGTCATTGTCATATTTTAATATTTCGGATAGTGTCTTGGCCAAGAGCATTTTTACAGTCATTTATGGGAATTCTTGACTAGAAAACAAATATGGTATTATGAGAAACTCCTATGATTTAGATCAAGTTTGAAACCTGCCAATGCCTTTTAGGCAGATGTAATCATTTGCTATTTGGTTTGATCATTGATTTCCAACCACACGAGGTTATTACTTTTCGATTTTACTCGTTTTTCATTCTTGAATGTGAAGCATCTTTGCAAACACCATTGAAGGTTTGAAACTAGTAATCTCTGTGCAAGGGAAGGAGAGTCTGAAGGCTTTGGCTTAGTTTAGTGTCAAAGAAGTAATGCAAAAGTACATGTCGTTGTGACTTGTAATCCCATGACTTTCTGAGGTCGCAGTAAATTTTGTTCTGTTTAAAAATCAAAGTCGCTTATGTTTGGATTCTTTTCCTTTGTTTTGTTGGTCATCTAATTTCTAGTATAGAGCTCTTTTTCTAATGCTTTTGTGTTCCAGTGAATGTGAGAATGTAAAGGATTTGATTTTTTCTATTGTTTTAAATTGAGTTGCAGCGGATCGCGATCCGCTGCAAAAACGTTCCGGATCGCGCGATCCGGAACGTCAGCGATCCGCGACCCGGATCGCAATTTTTTTTTTTTTGCGGAAACCCTTTTTGTACAAATCTAGGCAAAAGACAACTACAGCTATGGTTGACAAGCAACTCTTTTCTTGATTTGATGAATTTAATTACCATGACATATATATCTTTGTAGTTCCTAGGGTGTGTTCTTCAAAACAATAGTCAAGCCAAGGGTAATCGGTGGGGACATCAATGCTAGTCACATATTGAATAAGCCAAAACTAACATTACGAAAGATCGCAAGGGCTCAATCATGTACCCAAAAATGAGAACCATGTATTGCATATAGCAATGAAGCAAACCAACACGAATATCTACTTCTATCAATAGAGCTAATTGTGACTTGCAAGGTAGATGGAAGACATGTGTACATTAGGCTCTTTTTCTTATTGGGGTGGGTACTATGAAATATCTACATTGGCAAAATGAGAGGTGCAATTCACATCATGTGTAGAGAGAGTGCAAAATCCATGTGAAGTGTGGTGTGATGGATAAAGTCCTCGTGTGGTGGAAAGGTGCATAAAATCCACATGAATTGTGGAGGATTATGTGATATCCAAGTGATGTGTGTAACCATTATCAAGCCATCATCAACAATATTAATATCTAACTAGCGAAGTGTGCCCGTCGTTGACGGGCGAGGGTGGACGATTTGGGTGACGGCCGATGATTAGGATAGCGGTGGATGGTTTAGGAAGAAAGCCGATGGTAGTTGACGGGGGTGTGCCTGTTGAAAGCAAACATATAGATGTGGCCAAAATTTGTTCGTCGATCCTTTGGTGGGGGTTGTTTTGGATGGATTGTGGAGGGGGGAATCACGGAGTTTAGTGGAGTGTGGGGTGCGTCGGGAACGGAATGCGGACCGAAGTCCAATGGCGGGCCAAAGTCCAATGTGGCCATGGTTAGGTGCAAGGCTACATGAGATTATAGTACCCTGAAAAAGAGGGGTTTGAGAGAGAGAGAAAGAGATTGATTGGGCCCCAAAATGAAAAAAAAATTCAAAGAAAAGGTGGGAGGGGGGATGGGGTACAATGCTCCCCGCTCCTCCCTTCCCCATCCTTTTCTCCCTCCTTCCCCGTACCCGCTCCCTCTCCCTTCGCATCTCTCTCTCTCTCTCTGGCCTTGTCCCCGATTCCTCGTTCTACCCTTTCATCTATTTTTGAAATTTGTGTAGATAAAAACTTTATTGGCATTTAATTCCCTGATTGTATTTTATGGAGGGGACGATCCCACCATGAAATAAATTTCTATTAAAGCTCAAAAAATGTGATGAAATCCTTCAATGGTTCTTTAAAAAAATAAACAGCTCGGAACGGTTAGTTATTTTAGGTGCATAGCGTGAACAGAATTTCAGTATCAGTTGTTTCCATCCTTCGAACCTGAAACATAAAGTCCATCAAACTAATCGGAAAACCATAAGAAAAATATTTGAGCTATTTGCCGCACTAGGTATGGTATAATAAGGTACCTCAAGAAGGTAGGTGAATAGTGATATATGTAGAAAGAACACTAATATATGTGACCTCAGTAGGTTTCATGCCTTCCCTCTGCATTTGCTCAAACAGAACAAGGGCCTCCTGGGCAAGGCCATTGTGTGCATATCCCGCAATCATCGCATTCCATGAAACCACATTCCGTTCACTAATGTTGTCGAATAGCGTCCTCTGTGCAGCCGGACATGGATTCTTTATAAGAAGAACAGTAGCATTCAACACATAAAACCATTTAAACAGGTAAAGAGTTATTACTTGAATGATCAGGTCCACGTGCATGAGCAGAGTTAATTTGCACTGTTCCCATTTCCATTGCATTACTTATCAAAATGGCTTTGTTTCATATCTCTCGTGAAGACACAACCCTATAATAAGCATCCAAGCCATTCCAAAATATTAGAATTTCAGATATAACAAACTTTAAAATATAAGACAATTCCTTTAATACTGAAACAAACTGCCTCTAAACTAAGTGGTGCTATTATCAATACCTGAAGCGCAAAATTATTTGTGTTACAGTGATGTATACCCTCTTCAGCTGTGCTGATACGAATAACAGGCAGTACGAGACCAAAAGGCTCTTCCCAAGCTAGCCGCATATCAGGCCTTACGTGATCCACTAACAAAGGCCAGATTAGATTGCCCTCTCTTCTATACTCCTGCATTCAAAGGTGAAAATGTCGCATACATGTCAACAAGGGCGTCCCCCACAACCACATCTGATTGAAAGCCTCTTCTTATGATCTGGGAGTGGAGCTGTCTGCCCTGTTCGAGGGCAGCTAGGCTGGCACATGTGTTTAGGAGAAGAAGAAACGTGACATTGTTTGGCTGCATGCCTTCCTGTTTCATTTGCTCATATAGAGCAAGGGCCTCCTTGCCAATCCCATTCAATGCATATCCCGCAATCATCATATTCCATGAAACCACATCTGGTTCACTCATGTTATCGAACAGCTCACGGGCGTCCTCTGTGCACCTGCATTTGGCATACATGTCAACAAGGGTGCTGCCTACAACTACATCCGACTGAAAGCCTCGTTTTATGATCTCGGAGTGAAGCTATTTGCTGTTCCAGGGCTGCTACTGCTAGGTTGGCACATGCTAGGTTCACCAGACCTGACAATCACAGCAAACATACAAATGAGATTGAACAGTTATGCTAAAACTGTAGAGCAAAACTAAGAAATCAAAAGCAAGGCTCACCTGCTTTGGTCATTCCAATCCCGCTGTCAATAATAGTGCGAGTGTTGGTGCTTTTGTCAGGAATGATGTGAATGAAGAATTCTGGTTGTCCATCTAGTTTGCTTTTATCTGTCAGTCTCTCAAAGTGGATCTTGTCCCCAGCGCCTGCAATACAAGGAAAATAGCATTAAAGACCCAATCATTACATCAGTTTCGTACTAAGTAAGAAAGCCCAATGCGTTTGTCAATCATATGCGTACATCTGATGCGTTGCTTATAGATTCTCGAAGAAATATTTCCTCGTTGTTGTAGAAAGCATTTGTTCGAAGCAATTGTCCATGTTTGTGTCTTTGTCCAAGCGGCATGGCTCTAGAAGTACGTTTGCCCGCGGCGAGAGAGAAGAGGGAAAGAAATTCCAAAAAAGGAGCAGTTCCGAGCAGCTCAAGCGGGCAGCCCGCGAAGCACTAGTCTTTTATATAATATAGATGCTAGCGAAGATCCAATATCAATATTTCTTATTGTATGAATTCCGCAAGACTTATGCCTTGGTATTGAAGTATTTATATGCAAGAGCAAACAATGATACAAGTCGTAATGTATTTCATACAATGTAGGTGTTGAATATTCGAAGCTCAAGACTTAATTAAACTCCTTAGCACATACGAAAGAACTCATCATCCTCTATTGGCTAGATAATGTACCTTTGCAATTATGGCCTCTTCAATTACTCTCCATACTTCTACATATGTTTCATTATAATCTTCCCTTTGTTGTTGAGATTTGAACATTTGCATTGTTTGTATATAGGTATCAATGTCGCAAGTATTAATAATAGATATTTTATTGTAACGAAGTTTGCATTGGTACCTATATACACTCAACATTATACTAGTTGTAGATACAATAGCTACCTCTAGTGGATCATATGCTCCATTAAAGGAACTTGAGATGATGAGGACAAACTTATTAATTGCTCAGTTTTCATTTTTCTCTCTTGTTCCTCCATAGCATGATATCTCAAAATTCTTCTCTTTTTCTTTATAAAGTGGACATGGGTATATTCTAACATTGACACCTTAAAACAAATGTCATACTTATCACATACAATTTTCAAAGATATTTTTTTCTTCTTATAAAAAGACAAATCACATTGTTCATAAATAAAGCATCATTGTTTTCTTTACCCTAAAACATTTGTAGTTGTTCATATGAGGTGTATCTTTGTAAGTTGACATCCTAATTAGTATACACAATAGCCAAATAACTTTGCATCATTTTAAGGATTCGGACATGAATTGAAGAAGCAAGCATTGAAAAAAAGATGCATTAATTACTAGCATTGATTAAGAGGCATTATTTCATAGTTTGAAGACTAGTCAACAAGCTCTTATGCAATTAAGCTTAAAAAATCTATTGTAGGAAGACAAATCACGTCATCGTGATTTCAAAGTTTGAGGTGATGAGCAAGTCTCATAAAATATATTTTGTCATACATGATTGTTAAAAGCCTGTCCATATTAAATACATTACCACACTTTGAATCATATACACATATCACTACTAATTAGAATTTCAAGAGAGTGTTCTTGTATCCAAGGACCATCATCCTACATGCAACCACACCAATTTGTTTATCTACCCAGTCCATGTACATACATCATTTGAATTGTCCTTTTCAACTAGCATTCATCAACATCCATTTCATAACCAATTTCTCATATGCATAATCCATCGATTATAATCATTAGTATCCATGGACTAAATCATTGATGATACATTAATGTGAGGCCAATGTAGTACACTATCTGGCATTTAACACTAGAGTTGTTTTTAGCACACTTTTGTGCGCATGCGTACCAAAGTGTGCATAAAACCCTTGGTCACTTGACGAGACATAACATGTCATTAAATGATTGAAAATCAATAGATGATTTTGTAGCGGTTGCGCACATATCACTCTTATCATGTCTGATCTTGAATGTAAATTAGGCTGTTGCTATTCGTGTGTTTGATTCACTTGTTAATTTAATTCCGCACCTTGGTTTGAATTCTGTTGAATGTTGTGGTAATTTAAAACGTAGATCGGCAGTGCCTGTCTACATTCTGGAGGACTGTAGGAATGATACAGCTGGCAGTGATTCATGATACGTGACTTTGAAAGCTAGCTTATAGAAATGTGGGGTGATTCTCACATATATATGATACATGTTAAGTTTGGGTATTTTCAACTCAAAATTTTATGATACCAATTGATTTTGATAATAATTTAATGGTCTTTGTTTTATTGAATTATGGGAACAAATATACAATGATTACAAATATTAGTTGATATTTTGTCAAAAGTATGGCTTACACAAATGTCATAAAAACTCCTAAAACAATTGTTATAAAGTTAGGCTCCTCAAAATCATTACTTTCAATCTTTCAATTGTATGTGGAACTAGACTTGACTCTTCATTGTGTTATCCGAAGACTTAATTTTTTTTTTCTCTCAATTGATGGCAATTTATCCCAAAATTCATCAATTTTCAGCACTTTTTAGCACGTCACGTGGGTAAATTTAGGTGCACGTATATATCTATATAGGACTCCAAATTTTAAAAAAAAATTATAGACATGTTTCTATGGTCATAAAGGATTTTTGAAAGTAGATAGTCAAAGAAAGCGTTGCACCTCCAAAAGAGCTGCAACTTTTTAGCACTTGACATGGGTAACTTTAGATGCACATATCTATCTCTATATAATTCCAAATTGAAAAAGATTTGAGAGACATGTTTCTATAGTCATATAATACTTTTTAAAGACAACCCAAAAAATATTGTGAAAATCATGGTGTTATACACTCAAATATGATACTTCCAGTTTGGTGATTTTTATCAACACTTAAATGGGTCACTTTGGATGCACGTATCTATTTCTATAGACCTCAAAATTCAAAAAATAAATTATGGGCATGTTTCTATAATCATATAGAATTTTTGTAAAATCAGACAGGCAAAATATTGCTTGTAAAATTTACAATAATATAGTCCCATATAGGAAAATATTGAAAGTTTCATCAGTACCCTCACATGTTTGACACATCATATCTTATATATAACTTGCTCAAAATGAAGGTCTCAAAATTTTTAATCGGTAACCGCTACTGCTTGTCTACGTTGCTGGACCTTGTGAAGTAAGGTCGTCTGCTACTCTAGGACCTCCTTTGGGACCTGAGATGGTTTAAGGCTCTCCATATTCCACCCCGATGTCGCTGGATAGAATGTCATGAGGGACATCGGCTTTTGTGCTGATCGTCTTCCCTTTCTGCTTCTTAGTACGTGGGGCTGGTGAGACCAGTTCGGCTGTCGGTTGGGGGGTGGCTTGCTTTTTTGTGCTGGAATAAACAGCATCCAGCTCCTTGATGGCGGCTGCCGCCTAAGACCCCAATTGTTTGGTGACCAACATGTGGAGGAGATACCCACATTTGGTAGTTGGTTTTCAGGCTTTCAGAGCTCCGCATAGCTTCTCTGCTACCTTCTCAGCTCACTTATAATTTTGAGTGGGATCGTCCATGGTGAGGGTCAAAGAAAAGAAGTCGCTCGGTGGTATGCGATCCATCTTGACAGTATGCACTTCGACCATGGTGACGAGGAATTCTGAGCCGGCTCGTAGATGGGGATCCATGATGAGGCGGAAAGCGATCTCGTCGTTGGTTTGGGCAATGGTTTTGTCGTCCTCTGTCAGAAACTTTGTGAAGTACTTGGCATCATAGCTGGTGCCATTTCCATAGATTCTCTCTCCGAGATTAGGGAAGCCAATGCTCTGGAGATCCCCAAGAGAGACGTTGATATAGCTGGATGTAATCCGAAAAGTTTGGAATTCATTCGAATAGGTGGAGTAGGCTGCTCGGATGAGGCTCTCGCTCTGCTGGTCTTGAAAAAGTGTCAGATCAAAGCCAAGGTTTTTGAGGATATCCTTGGCCAGGGTGAGCTGCTCGGCGTAATTCTTGATACAGATCATAAACATATCCCCTAAATAAGGACGAGGGGGTTTACGGCGATGCAAGCTGAGCGAGGAATTGCGGGAAGCCATGATAGCAGTGATTTTAGATTGCTCTGAGAATTTTGAAAAATTTGAAAAATTTTGGCATGAACTCGAGAGCAGCAATCTAAAATGAACTCGTGGAGAGAAAGGTGGAGGACTATATATAGACTTTTTTTTGTTAGGAATTGGCAACTTCACTCAGAAATCGTCCTCAGTGTCCACAATTTGGTAATGATGGTCGCGAATTTTGAGGCAACGTTCTGAAGGCCCGCGAATTCTTGTGATTGATTTTTTTATGTCAAAAGAGAAAAAACGTCTGACAGTGCAAAAATGTGTCTGATCAGAATTCGCAGAGATAGCAGATAAATCGTGAGGATCATTTTGAGCTCCAGCGAATTCTCTGCGAATTCTGATAGTGGATATCTGATGGAAAAAAATTTACTTTTTTCTATTTTTAAAAAATTTTGTCTCTGAGACAATTCGCGGAGGCCGAAAATGAATCGTGCACTGTAAAAAAGAGGTCAAGCGAATTCTATCTGAGATGTTGTGAAAAAATTTCTTCTGAAACTAATGACTTTTGTGGTTTTCTTAGAGAAGATTGTTGGTATATCAGATCTGATAGTATCTTGATGGTTTGAACAAGAAAGCACAGCAAAAATGTTGTCAAAATGGCATGCAAGCAATAAAAAAGGAAGAAAAACAATAGGAAAGAAAACAACTAATGCATATCAAGATAAAAAATAGGGTTCATTGTACTTTCTCAGTCGGCTCCCATTGACCACAGTGTCGAGGATGTCGTCTTGAAGAGTTTGGAATTGTACATATCCAGAGGCAAAGATTTTTTTAATGACGTAAGGTCCTTGGCCATAAATTTTCAGTTTGTCTTTGAAGGCTTTGGCTTGGTATAGCAGGACCTTATCTCCAACCTGGAAGTCTCTAAGTTTCAATGATCGATCATGCCATGTTTTTTGTCGTCGTTTGTGGACTTGTTAAGCATGGATGCTGATCCGTCGTGTTTCACAAAGTTGCTCCAGATGGAATAACTTGTTTGCTAGATTCTGATGAGTATCAAGCTCAAGGTTATAGGCTACTCGAAGGGAGGGGATATGGAATTCCACAAGCATAACGGCTTCTTGGCCATATGTGAGCTGGAAAGGGGTTAAGCCTGTAGCTCGCTTCGGGGTGGTGCGATAAGCCCAGAGAGCAGCATGGAGTTTGAGTTCCCAATCAGATCGGCTGGATTTGATGGTTTTGGTGAGAATTCCACATAGGATTTTATTGGTGGATTCTGCCTGGCCATTGCAGCATGGATAGTATGGGGAACTTTTGTGATGTACCACAAAAAATTTGGAAAGAAGATCTGCTATGATAGAGTTAAGAAAATGTGTACCCCTATCACTGATAAACTCTAGAGGACATCCGAAACGAACTATAACCTGTTCATAGAAAAATTTGGCGGTAGAACGAGCATCAGCATTGCGAACAGCTCTTGCTTCAGCCCATTTGGTGCAATAGTCTGTAGCTACTATGATGTAACGGGATTGTGTGTGTCGAGCAACAGGACTAATAGGTCCGACATAATCAATTTTCCATTTTTGGAAAGCTTGATCAGTGGGTACGGGGTGTAAAGGCATGTAGTCTGTTTTTTGAAAGCGTTTTGTGCATTGGCAGACATCACAAGCCTTAGTGTAATTGTGCGTATCCTTGAAGAGTGTTGGCCACCAAAAACCGGCCAAGAGGATTTTCTTAGCAGTTGTTTCAGAAGAGAAACGGCCTGCACCAATACCTTCATGAGTGAGGGAAATTACAGAGGGTATTTCACCTTCAATAAGACATCGTCGGATAATTCCATCTAAACCTTGCTTGTAGAGTTGTCCTGCAATTAACGTATAAGGTTTAGTTTTGAGGACCAATGCACGTTGTTCAGGTTTAGAAAAGGAAGGATCCATCTGTCCTGAAGTTAAATATTCTGTAATTGCATCTGGTAAATCATTGTTGATGCCTTGATCAGGGATAGGAAGGTTAGGGATTCGGGATAGATGGTCTGCTAGAAAATGCTGAACTCCCTTACGAACCATGATCCTAAACTCAAATTCTCGTAGTAATAGGATCCATCTAGTAATACGGCCTGTGGTGCAGGTCTTGTTGATGAGATACAACAATGCTTGATGATCAGTGAAGAACGCAAAGACTTTTCATAGAAGATAATGGCAAAACTTATGAACCGCATATACCATTGCCAAGGTTTTACATTCGGTAGTGGTATTGACTTCAGCAGGTATCAATTGCCGACTAAGAAAATGGATTGGGTAGTCCTTTTTGAATTCTCCCGGTTGGGTGAGCACTGCTCCAATGGCATACTTGGATGCATCGGTTTGCACATGGAATTCTTTAGAATAATCATGAGCCCGGAGGATTGGTGCATTGGTAAGGGCTTCTTTGAGTCGATTAAAGACGACGCGTTGTTCATCCGTCCATTTGGGAACTATGACTACTTTGTAGATTAAGCGTGCTTTATTAGCGAAATAAAAAATAAAGCACCGATAGTAGTTGTCGTGGCCAAGGAAAGAGTAAACTTCACATATCGTACGCGGTTCCGGTAGATTTTGAATGATAAGGATCTTTTCAGGGTCAATGGCAATGCCATTTCGTGAGATAATATGTCCTAACACAATACCATGGGTTATCCAAATCTGGCATTTTTCAGGATTAAGAGAGATGCCGAAGCGTTGACATTGGATAAAAAAAATTTCGAGCACAGACAGATGGCGTATTTCTTCGGAATGTGTTCCTAAATCATCCAAGTAAACTTCTAAGGTATCACTCATCTAATGAGAAAAGGTCGCTTGCATAACACGTTGGAAGGTGCCAGGAGCATTGCAGACCAAAGGGCATGACTTTCCAATAGAAGGTTCTCCATTCTATGGCAGAAGCGGCTTTGTGTTGATCTTCTTCAGCGATTTGGATCATATTGTATCCGCTAAAGCCATCTAAGAAGGAGTAAGCCTCATTTCTTGCTAGATTTTCTAAGATGGATTCTCCAAAAGGTAATGGAAAATGATCATGTTCAGTGACGGCATTAAGTTTCTTAAAATCGACACAGATTCGGAGTTTTCCATTTTTCTTGGGGACGATGACAATTGGGGAGACCCACTCAATATGCTCAATTTCATAGATAACTCCCGCATCTAAGAGGCATTGTAATTCTTCTTTGATCTTGGCCTTATAGATGGGATTGCATCTGTATGGACGACTCGTAATGGGTCTTGCACCTGCTTTAAGCGGGATACGATGCATAGTTACTTGGGGTGAGATGCTTTTCATGTCTTTATAGGTCCAGGCAAAGACATGTCGATATTTTTGCAAGAGCCTTTCAAGCCGTCTACGTTGTTCGCGATTGAGATGAGCTCTGACGTGGACAAGATATTCGTTGGTTTCATTTGGCTCACTCAGGGAAAGGGTTATGGTTTGTGCAGGGCCTTCGTAGGGTGAATTACTAGTTGGCTCACATTGAGCTTGGGGTAATTGGATTGTGACATCCTCTATCATAGAGTCCTGAGAGTATGCAGGAACATCATGGGCTAGAGATTCGAGGGAGGCCTTGCCTTTCTCTTGTCGGGATGGTGCTTGAAAATTTTCGGGGACTGGTGTAGGACTAGAGGCAATCTCGGAAACTTCTCGAACAATGGTGATGTCACCCGGCAGTTGAATTTGAAGTGGGTTTTTCATTTTCTCTTTCATAGTATGACCACGTGATTGAAATTTCGGTGGTGGAGAGGTGTGTGGATGAGGGACAGTTGGTATGTCATGGAAGATCTCGTCACCAATTTGAAAGATAGCCTCCTCCTCAAAGAGATCCCATGGATAGTGTGGGCATTTGGAACGGTAGAATTTTGTCTCAGGCTTTTCAATTGCAACCTTGGCAACTGGTTCCACCTTTGAAGCATGTTGCGGATAGGTCCTAAGTGGGAGTGCCTCCATATAGTTGAGGATCTGAATATCAGAAATGTCCATATCTTCTGGGCAATTCTAAATTCGTAAGACATTCTCATCATCAATGAATAAATCGTCTGATTCATTAGTAGGTAGCCATGCAACATTTAGCAGTTCATCATGGTGTGGAAGAATATCAATAAAATTGATATTGATGATAGGTGTATCCAGATCAGGTGATTGGTCGTGATCGATCGGGAGTGGAGAGGTACAATTATTCTGATGCTGAGCACAGTAATTGGCATTCACACAATCAATGGTAGCTAGACTGTGACTCCAGTTTATGATATCAGTAGATTTAACATAATGACTTTTTTCGTGGCTGGACTGGTATGGCTCAAATACTGAGTTGGTGGTTGAAGATCCTTCGTTATGGATGCGTGCAGGTTTGAGTTTACCCGTTGAATCAATGGTGACAGTAGTAATTCATTAGAATAGGCATTATTGGGAATATCAAGTACTACGAGATCAACAAAAAACTTGAGACCTCCTAGTTTGATCAGCACGTGCGGAAGAAAACCGGTAGGCCGGACCACACTTTGATTAGCCATATGAAGCTGACAAGTGGGTTTGGCTAGCTTGTCTCTCATATTCCATTCCATCATGAGGGATGTGGAAATGATATTAACCCCGGAACCTCCATCGAGTACTGCTAAAACTTTGATTGATGATGGGTAGCTGGGATTTTGATGTTGCCTCGTTCGTTGAGTGGATTGGTTAGATGTAAGGGCATTTCAGGCAACTCGTCAGTAGTGGTGGTGGTACTGGATTGGATCTGTTGTTTCCATTGGCCAGCATGCTTCCAAAGTACATGGAAGAGAAGAGTGACATTGGCTTGTAGTAAATCTCCCCAAACTTCGGTACCTTCAAGGGTTTTGCTTTCAAAGGGCTTGTGAGGTACTTTATGGGAAGAGGAAGATTGTTGGTCGGCATTGCGGATTTGCTGACGATATTGATGATGCAGCCAAATTTCTTCAGATGGGTGAGGGTAAACTATCGGGGTTGAATCTTCACTTGGAGGAATAGCCTGCGGTTGAGTTTTGCTGGGTGCAACTGTAGGGGCTTGGCATTGGGTTTGTGTCCGAGTCAAGACCCAAGCAGGATGTGTTTCGATTGGTAAGGTTTCTACTTGCACTGAACAGACAGGAGCGGCTGGCTTAGATTGGGATGGGCAGTCATTCACGTGATGTTCAATACCACAGTTTTTACAAGCTGGAGGAAAGTGGAGTTTATTTGGGCAGCGAATACTAGGATGTTTACCTGCACAGATAAAACATCCTCGTATTGTGGGTAGTTGATGTGCAGCAAAGACAGCTTGGTTTGGATTGTAAGCTTGGGCATTGGGATCAATGGTTTGAGCATTAGAATCATAGGTATAATAAACAATCGTTTCAGTAGAGTACGACGGTTGAGTATTGTCTTCCACATAGTAGGTGGCCGGATCGATGGTATTCGGATCAAGATAATGGACAATGTTTTGTGGTTAACGACAAACTGTTGATGTGGGGATGAGAATTGATTTGGTGTAGTTGGTCATGGTTGGTAGACCCCTGGTCGTGGCATAGGCTGTTGTGGAGGGTAAGGGCGGTAAGCTCGATGGATGGTGGGTCTGGTGGCTGCTGGGAAATGGTTTCGCAGTTGAGGGCATTCATTAGCAATGTGATGTTGTGAGCAGATTGGACACTAGACATTCTCCCTTACTGGAAAGTATTTCTCAGCAATCTATTTCATGGCGGTTTGGAAATCGGCAGTGACTTTATCCATATGAGATTGTTGAGCTTTTTGCCAGGTTTCCATTTGATGTAGAAGTTCAAAAGATTGAGCAATATTGTCAGACTTTGGGTGATTAAGATGGTCCGGATTCTTAGATTTCTTTTCACGATGGTCAAAGTCATCATCAGAACCTTCGTCTTCCTCATGGATAGCATCGGTCATCACATCTTTAAGTTGATCATAAAAGTCAACTGGTTTGAGTTCACGGCGGATGTTTTTAGGCAATTCAACTAAGAATAGTTTTATGGCCATACGTTCGGTGATATTTTCATCAACACATTCTACTCTGAGACATTTAAAACGCTCAATGTAGTTTCGAACAAACTCTTCGCGACGCATCTTGATGTGGGTAATTTGAATGAATGGGCTATGAGTCAGTTTGGATGGTTTGAAACGCTTGATGAGAGCGTCCTTGAGGGTGGTCCAAGAAGCAAGATCAGGAGCTTTGAGATTCAAGTACCATTCCTCGGCGGTTCCATAGAGTACCATAGGAAATAGGCGTAGCTTTTCAGTTTCAGAGGTATGTCCATAAAAACGGCATGCATTATCAAAGTCTTGGAGAAATCGGACTGGGTCAGATTCTCCATCATACTTTGGTGCATCGATACGTGGAATTCTTCATTCTAGTCGTGGAGGAGCCGAATTAGAAGATTCAGCACAGTCACGAGACATGATGCATAATACAGATGAGCAAGTCAGTACTGTACTTGACAAAAAGACAGTTTGCATGCAGATTCATAGTGTAGGACAAAAAATTGGTCTTTTTGGTCGTGATAGAATTTGCGAACAGGCTGAGAAATCGTGGAGAGGCTGATAAATTTAACTGTAATACTCGTGAATTCTGACAGAGAGTTCTGAATGTCAGAATAGTGATTTTTTTTAGATTTTTTGGAAGAAAATTGAAGTTTCAGAATTCGCGGGTAGGACAGGAAAATCGTACTCTTTAAGAACAAATTCAGAGGCTTGATGGCGAATTCTAACAGAGAGTTTTGACTGGTAGATAGGGAATATGGAAAAAAATGTGATTTTTTGACAGCAAAATCTTTGAGATAGAATTCACGGGGCGGCTGGAGGACTGATCTTGATGAGAGCTAGCCTTAGTGAAGCCGGTGAATTCTAGGACAAAGATTTGGGTGAGAAATAAGGGATTTTGACAGTATATCAGGCTGTTTTCTCAAAATTTGACTATTGTCAAAATTCGTGGAGGTGATAAAATGAAAGATCAGGGTCTGTTAGGGCTGCAGACTGACTGACGAATTCTGATATACCTGTTTGGTTTTGAAAAAGGTCACTTGGGTCACTTCTTTTGAAGAAAATGCCCAAGTTGACTCTTTTGTTGCTTCCGCCCGGTTTGAGAAGGTGCTCCGCAGCTCGTGTAGGACCTGGAGAGAAGACGCGTGCTGTTTGTTGGTAGATAGAGATAGGCAAACAAGCAAACATACAACATGGAAGCAAGAAGAAAGAAAAAAGGAGAAAAAGCTAGGTAAAAAAATACTTAAAAAGCGGCAACGGCGCCAATGTTGGAAGTATTTCTAGTTTACGCGATGGCTAGATCTACTTACGGGTGTAGTATAGGGATGTAGAGATTTGTCCACTTTTTAAGTTTCTACAACAAGCTTCAACAGAATACAGAAAGAATCAACATGAATGAGAACACTAAGGCTTACTCAACTAGTGCCCGTAACAGAAATAAAGCTAATTAATGACAACAATAAAAATCCTTGCTAAGGCAATCCCAACTAGAAAGATTACTAAATCCTACGGAACACCCAAAGGGAGATAATAAGAATTGCGGCTAAACTAAGCAATAAACACTTAAAACCATGCCACAATTAAAGGCCAATGAAAGGAGGCAAGAGGAGGCCCGAGCACCTTCCCTCAAGCTATGCACCTTCCAATGGGAACACAATGAAATGCAAGATAATCACAATAGTAATTTTGTCTTAATCACAAAGTGTTGTTTACAATGCAAATACCTCTCCTTCTATGGCAAGGAGGGTCTTCCATAAGTGTCTACTAACTTATGGGACTAATCTGTTTCAAGTCTTTCTAGAACTTCTAATTTAGGATTTAGAACTTCAAAGTTCTTAACTTAAAAAAACTTTAAATAAAATATTTCTAATCTTAAGTTTCCTAAGTCTAAGTTCTAAATCTAAGTTTAAGCTATTTTATTATCATTTAAGCTTCTACTCATGGACTTACAAAACACATGCCATGGTTGAAGTTTATTGACAAATACTCATACGTGGTCTTACAAAACACATGCCACAGAGTTTTATTTCTTTATTTTTTTATTTTCTCTGTGTTTGCACAGTTGCTAACACAACACATGCGTGAGTATCCTTACCATTCTATTATAGGATCTCTTATGTATGCCATGATCTGTACCAGACAGACATAGCTTTTGCAGTCAGCTCTCTTAGTCAGTTTATGGCTAATCTTGGCATAACACATTGGAAGGCTCTTATCAGATTCATGAGATATCTTCGAGCTACTATGGACTTTTGCATTTGTTATGGAGTAGTCTGCAATGACAAACTCAATTTTCTCAATGGTTACACGGATCCGAGTTGGGCAGGAGATGTAGACACTCATGTATCTACTTCCGGATTTACATTCTTCCTCAACAATGGTCCAATTTCCCTAGAACAGTCACAAGCATTTTTTGATAGCTCTATCTTTCACTAAATCAGAGTATATTGCGACCTCTCAAGCTACAAAGGAAGCAATTTGGTTGAGGAACTTACTCTCAAATATTGGTCTGAATCAATATGCTTCGATGACAGTATTTTGTGATAATCAAAGTGCGATCGCTTTATCAGCCAACCCTAGATTTCAATCCAAGAGTAAGCACATTGAACTGAAGTATCATTTTGTCAAAAGCAAAGTTCTCAACAAAGAGGTCAGATTGTAGTATTGTAGAATGCAAGATATGACAACTGATATTTTTACCAAAGCATTAAGTTTGGATACACACAGAAGATTCTGTGTAGAACTAAGTTTGAAGGTCAAGGCATTCAAGGATTCATATTAAGGAGGAGTGTTGGATTATTCTCCTCTTACTAATCAAATAATCGATTTTAATCTTCATCTGTTGTTTACCCTATTCTGCGGATTTTCTCATGTTTTTACAGTCTACAGTTTTCAAGTGTTTTTACATAGTCTGCAGAAATACACAGAGTTTTACCACAATGTCGCTTTTCTCCCTCACTTCGGCTTTTTCACTTTTTGTGAAGCTATCGTCTGTCAGGAATCTCGTGTAAAAAAGCAGTGTCGCTTTTCGTTTTTTTCGCCTGTCAGGACTTGCGAGCAAATATGCAGTCACATTTTCACTTGACAGAATGTCGCATTTTTTCGCTTTCTCCAAAGTGCCTCAAAATGCTAAGGAAATGATTATGGCAAAGTGTAGGGCAACCCTAAAACAGTTTTAAGGCACTATCGTGTTTTTCGCAAAATCCCAACATTGTCGTTTTTTGCGACAGTGTCGCCTGTGGCTGTTTTAATTCATTTCTACAAAACTCCGGTTTTGGTTCATTTATGCAGACAGAACGTTTACGGCCAATTTCACCGCTTATCAACAATCAATGACAAGGAACCGGATGGATGCCAGCGGATACCAGCCAACTGGCAATCGCAATCGACGACCTTAATTCTTAGTATAAATAGATGTTCATATTCATACAGTTTTAAGTATGTAAGCAAGTCAACAAACAATGCAAGTTAGCTCTCTATCAAGCTTTCAAGCTTGAACTCTCTTGAGCATTCTAGCTCAATGTTTTAGAGTTATATTTTAGAGTTGCTAATTGCGCTATTGCTTATCAGCATAGATGCTTATCATCAGACTTATCTTCAGTTACTCGGAGACAACTTAGAGTGCACGGTTTCTATCCACTACTGTTTTGCACTCATTAGCATATGTTTTTGTTTATCTGAATCAATACTATTCTTTGTTGCGTTCAGTCTATGTCGGAATGCATGTGTCATGCCCATGAATGGTCTCCGGGTAGCATGTCCACGCTAGGGACCGGTAGACCAACAACCCATAAGTTAATTGTGACTATAAGGGAATTGGGCATAATTAATGGTTGTAGGCCTAAACACATGGTGGTGGAGTTGGTATGCGTCTATCAGTGAGTCATTAGGGAACTGGATGATGTGGCCTAGATAGGCTGCAGAGGTGTCCAGTGAGGTGTCACAGTGCACTACTAGTGGTGCATGGGCCTTGGAGGGTATAAGTATACCTGCTGGGCTCTCACTAGTGCATGCTTGATTTTGTGATTAGTAGCTACATGCTGCTGGTGACTCCCTTTTCCATGACTCTGATTGATCCATAGCTTGGGGGCTAGATCCGTACGATCTAGGTTTGGTTGGGTTGGTTTAACCTCTACCAGTTCCCATGTGTTGTTGTTTTGTATGGAATGTTTAGACTAGAATCCTGTGTTGAGGACTTTATATTGGTATCAGAGCCAGTCTAGGAAGGATTTACCTTCAAAAGTGCTGAGTGGAAATCTCGACGTTTTCTCGAGAATTCGTCGGATTAAGCAACAAAATGGTGGAATTGTGGAATTTTCTTCCCGTTGGAAATAATTTTTGAATTGCAATCAATTGTGTGGTAAGTGCACTACCAGGCTTACAATTGGTTTGTTTTTGTGCTTTTCAAATCGGTTTCTTGGAAGAAATTCTGTGTCAATTCTATTGTTGCCGATTACTCTGTGGTTGGCATTTTTGTAAAGCAACGGTTACTTTAATGGTTGGCTAGAATTTTTCCTATAGTTTCTTGTTCTTCTCAAAAAACGATTATTGTATTTTGAATGCTATCTATTGCCTGTTTGGAAGCCGGTTTGGTTTTCAATCGGTGGAAATAGGCTGAGAAGCAAAAATACTCTAATATGTTGGCTGTTGAGTGTTGGTGATGTTTGACAGGATTGGAAGGCTGCTTACTATGAATTACTAGTTTATGCTTCATTATCTAGCAACCTAAGAGTTGTTTGCAGGGTTAGGAGCCTGTAAAGCCATTTTGGACGATGATTGGGTTCAGATCTGATGATTATTTGTTAAACTAGTAGCTATAACCTGCAAAACTAGGTTTCTAGAAAATTTCAATAGCATAACAGCTATTTTTTAAGCACAGTGATAGCAAAAACCCTATAAATCTTGTTTTAGAACCATTGCTTATGCTGGAAACAAGTTAATATAGGTAAAACAATTTGTAAATCACTTCTAAAGCAAGCTAATCTGCAAAGAAACATCAAATATCTGTGCCTTGCTGCTTCCTACTTCTAAAAGGTTGAAAACTGTGAATAAAAACTCCTAATCATATGCTGGAAGTTCTGTAAATTGTGATGCTCCCAAAACGCCCATAACACCTGCATTTAGTGCCTGGAATGGTGAGGAGGGTGGGCGCTGATCCATCCCTCACCTAGCTCTCTCTCTCTCTCTCTCTCTCTCTCTCTCTCTCTCTCTCTCTCTCTCTCTCTCTCTCTCTCTCTCTCTCTCTCTCTCTCTCTCTCTCTCTCTCTCTCTCTCTCTCTCTCTCTCTCTCTCTCTCTCTCTCTCTCTCTCTCTCTCTCTCTCTCGCGTGCGTGCGCGCGTGCAGGTGGGTGCTCGTTGGATCCGGAGCTCTCTAGAATCGGCCGTGAGGTAGCCCGAGATCTCCTCATAGCCTGAAGCCGCGTGGAGAGGAGAGGAGTTGAAAGGGGGAGGGGGGGGGGGGGGGGGGGGGGGGGGGAGGTGTAGGTGGCCCCCCAAACTCAAAGTTTATTTTTTGAAACTTGGAGATAGGCATGCAAGTATGGTGTATTGACATTTTAATTCCGGGTTTTATTGTGTAAATGATCCATTTGGAGATTCATTGGTATAATTGGTAAATAAAAGCACGTATAATCCATAAATTGGTTTTTTGTAGAATTTGCTTGGTTCAGTAACTATTATACCCGTAATGAATGCCGTAACTGAACGAATTTTTTTTAAATTTTCAGCTGACAAACAAATGGATACTGATGGAATTTTGGAGGGGGGTGCTACCGAGATTCACCCGACATCACCAAGAAGTGATGGGAGAAATACGGAAATTTAGCCTGCCTCACCTGGTAGTGATGACACCCTAGACTCAGAAAAACTGTTGCAGACTTTAGGCAAAGTAGTTTTAGAACCTCATCAGAGCATTGAAGTGCGAGATATCAAGGGCTCATCTAATCAGGTGGCTGATGCACTTAGTCGAATTGGTGAAGTGAACAAACTTTCTTTCACTGAGATCAATACAAACTTTTATCTCTCCCTGAGAGGTCTTTATGAGAAAGACCCACATTTTGGACCAATCTGGAATAGGGTTCTAGTAGTTTCATCAAGTGGGACTGATGATCGTGGTGATCAGTCTGGGAGGAAGGATATAAAGGGTACTGATGACTTCTCTATCCGTAATGGACTTTTGTTCAGGAAAGGGAAGGTTTGTGTGCCTGATGTGGATATTGTTAAGAATAATTTTTTTTATGAATGTCATGACTCACCATGTGCAGGACATCTCGGCATACAGCGTACATTAAATTTGGTACGAAGGGATTTTTATTGGCCAAAACTCAAGCCCTTTGTAGAATCTTATGTGGCCAAGTGTGACCAATGCCAGTTGAATAAAGTTGAATGCCATCAGGCTGGCGGTTTGTTGCATCCATTGGATAATTTTGATAAGAGATGGGATAGTATTTCCATGGATTTCGTGGTTGTGTTACCGCGAACGAATAAACAACATGATGCAATTTGGGTTGTGGTCGACCATCTTACCAAATTGGCTACGTTTATTCCGGTAAAGACCACCGTGAAGGCTTCTGGTTTAGCTCAGATATTTGTAGAGCGTCTGTTTAGGCTTTACGGATTACCAAGTGATATTGTGAGCGATCGCGATCCGAAATTCACCGGTCACTGCCGTATTCGCTAAACTGGAGACGACACTGAGCTTGGGTTCTTCTGATCATCCTGAGATGGATGGACAGACGGAAAGAACAATGCTTTGGGCATATTTTTCCAGACGGCAATCTAATTGGGAAAAATACCTTCCATTGATCGAGTTTGCTTATAATAGTAGTAAGCATTTGGCTACCGGTTATAGCCCGTTTATGCTTATGTACGGTTTTGAGCCTAGGTCACCCATCGCGGTTGAGACTCGGACCATCAAGTTTCCAAAAGTAGCGGATTTCCTTCACGATATGCAGGAAATGCTACGGATTGCACGAGAAAATGTCTAGAGTGCCCAGGATAGGAACAGACATTATGCAAATCTAAAAAGATTACCGAGAGACTTCCAAGTGGGAGATTGGGTATATTTGAAAATCCTGAAGGATTCAAGTGTAATGCGTACCGGCAAGCATTATAAGTTGTCCCCTAGATATAGAGGAACGTTTAAGATCTTGAAAAAGATCGGATCCTTAGCTTACCAATTGGAATTCCTAGAAGGATCGCAAGTGCATCCCGTATTTCACATTAGTCGTCTCAAAAAGAGTCTGTGTGAAGGACAACATCTTGGATCTGGAGATCAGTTGGACCTATTGGATGAATCATCAGGTGTATCTCGTCTTGAACACAAAAAGATCTCGGATACAAGAACTAAACGATTGAGAAATCGTATAGTTATCGAGTATATGGTTCAATGGAGGGGATGTACGGACGATGACGATTCCTGGGAACAAAAAGGAAGATTAAGGAGGAACTTTCCCAGTTTTAAGTTCTGAGGACAAAACTTGAATAAGGGAGGAAGAATGTCATGCCCATGACTGGTCTCGGGTAGACCAACAACCCGTAAGTTAATTGTGACTATAAGGGAATTGGAGCCCTTATGTGTACATGGTCATAACTAATGGTTGTAGGCCTAAACACATTGTGGTGGAGTTGGTATGGGTCTATCAATTAGTCATTAGAGAACTGGATGACGTGGCCCAGATAGGCTGCAGAGTGTCCGGTGAGGTGTCACAATGCACTACTAGTGGTGCATGGGCCTTGGAGGGTATAAGTATACCTGCTGGGCTCTCACTAGTGTATGCTTGATTTTGTGATTAGTAGCTACATGCTACTGGTGTGACTCCTCTTTCCATGACTCTGATTGATCCATAGCTTGGGGGCTAGATTCGTACGATCTAGGTTTGGTTGGATTGCTTTAACCTCCACCAGTTCCCATGTGTTGTTGTTTTGTATGGTATGCTTAGACTAGAATCCTGTGTTGAGGACTTTATAGCATGCATCTTTGTATTTCCTTTGTAACTGATAAAAATTTGTCTGACAATTCAATACTTCATGTTTGGCTACGTAATCATTTAGTATCTAGCGATTTCAAAGTTAGTTGCTAAAGATTGAACGTGATTCCCATCACTACTGCTTTGTTCAATTTTTGATAGGCGTAGTCATGCACTAGAAGTAGGAAGTTTCCGCTATGATTATCTAACCTTTTTCCGACAGAATGAATATATATTAGTAATCAGATTATAAGGATAATAATCCAACACTATCCACCTTTTTTTAGATAAAAAATTATCTCTTCTAGCTTAGAAATCAAGTTTTTTCTAGCTTGGATTTTTTAACTTCCCTTCATAGAAAAGAGCTTATTTCAATATTTTTTCTGACCAGCTTCTACTCCTTTGAGGTCACCAAAGTACAATCTATATGCTGCAAGAAACGAGCTCTTCAAAATGTGTGTAACAAGTGCACACCAATCTAGTTTCTCTCGAAAAAAGTGCCTTTCTCAAAATCTCAAACTTGCAGGCCCACTTTGCTCAATCCTTGAGCTGAAATTTGCACTCTCTGATACAGTGGGAGACTCTATCTAGCCTAAGAGCAATCTATTGAATCTTCAACTAGCACCACAACTTCCAAATGAATTTTTTTTGTTACTCTCAATTTTTTTTTTAAGCTAACTCAAGCCGACACAGATTCTCCTCAAATTTTCCACGAATTTGACTCTTATCGCATGGTGATTGCAATCACGCTAACAATTTGAAATAGATCAATTCAATCACACACATGCACACTGTCAAGTGCTTTCTAGACAAGAAAAAATGAATTGCTTCACACACCAACCATATATTTACATTAACTTCAAGGTAAAATGAAAGTGTACATAAGTAGTAGCTAAGGGATCGAAGAAGATTCGCCCAACTACTTACTTTAGTGGATGATACTCTACTACATATTGTTGTCTGTAAGTGCTTGTGTATGGATATCATCCTAGATCTCCAAATGTTAGGGAGATAAACAAATCGATTGAGCTGGGATGACTGCTACATGCAAGAGACAAATCCATTGAGATTGGATGATTGCTATTTTCTTGCATAAGATGCTAGAAATAGGGGCATTTAACTAAAGAGAGTATTTGGGGTATTTAGGACTGAGTTGAAATCATTTGGATTTTGGTGGATCTCCTAGAAGACTTAATTTTTTTCTCTCTCAATTGATGGCAATTTTCCCCCAAAAAATTTCAATTTTCAACACTTTTCAGCACTTCACATGAGTAACTTTAGGTGTATGTATATATCTCTATAGGATCATTTTTTATAGACATATTTCTATGGTCATAAGGATTTTTGAAAGTAGACAACCAAATAAAGGGTTGTAAAAAACACCTCCACATAAGCTGAAACTTTCTAGCACCTTTCAGTAATTTTCAATACCTTTTAGCACTTGACATGGGTAACTTTAGATGCACATATCTATCTCTACATAACTCCAAATTGAAAAAAATTTGAGACACATGTTTCTAAGGTTATATAATACTTTTTAAAGTAGTAAAACCAAAAAAATATTGTTAAAATCATGGTATTATACACTCATATATGATATTTCCAATTTTGGTGATTTTTATCAACACTTAAAAGGGTAACTTTGAATGCACGTATCTATCTCTATAGATCTCCAAATTCAATTTTTTTTAATATGCATGTTTCTATAATCATATAGGATTTTTAAGAGTAGAGAGGCTAAAAATTGAATGTAAAATTCACAACAATGTAGTGTCATATATGAAACTATCAAAGTTTCATTAGTACCCCCACATGTTTGACACATCATATCTTATATATAAGTTGCTCAAAATGAAGGTCTCAAAATTTTTAATCGATAAATGTATATATGAAGAACATATCTGTGAAAGCATTTGATGTGATTCATCATAGTTTATGAGATATGATTTTGTGAATACTTGTGCTTGAAATGCACACTTTTGTGTGCATTTTGTGCCGATTCTAGTGTTAAAGGATTGCTTTTGGATTTTCTTCCCTATTTTGAGGATAGAACCTGTTTAAGGGAGAAAGAATGTTGCGTCCCATGTATGGTGCAGAGGATTCGGAATAATCCTTGACGTGGCTATATGGTACTCCAGTGTATGAGCATGCAGAGGAGTTCAAAAGCAATTGTTTGTGAATGGGAATCCTATATGAAATATTCCTAGGCTCAAGGGGTCTACATATGCCTATAGGAACTCACCCTCCTCCATGGCCAATTTTTAAGTATTCAGTTGTCGGAATCCTCTCCTCTCTTGTGTTCAATCTCCATGGCTCGGTGAAAAAGTTGATTGGGGTTTGACTCTCGACTTTAGTTGGTTGGGTGGTTTGGCTCCACATTATCCTTTTAGTGTGTTTGTAAGCTTGATCTTGGGGAGATCATTACACTGGTATTACAACAAGGGCCACTAGCTTTAGCAAGGCATAAGACTCGACATTAATGTAATAAGGGGAGTTGGGACTTGGTGCTAGGCTATATATTCTCACATTGTGTTGGCTTTGGTGCACCAATCTCCTCTCATAGTTTTTTTATAATATTCAACATGGCCTCTCTAGTCTTGTGTAAAGCTCACAGTAATATAAGGTTTCTCTAAAGCGTCATGTAAGGTCTTGGGCAATGAGTGCCAAGAGCCATCATGGCCAAGACGCAAGCTTTATAGTTAGCTTGACTCCCATAGCTAAGTGGTTGAATCATTCATTGGTTGGAAAGCTCAATCAGATCAAATCTAATAACATATTAACTACCCACATGTTAGAGGCTTTGTTGGATTCAAATAGACCTACTTTGAGAAAAATCTTTGGACACCAAGATAAATTGTTTAAGAGTATAATAACACTTTTGACTTAATTTGCAACATTGGCCTTCTATATTTTAGAATGCTTACTTTATTCAAGGTGGAGCTAAATGCCATATTGAGTTGGTTGTCAACGGAGGCCATAGGCCTCAACTTCTCGCCTTCCATCCCATTTATGAAAGTGTGAGCATGAGTGTGGTGCATGCAAACTCTCATATTAAACTCATCGTCATTTAGCTCAGTCGTTGTATCCAGTGACCTAGATCTACTTTTAGTTTGTTAACTATATCCTCAGAAGAGTTTCACAAAATTGGTTTCTCTTGACCTACCATGAGATACTTTAATCCTAAAAATGAACTTTTTGTATTTTGTTTTCTGGTTTTTCTTTCATTGTAGCTTGGATATGGTTCATGTTTATAACGTAAGGTAATGTCCTTTTTTTTGCTGCTTAAATTGTTTGGCTTGGCAATTATATTGTGGTACTCTTCATTCATCATCCAATCTCTTAAAAGATGGAAGATAGCCTATTACTTGTTATGCACTTTCTAGCTTTGTAATCTCACTTAAATCCAAGATACATTGCTTAGAGTCTTTTTATTATTATCATTGAAATTGCTAGGTATGGAGGGATTTGAGTTCAAGATCTTTCAAAAGCATATCGAGCAAACACAAAAGGTGACATGATTTCACGTCTGAAGTACACTCTCAAATGATGTCCTAGTTAGATGAGGAGATTACAACCAAAAAGAGACTAAAATATTCCACTTATTTGAAGCCTCACACGCTCCTTGCTCTCTTATCCAATGACACTTTTCAGAGCATGAAAGTCGATGTTGTCCAAACACACATCACTAAAATTTAAGGCAAATGTTGTCTTGTTGTCCAAATATCACCCAAAAGGTCCTTATTCCTTCATCAATTTCAAACCGAAGTCATTAAATTCTTTTGGTTGGCCAAACACACGTGGGAACATGGAGAATGCTATGTTCTCGATTGAACATCGTTAGTCCATGTTGTAGCCTTGTTAGGGAAAATTAAATGAGGTTAGGCTCTATATGGCAATTAGCACTCGAAGTTAGTTATAGTTGCCTATAACTAGAGAGTGGTAACCCAAGGTCGAATAGGGGACATTCAAGAGTAGACATGTAAGAGCAATTGCACAAGAGGCACCCGATATACGCAGCCTTGCGTTGTGTATATGTAAGTGGTAGTATCGGCATTAATACAATAATTCGAATCGGTTGCGGCCTGAAATGAGAGCAATTGGTGATTGTTTGGACTAGGCAAGGCACCTCCGTTGTGGGTATGAGATGCAATGATGGCTATGGCTACCGAGATCGATTGTGATGCCACTGCAATCTCCCAAGCTGGGGAGTGATCACAGGTTTAAGATCTATGATTGTGTGGTTGGTTGTCTATCCAACACTCTCTGGTTGTATCACACTCAAGTCTATGATCTACGATTGTGTGGTTGGTTGGTTGTATGTCCAGCCACTCTACGGCTTTATCAACACTCCCATTGAGTGTGGGGATGAACAATTTTGGTGGGCTTTGGGGGGAATGCCTCATGAGCCAAGGGTGGTACTAGTACCTTGGAAAACCACAAGGCCAAAGCCCTACCTCTAAAACCCTAATCAGCCTATGCTTTTCTCTTTTGAAACCCTAACTCTTGCTTGGCAGATGTGCAGCAGCCTGGCGATGGCGGATCGAGGGTAAATTTGTTGTTGCTGTTGCTGTTGCTGTTGCTGCTATATGGCTCGATCAGCAGGAGGAGGATTAGTGGTGCTGCCATCGTCCGATCCGACCATTCTTGCAGCGGCTGTCTGCAAGCGTGGGTATGATTCACGTAGCAGGTAGCTCCTCTTCTGCCTGCGGCCGCATCATCATCTGCTCTTTGTTGCATTACGGAAAAACCTTTGATTGTTTAGTAGGTGGCTTATCAAACAGCACATACCGCAGAGGTTTTGAATCTGGTTGTGTTAGCTTTTCGGGGATTAGATTAGGTGTGGATTATTGTGGCGGATTGAGAAGAGGCAGTAGTTGTGTTTGTGGGAGTTGTGATCATAAGCCTGGATGGGGGTTGCTTTCCAGGAATACAAGCATTTTTTGTAAAGAAAGGCGGTTGCCAAGCAGACGTTGTCACGGCCACACAGCGCAAGGATTCTGCTCTTCATCGCTTTTGAAAAGGAAATCTGAGAAAAATAGCTTGAAAGGGTCCTTCGAGATCTATTCTGAGCTGAAAAATCCGGAGAAAAGGACTATTCATGGGTTTCTTAGTGAAGGAAGGCAGTTACTGAGAAAAGTAGAAGGTGGTAGTGAATGGTCATTACTATCAAACAGAAAGTATGCGGCAACCTTTCTCAATAGGGCATCTACGCGGTCACAGAAGGCTGGAGGTTCTCTTAAGAATCCGCGGCAATGTAGAATCCTCTTTGGATTGAATGAGCAGAAATCTGATTCGCAAAACACTGCATTTGTTCCTCAGGCTTCGAAGGAAATCAAGTCCAAGAAGAAAGCAGTCCTCAGTTCTCATAAGAGTTCAGAGAGGCAGGCTACAAAGGCCGAACTAAAGAAGGAAACAATTTCTTCAACTAACCACAGTGATATACAAATCATGTCTGAAACTTCACATAATTTTTATCATAGTGAAATTGTTGGGATTCCGTTGACGGAGGGAACTGCAAAGTCTGCCGGTTCATTTGCAGTAGCTAAAATTATCAAACCAACGGAGCTTTCTAATACATCAGAAGACATGGAAGATTCAGTAAAAAAGCCATTTAAAAAGAAAAAGTATACCCCAGAGGCACAGTTGCGATTTGAGCTAGATACGTGTTCTAAAACTGCAGATTTTCAAAAAGCAATTGAATTGTATGAGAAAACGGTTGCAGAAGGCCAACATAAGTTCAATCAGTACCACTACAATGTTGTTTTGTACCTATGCTCGTCGGCGGCTTTGGGAGTTCTTGAACCTAAAAAGAGTGGCAGAGACAATTCTCACCAGGCTACAAAAAAATCTTTGTCTGAGTCGGAGCCAGATGATACTTCGAAAGGAGAACTTGACAGTGAACAAAATGGGTCTATTTCCGAAGTGGAGGGTTTTGGTGGAAGCATGGCTGGACTTGTTGGGAAAAATGTGATGGGATTAACTAAAGAGATGATGGACCTAGCGGAAAAGAATGGCTTTCGAATTTATCAGGATATGTGTCATCAAGGGGTTCCAAGAAATGAAGCAACGTTCACGGCTGTTGCCAGATTAGCAGTAGCTCGGGCAGATGGAGATTTGGCCTTTCAGATGGTAAAGGAAATGACAGTTGCAAATATTTCTCCTCGCCTTCGATCCTATGGTCCTGCTTTGTATACATATTACAAGAAAAAAGACATAGAGAAAGCATTTGAGGTTGATACTCACATGCTTCAATCTGGCATTATGCCTGAAGAAAGTGAATTGCAAGTTCTATTGCGGTTAAGTGTCGAGGCAGGACTACAGGAGAAAGTATATTCACTTTTACATCGGTTAAGGACAACTGTCAGAGACCTAGCATCATCCACTATAGATGTTATAGAGAAGTGGTTTAACAGTAAGGCAGCTAAAAAAGCTAAGATTCCAAGTGAGGCCTTGCCAACAGTCGAGGGAATCAGGTCAGCGATGGTATCAAGAGGAGGTGGATGGCATGGCCTTGGCTGGCTTGGAAGTGGGAGATGGAAGGTTGAGAAGACAAACATCGACAAGAATGGCTTTTGTGGGTGTTGTGGCGAGCAGCTAGTGACAATTGATATTGATCCTCAAGAAACGGAAAAATTCCAGCAGTCGCTGGCTACTCTAGCATGCGAGCGAGCACATTGTGGCAACAATTTCAATCACTTCCAAGTAACCACTTTACCAATTATTAACACTGTCTCCTTAACATTTAACCATTGATCATGTCCTTTTTGGCTCTCTTGTGACGTGGCAATGCTGTGCTTGACATATATGGTGAAGAGAGAATAGATGCAGGTTAAAATACATGGGTTTTAAAACTTTGAAAGCAACTAGGCTCGGACCAACTTTGTTGAATTTCTAGCACCCCCCCTTAATGTTAATTCTGTTATCTATCACTTCTAGAAGTTCTCTAAACTTCTCAAATTTATTTTTACCAAGTCCCTTAGTAAAAGTACTTGCAACTTGCTCTTCTGTAGGACAATAGATAAGCTCAACTGAATGATTCTGAAGGTTCTCTTTGATGAAATGTTGATGTACTTGAATATGTTTTGATCTGCTGTGAAAAACTGGATTCTTTGCCAACTTGATGCAACTTTGGTTATCACACTAAAGTACTATAGGTGTTTCCTGTTCCATATGAAGATCATGTAGAATGCTTTATAACCTCGCATGCTGCACTTGTAGTAGCTCGGTACTTTGTGCCTCTGTAGATGATAATGCAATGGTAGGTTATTTCTTTGAACTCCAAGATTTAGAACCTGATCCAAGATTAAAAACATAACCTGTAGTCGATCTTTGATCATCCGCATCTCAAGCCCAATCCGCATCAATATATCCTTGCA
This sequence comes from Diphasiastrum complanatum, assembly GCA_029204225.1. Taxonomy (NCBI): domain Eukaryota; kingdom Viridiplantae; phylum Streptophyta; class Lycopodiopsida; order Lycopodiales; family Lycopodiaceae; genus Diphasiastrum; species Diphasiastrum complanatum. Next base: position 77,556,204 of record CM055092.1, on the reverse strand, counting down.
ACTGCACATCATCTTGTCTTCCATAAATTTGACACTACATGGTAGTTGCTAATATTCTTGGAATAGAGGTAGTTCCACTTTTCTCCTATTTCCAAGGGCCGAATGATGAATTTCATTTTACTCGGTTAACCACTTTGGAACTTTAACTCCTAGTATTAGGATTTTGCTAAGCCAATCTTTGTACGGTGATTGCACAATGATGAACGCTTTGTTACCACCCATCCATAGATTCATTCCTGAATCGGCCTCGTGCATTGTAGCCGTTGACATCAACTGGCTTGATCAAGCCACGACAATCGGGGCCATCGCACTCGGTTCTCTGGTGCTCACCTCTAAGGCTAGAGATATATCTTGGCTCACACGTGCTTGCAACATCCACCCACTTCTCACATGTGGTTGTAACATCCACCCACACAAAGTGGATGATAATGGGCTCTCCCACCTCTATACGAGCAATGTTTCATGAATCGACGATGCGAACAAGGAATTGCAGTTCGAATCGGCCAATTCGAATCGGAACCTGTTTGAATCGGTTCCCGTGTAATTTTTTTTTCAAATTGGCCCCAGAAATGAAAAATTGTTCAAATCGGCCGGTTCGAACCGGTTGAATCGGCCGATTCGAACCGCCGATTCGAATTGGTGCACAAAACATTGAGTACGAGATTTTCCCACCTCAAGCACAGCCCACACTTGTATTTGTGACACAAGGCAATATGAGGTGCTGACTTGTGGCACTAAAAAATGTTGACAATGCCGGTCCTACATTCAGCTTGATGGCGAGGTTTTCACCTTAGGTCATACCATTATGGTACATAACACATAAATTGGTTGATATTGCAAAGTTTGAAGAAAGATATATTGGTGTATCAGGAACCATCATTTGGGCTGCCTATGGGGTGGCACGAGTGAAGCTCGATGGGACTTCAGGCTTGTAACCTAACTGAACTTGCCTGGACTTCACCCCAGGGCATTGAATATGAATGAGGGGGGAGTTTCTTCATTTTGAGAGAGAGTACCACCGCTAGGGGTCATGTTTTGGTCTAAATCTTACACTATAGTATGCAGCTTCTTATGTAGTCACTTATGCAATTATGTTGGTAAGATCATTCTTCCATCTTATCCCTCATGTGATCACAAACATATGATGTGACAAGTGGACTTTTCAATCCCTTTATAGGGGATTTGTCTAAGATACTCGTCTTGAGACCCAATGCTGTATTGCAACGATAAGTGCGTCTTATAGGCTGATGGTTGATCCATTTACTAGTACAATCATTACATAATTTTTCTTTTTTCCAATTTACAATTTTGACATTTGGTAATTACGTTTTTACGTTTTTACGTTTTTACGCTTTATGTCGAGGCAAATTTTGACACTTAGCATATGACTTTATCATCCTTCTTGCATCTAGGATGATAGGGTTGTCATGCAACTCAGTACACCTTGGCCCCGCGATTCATATGAAGTGTACGGAGAATCAATATTTTACCCCCCTCATAGGACACGTTCAGAGGTTAGTCTCTAGATACTATGTAGTTTTGGGGTGGCAAGACGAGTGTTTACCTCATTAGACACGCGATACACTAATTATCAACATGTGGGCTTAATTATTGAATGTTCCTCAATACATTTGGCATTTCATTGACCATATCAAGGCTTTTAAGTTCACAACTTTCATTTTGTAGGATTGTTAGTGTTGGGACTTGTCCATTTGGTTTATGAGAGGTACTTACAATTCTTGAGGTGTTGTTTCTCATCTTACGTATTGTTTTTTGTACCAGAGACATATATAAAGCTCCTTTGTTTATCTTTTGTTCTTTCCAATAGAGGCCTCAAGCATGTATATAACTTTGAGTATCTGTTTGGTGACTCTACAAGTTTCTCATATTTTGAATACTAATTCATCAGGATTGGCTAGATCAACATGGGCCTTTCGATTTTGTTGTTGATGCGGCGAATGTGGGTATGTACAATCAGAATTTCCAAGGAGCTGGGTTCAATATCTTTCAGGTAATTCATGTTTAATAACATTGTCAGTTTTTATCTCAAATATTTATTAGAACAATATGTTTCGTGATGCATGTCTTCTGTTATTGATATGTTAGTTCAAGCGTAATGAGTTAGTTTATCTGAGTATGATTGCTTGGTGGTAGGTAAATGCGGTTGTGACAGAAATACAGCGAAAGCATCCGTTAGGAAAATTGCCACTTACAATTTTGCACCATAAACGTGCTAATGGAGCACGAGCTACTAGTCCTTTGGCTCAACGACTATTAAATGAATGGTCAAATTCAGATGCTTTTTACTCCACACCTACAGGCTCTAATGATGATTGGTAAGCTTTGCAACGTTTAATGAGTGCAGTTGTATTTGGTCAAAGTACATCCTTTTACAACCGCTAATAGGTCAACTTTTCATGATCAGATGACAATTGGTATATTTGGCAGAATTTTTTTGGATTTATCATGCCTTAGTTTCTTGTGTGCAGTAGTTACGCGACATTGATCACTATATTCCTAAACCATAATGTTGGTATCGTATTTTTATCAGTCTGTCCACTATTATGAAATCAGTTCTTTAAATAAATAAAAAAAGGCTTTTGAGCTTTAAGGAGTGCGATTGGAAGGGATAAAATTGATAATTCCCTTATTGAAGTAAGTCTTGAATGTATTATGATGTTTTTTGAAGTTGGTCGACTGAGAAGTGATGCTAGGTGCTTGGTAATATGCTGCTATTTGCAAGTGTGCTGTTCTTAAGTAGGTCTTACTAGCCAATTGGCTCTTAGGATTGGTGTATTTAACTTAGGAAGGCTATGCTTTGGTGTATTGGTGATTGTAAGCAAGCTGGAAAGGTGTGGAGTGAATGGGATCATGAGGGAAAACTAACAAAGGGAATACGGGAAAAGTAGTTATCAGGAAAATCAGAGCCTTGAATAGAGAAACATGGATGTGATTCAAAGACATGATGTTTGACCCAAAGAAGTTTTGAAAGGAGCTTAGGGCAAAAATGTTTCCAGTTTGGGGGATGCTAAGTGAAGAGGCTTGAGACTTGCAAGTTGATAGAGATAATTGAATGAAGAGGGAGGACCTTAGTGGCGACAATAATGGATATGGTGAACAAGGCAATCATCTGAAGCTTTCGCAAGGAGTGGCAAGTGAATAGAGTAAGTCTTAGCTTCAAAGGAGGAGACAAACAAAACCTTAAGAACCACAAAACTCTAATGGTAAGCAGTTTGATCACAAAATTGTTTGGTACTGTGGTTGGACAAAAAATCAGTAGCTGGGCTGAAGTTATGGACTGAGTCAATTTAGGGCCTATATGACATTAAGATCTTCGGACTCAATAGCGTAATTTGCATGATAAGTATATTTTGTATCCTCAAGAGTATTTGGGACCTCTCGAAGGGACGCACTGTTTTGGAGGAAATTGTTGCCCCTTTTTTGCAATTCATTTTTTTTAATTAGGGGCACAACCCTAGTTTCAATATAGTATAATAGTAGGTAGAGACGTTCTTTTGATGGCTTATTCTTTTGCTTATTCTTGTAGGAAAGCAAGAGTCAAGTCACCAAGATCTAGTTATCAATCAATCTCCACAGAAAACAAGAGAGAAGAGGCTGGGCGCCCAACTCTAAGAGAGAGAGAGAGAGAGAAAACAACAACAAGAGCAATGGAGAGCAATGCTTAGCCAAACTGTTAAATGGAATACACAATGAGCATCTAAGCACTCTACCTGGATGTGACAAATTCCACCAAACCCTAAGGTTAATCACTTATTAAATGTAGGGCACCCCCAAAGGTCAAGATAGGGCCCCTAAGGACCCACGAGTCAGCACATGACCAAAATTGGGTCCAATTGAACTTAAGACAAACTTAAGATGGCCTAATTAACTAAATACCCATGGTTACACAAATCTCAACCTTTTGGGTCAAAGTAACCTATGGATTAACTTTAGCATAGTCATTTATTTCTAACACCCTCCTTAAATGACAATGCAAAAACTGAAATCTTCACTATGTAACAAAACCAACACGTGGTGGTATCAAATTTAAAGCTTTGCATAAAGCTTCAAATCTGACTCTAGGCAATGCCTTAGTGAAGAGGTCCGCAATATTATCCTCCGTAAGACAATATTTAAGAAAAATGTCGCCATCATGAAGTCTCTCCCGAACAAAGTGATAATGGATCTCGATATGCTTCGTCCTCGCATGAAAAACAGGATTCCGTGCAATGGCAATAGCACTTTGACTATCACTCAAGATAAGAGTGGCTGAGGGCTCGCCAAACTTCATGTCAACAAGTAGTCTTCTCAGCCATAAACACTCTGTTGTGGCTGAAAATATCGCTCTATATTCTGCCTCACTAGAAGAAGTAGCAACAGTGGGCTACTTTTTACTTGATCACGAAATTGCAGAATTTCCATAGAAAAAGCAATGTCCACTTGTAGAGCGTCTAGTGTCTTGATCACCACTCCAATCCGAGTCACTAAAACCAACCAAACATGCATCATCACAAGCAGGAAAAACCAGTCCATGACTTCTTGTTCCTTGAAGATATCGAAAGATCCTTTTGAACGCTTTCCAATGTGATGTCATCGGGGCATGCATGAATTGACTCATGAGTGAGACACCATAAGAAATGTCCGGTCTTGAATTACATAGGTAAATGAGACAGCCAATAGCTTGACAATATAAAGTAGTGTCAAATGATTCACCATCACCTTGACTACTTAATTTCAGACCTGTCTCCATAGGTGTAGCAACTGGCTTGCAATCTTCCATCTTGAACCGTCTCAAAATCTGCTCAATGTAGCGTTTTTGAGAGATGAAAATTCCAGCCCCTTCTTGTACAAATTCAAGACCAAGATAAAAGTGCAATAGGCCTAAATATGAGATATTAAAAACCATACCAAGATCAAGTATTACGGCATCAATCTGCTGCTCATTACTTCCCGTAATAATAATATCATCAACATAAAGCAAAATAATAACGATATAATATGAATTATGCTTGACATAAAGAGTAGATTCGCTAGGACTATTAGTAAACCCTCGATCACAAAAGTAGGCATGTATCTTTTGATACCACATCCTCGGAGCTTGCTTCAGTCCATAAAGTGCCTTCTTGAGAAGACAAACTTTATCTTCTTGGCCTTCAACCAAAAAACCAGCAAGTTGTTGAAGGTACACTTCCTCATTGTTGTCTTTATGTCAAGTTGCCGCAAACACCAACCAAAGTGGGCAGCCAAAGAGGTTACTACCCTCACGGTAGTCATCCGAGCAGTAGGAGAAAAAGTCTCCTCATAATCAATCCCCTTTTGCTGAGCATAGCCTTTGGCAACGAGCCTTGCCTTGTACCTTTCAATGGTACCATCTGCCTTATACTTGATTTTGTATACCCATTTAGAACCAGTTGCCTTCTTCCCACGAGGAAGATCAACAAGAACCCAAATCTGGTTTTTCATAAGTGAGTCATACTCATCTTGCATCACATCCTCCCAACATTTTACTCCCTTGGCCTGCTCATAGTAAACAGGTTCTTCTGCAACATCTCCATGAGATGTAAGAGCAAAATCTGAAAAATCAGCATAGTCCACTGATTTTGTAGAGGCACGTGTCTTTCCATCATAAAATGAACTTACTTTGCTGTCCCACAAAGTCGACAACAGCCACCGTGGGATCGTTTTGGGCTGTCCAACAGCTATGTCTCTTCTTACAATTTGCTGTCCAAGATCCTCCAACACCGCACTTGGCTGTCCAAGATCTTCCAAAACTGGTCCTTGCTGTCCAACAGTTCCTGCAGGCTGATTATGAGCAACAATGGGCGGTTCTTGATGAACGTTACTTGATGAGGTGTTGGGCAGGTCGAAACTGGTTGATTGCTACCCCTTATCTCCAGCAATAGAAGATGGTACCAAATTTGGAAGAACTTTAACATTCACACTATGTGGGCTGTCCCCCTTCAAGATATGAGTTGGGGCCACATCCAATGAATTCTTTTCATCAAAATGCACATCACGACTAACAATAATCTTGTTAGTGCTCAAATTGAACAGCCTATAGCCTTTGCTTTCACTACTATAGCCAACAAAAATGCATTTAACTCTTTTATCCTCAAGCTTTGTACGAAGGTTATTTGGAACAAAAGCATAAGCCATACAACCAAAAATGCGAAAGTGAGAGATTGTAGGCTTCTTTCCATACCAAACTTTCCAAATTTTCTTTTTTAAGATCACTTTCTGAAACGGAACGTGTTTGGAATGTCTGTTGGAAACGCGTTCCGTTTATACTTTCAATGCTTTAGTAGGACAACGATTGCTTATGTATGCTGCCGTTATAACCACTTCAGCCCAAAACTTGTGAGGCAGCAGCCCCTTTGCTTTGAGCATGCAACGGGCCATCTCCATAAGTGTGCGATTCTTTCGCTCGGCAACACCATTTTGTTGAGGCGTATAGGGAGTTTTCATTTGATGTAGAATTCCCTTTTCTAAGAAATGCACCGAACGTATTCTTGATGTATTCCCCTCCTCGATCTGTGCGTAGGGTCTTCAAAGAATGCCCAAACTGATTTTCCACCATTGCTAGAAAATCTTTGAAACGTTGAAAAACTTTCGATTTAGCCTTCATAGGATAGATCCATGTAAAACGGGAAAAGTCATCAATAAAAGTCACAAAATAGATGCACTTTCCAATGGATTCGGTCCTCATTGGACCACAAACATCACTATGAATCAAATCAAATTTATCAAGAACCCTTATAGTTCCATCAATTGGAAAAGGTTTCCTTTGAAACTTTCCAAGTATGCACCCCTCGCATACATGCCCTTTCGGCTGCTCAATAGTAGGAATGTCTTCTACCATATTAAATGTCTTCAGCTTCTTCAAACTTGCAAAGTTGAGATGCCCAAACCTTGCGTGCCACAATTCAGCCAACTCCAATGATTGTGATGTAGAAGCAACAAGACATGTAGAGGGAATTCGTCGCTCATAGGTATCCATAATGAATAAGCCAGCATGCATTGTTCCCGAAACAATAATCAAGAGTGATCTTTTAGGATCCTTGACAAGACACTTATCTTCTTTGAACTCAACAAGTAGTCCTTGCTTCAACATAGTTGAAACCGAAAGAAGATTCTTCTTGATTCCCGGAACATAAAGCACATTCTTAATGTACTTTTCTTCACCATTAGGCAAGATGATGGCTACAATTCCAATTCCATGAATAGAATAAGATGCATCATCCACACATTGTACCTTACTTCCATTTTGCACTTTCACTAATCTAGTGAATGCTTCTTTACGAGAAGTCATATGACGAGTAGCAACACTATCAATCACTCATTCAATGGGCTGAAAATCAGCAACTTGCAAAACAGAATCGAAATTTCTCATAGATGCAGTAGTACTAGTAGAAGCAATATTAGACACAAAGCATAGTCTTGGTTGAAGAGATCACCATTAGCTTCAAGCTCTTGCTCCAAAGTAGCAAGTGAAGCACTAGTATCAATTCCTTTACTCTCCTCTTTCGCAAGCTTCTTCTTACAATCCTTGATGAAGTGCCCATACCTTTTGCAATAATGGCACTTCCCTTTCTTCTTTTGAGTGTTGACATTTTGACCTCCAACGGGCTTTTGCTCATCCTTGGAAGGAGGATTCCCCTTTTCTTTTGACTTGCCTTTGCCCTTGTTTTTTGTGAAGAAAGCTTAATCTTGTTGAGTGTCACCCGCAAAGTTTTGCCTCGTTTGCTCCTCTTGAAGAAGCAGCCAAACAAGTTCATCAAAGGAGAGTTGCTGTCCCCTAAACTCAAAGATGAAACAAATGGAAGATAAGATGAAGGTAATGAGTTGAGAGTAATGGAAACAAATTGAGCATCCTCAATTATCTCATCAATATTGAGAAGCTCCTCATGAAGATCCTTGATCTTTGTCAAGTGATTGGTCACTTGATCCCCTTCTTGCATCTTCAACAAAGAAAGCTGATTTCTAAGATACACCACTCTTGCTGGAATTTTGACTCTATACATAGTATAAAGTGTATCCCACGCACTTTTAGATGTCTTACAAGACCTAATATGAGGTAAGATAGATCTTTTCACAGCAAGAGCAACCATAGAATGTGCTTGTGCATCCCTTGTATCCCACTTCTTTTGTTCTTCCGAAGATGTAGAAGATGATGTTGATGATGATGATCCACGAGGTGTAGGAGGTGCCAATGACGGAGGCCTTTCCTCATCACCATTTACCAAATCCCACAGCCCTTTCGCTATGAGAAGATTCTTCATCATGTAACTCCACAAGGAGTAGTTTGTGCCATCCAACCGATCTTCAGTATGTTATTACTATAAGTGCACATGTATTTATATTGTTACAAGATAAGTCCTTTGGCCTTTTTGCTTCTGTAACAGAATCCAATCGTTTTGACGGTTGATATTCAACAACGTTCTGGTTTCTCAGAGTCGAATAAATTCTGTTCGCGAATATTTTGCGACAGTTTGTCTCTTCGTTTCAGCTTCGTGTTTCACGAATTGTTCGCGACACTTGTCTCTTCGCAACATTTTCGTCATTCGCGAATCGTTCGTGACAGATGACAATTCCTGAGCTTGAAAGGAAGCTAGAATATTTCGCGAACTTTTTCGAGATAGTTTTGCGACAGGTGAGCTTGAAGAACAGTTTAGAAGATTTCGCGAATTGTTTGCGACAATTTCGCGACATCTGAGGCTTGAACAAGAAGCAGAAAAATTTCGCGACAAGATTCTGTTCGCGAATCTTTCGAGCTTAGCAAGAAAGCTACGAGCTTCCACAAGACACTGTTTCGCGAATCTTTTCGAGTTGATCACGAATAGAAAAAAGTTTCGAGTTCGCGTTCGTTTCTTTCTCATCCTTTGTCAAGTAACTTTGTTGGTAGAATCAAGATCTGTCTGATCAGTTGTTCTACATTTTTGATGAGACTATTTAGTATCATAGCTCGGATGCATATGAGTGATTGTTCTACCATGTGGTTATGGCATGGTTGGACTATACGCTTTGGGTGGACGTTCTTCTATGTTGCAGTGTCTTCGTTGCACCTTGTAGAGACTTTCTAGTGGCATATGGTATTCAGTTTTTTCTCACATACAATGGCAAATTTCTTGTATTGGGTTGTACCTTTGTGCAGCATAAGGCCTGGTCTTAGTTTTTAAGAAGCTTTTTAAATGTGCTCAGTAGAAGTCAAGCAGATATTTGACTGTATCAGTTTCTGGAATAAAAGTAAATGACTTATGACTTACTTGCCTTTGGTATCAGGTATTGGCTTTATGCTGCTGTTAGAAACAAGTGCTTGATTGTTACGAATGATGAAATGCGTGATCATCTGTTTCAGCTTCTGGGAAAAGATTTTTTTCCAAAATGGAAAGAGCGACATCAGGTGAGCCTTCAAAATCTTGCACGTTACTTTGAGCATTGCTTTTTAAAACTTCTGGTTTGACCTCAAAAGTATAAGTTCAGGTCAAGTATATCATTTTGATATTTGAAGCTGAGAATTTTGGCTCACATCATACCCTGGACAGGTAAATTATAGGTAATGCAGAGTGCACTCATGCTTGGAGTTTGGCAGCTTAGTAATCATAACACTAATTTAGTGTACCAAAACTGTTTGTCACATTCTGTCAACTTTGGCACGTGTCACTAGGTCCATGATAGTCATCCTGAACCTTTGTCTCTAACTGTTCGCTAAAGAGGGTCTCGTCAAAAGTCACAATTGGCAAAACACTTAACCAAATGTGGGCTAGATGCTTAGCGTGGCTACTATTCAAGAACATATCTCTTGGTTGGTTTACAAATTGGTGACCTATTTATCTATGGTCATACTTGATCCAATTCAAGAACATATCTCTTGGTTGGTTTACAAATTGGTGACCTATTTATCCATGGTCATACTTGATCCAGTATTGGATCCTACTAATAAACGATCAGTATGTTTGCCTGTGCACAAGGAATGTGGTATTATGTTTTAGGTCCAGAATTGAAAGATGGAACTGTGACCTTAAAAGAAGTGTATGTGCCCACAGATACACCACATGGGGGGTTAAAATGTTACACACTAAAGGATCATTATATGCTAATTAAAATTTTCCATAATATACTCTGCAATATGAGTTCAATATGCATGAGAATCATATGCTATGCAAATTATTTGTATTTTCATACACGTAATAAGTATTTAAAGATATATCATAGAAACCTGCCAATATTATTTAAGCCTTCGCCTAAAGTGACCTACTGAGGCCCAGAAAGGCAGCGAATCATTATTTTCAAGGCGAGAAAACGAATACAAAAAATAAGTCAGTGGGAAAGCTAGTGCAGGAAAGAATAACAAGAAATCACTTAGCTTCCTTTGATGGGGTGATTTTTGGAGGTTTTTGGAAAATCCCATTTTAAAGTTAAATTAGAGAAGCAATCAACACAAACAAACTTTGAAGATTCTATCAGGTCAAAATGAGAACAAAATTATATGAAACTGATGAAGGGTGGCGAGAGATCTGACATGTTTGAATCAAGAAGAAAACAAACAAAAGGATTTTGACAGATCTGTAAGGTAGGCAAAAACTGATGTGTTGAAGGGCAAGAAAGCAAAAATCCAACTGCAAACACAGAAGAGAAAGCACAATTGCATTTTAAAATTTCGAAGATGCTGAAAGGTGATGCTTTACGAAGGACAGGAAGTGCTCCAGAAGTTTGTAGGAAATTGAAAATTTTGTGATGCTCTGATTTTTTGGCCTATTGTTAGTTGTGAGGCATCTACTTTTCTAGTCTGAAAATACCTTAACATGAAAGCATGATCAACGAGATAAACAAGGTCTGTCCTTTTTCTTTGTTTTTTCCCCTGAAATATGGCAGTAGAAGTTAGATACAGTTCAAATGACCTAGCTCTTATTACATTATCAATAATGGTTGTAGTACACAAATTAAACATATTTTAATTCATAAGTACAAGAAAACAAATGAAATATAATCAAATCATACAATGTTCTATCTAAATTAGATTCTCAAAAAGTTGTCAAAGACTTAAGATGTCATTAAGAATACTTCGACTGATAATGCTAAATATGTGTATGCTTTTGAACATACATAACATCTATATCAGGCATAAAATTTCAAGAACTTTAACGGAAAGGTCCTGGGCAAGAAGTCAACAAAAATAAGACGTCCATGAAAAGTCATATAGCGTTCAAGTGGAGCAAGCTTTTGTAGAAATTCGAGCCAACTGTTAATTCTTTCAAAGGAATAACATTTTTCTACTAGAATTAGTAGTGAAGTTTGCTTCTATATATAGCCATCTTTGAAGTGCACAACGAAGCCTACCCCATTAATTGTTAAATATCTCATGTAATTCAATTATGAAGAGAAACATGGGTAAGTGTCCCTTTGAATCAATGTCAAACATGCAAAGTGCACCCTCTTCTACAAGGGAACCATACATGCTTTTGCATGGTGTGAAAATCTATGGAGAATTCTATTTAGCATCTCCCTTTTCTTAAGTCATGAGTAGAGCACTCTATTTAGAACGTGAGAATAAGCCTTGGATGAGCAAAAGTGAGCTACTGAGCTACAACCTCTCATTGAAGAGTTGAGTCTTCATATATATTGTTGAATCTCATAAGAAATGAACGTTTTTTCACCACGTAAAACACCCATCTACAAGCTACTCTAAAACATTCTTTTTCTCAACACTTCCATGGAATCAAGGGCATATAATACCTCAGTAGAAATTTTAATTCTTCATTCTCCCGTAGAACTAGATCTCTATCTCCCCCTCCCTTGACCCATCTTCTCCTCTACCCAAGAGTTATCTATTTTTCTCTCTACTTGGCTAGATGGCTTGCATCATTGATAAAAGCATTATCTGCACATTTTCCTGAAGCCATATTACACAAAATCATCATTGCATGTTGCTGGAAAGCTGTAAAGAAAGGAACATCAAATCTATGTTAGGTTAAAATATAATTGTTGGATGAACTTTACGATGCTTGCAATAAGTTCACGTTGAAGATCTCAACAAAGGCATTATGAAGCATAATGCAACTCATTCTGTATCGGTGATCATATATGTCTCAATGAAGATTCTCTTGTGGGGGCATGGGGGTCGGCATCTTGGCCCCTCTATGCTATATAGATGTGGTACTTATGTGATGTGATGCATGCATGTTGATTTTCCATCTTGTTTGTGATCATTGTCCATAAGCATGTGAATATATGCATTACTACCTCAAAGTTTAAAGACCCTTTTTCAGGCTTTTTGACAATAGTCAACTCATCATTATCTGGTTTTCACTCTTACTATGATTACAAGTGCTATATGTCCTCATGTACCCTTTCTGTGTTCATCTATGGTGTTTGTACCTAAAAACGTTCATATTCCACATGCTTCTCCCCTTTTCTCTTTCTCCACCAAAAGAAGATATGCATTTTGCATTTCCTGTCTTGATTGCTAGAGTGATTATTACTTTTCGCTTCCTGATGTCCCTTGTCATCCTTGATGCCATTGCTATCTACTACTGCTTATGATACCAACATTGATCATGCCTTTAAATCATAGTTTCCTTTATGTGCCAACCATTTTCTTGTTTTGTCTTCCACTTTCAGCCCTCACTGCATAATTTTATGGCCCTCCTAGCAGTACTAAACTTTGGCACAATAGTTCTATTCGCTAGTTTCAAGAATTCTTCTACACCCCTAATTTAATACTAAATACAAAGGCGTCCAATCAATGCTTGTATCGCAATCACAATCTACCCCTTTGCGTAAGGCTCTACTTGTGGCTACTTACTACTTTTCCATGACATGCTTGGTCCTCGAAGCTAGCTCAGGCCGTGTGTATGCTCCAAGCTATGCTGTCACCGCCATTGAAAAGCTGTGAATTTTGCAAATAGCTTGGAGATATATATGCATCCTCAATTGTTATCTAGCATTTCTAGCTATGAATGTGGCTTGGAGTTTGTGTGAAGTCTATTTCTTCATGGATGTAGCACTCTTGGGTTGGCCTTTATATCTAGCATCATACCATTTTGTGCGAAATTGAAAGAAATGTTACCATCTTATTCACAAAAACATTCAAATGGATGCCATTATTTGGCATTCTTGATCACCTATATGATACATACCATAGTTGCACTCTGATTCCGAAACGTGGTCCAGAATTGCATTTCGGATTTTTTGTAGAAACGCTTAGAATCGTGTTTTTTCTTTTTTAGGTTTTTTTTGGGCAATATGGGTATCAGATGAAAGCTCTATTTAAGAGCATTATTACTGTGTAGTTTGCCGAATGTTTCCGGTACGGGATGGTCCAGTTCAGGTGCATTAATCCATGTTGGGTTCTGTCAAGGATACTAACCTCTAGCCTGTTCGTTACGATCACTGATGGTCCCATGGTCCCAGGGGGACAGAAACAGAGAACTGTAGAGCAATTGGTAGAGCAATTGTACCTTGATATTTGTGTTCTCTTGTGAAATTGGCTTATAACTCCTGATACATCAACTTATATGGGTATATTTTCTCCCAACAGTTGCATGAGCGGGAGCTATCCTCTCTACTTCTGTTCTTTTCTGAAGTTGGTTTTCTGATGTGGAATAATGATGGCAGACAGCATTTGTTGCTTACAAGTATCCTAATACAAGTATATTTTGTTGAGGGTTATGAAAACTCTATATAAAGCTAGGTGACGTTTCTATGTTTTTCATTCGGAAGTTTAAGTAACCTCAAGTGCATGTTACTTTCTAGTCTGCAAACAGGGCGCCTGTTGTTTGATGGCTCCTCCACTAGGTGGAGTTCTATTGCACTTAGTGCACTTGGACATAGAAATGCAAAAGTAGAATGCTGAAGTGTAAAAACAGCTTGTAATCAAATGCAGGTGGTTTAGCAGATTGTCTAACTGTTCTATTTGGTTTATTCTATTTTTGCTGTTGGCTTGAAGGTGCGGTTTACTCTGACCGGCCGTGGTGCAAACTTTCACATGCCTCCACCTTATTCAATTGTTATTCAGGTAGTGAATGCGGCAGATTTGTATTCCGTTTGCATGGAATATTGATAACTACTCTTTTCTGGCATGCCTCATCATATGTTCATTTTATTTATATATTCATTTTGCCAATGTGTAGGAATCTGAAGATGGATCTTGGCATATACCAAAGAGTGGGGGTGATGACGTTCTTTCCCCTCGAGAGTGGCTTTGTATAACTAGACCTCGTGGTATGGACTCCAAGCCATCTTTATCCGAACCAGACAAAAATTTAGCCAGTGAATCCTGTGGAAAGAAACGAGGATCGTCCCAGAGGTCCACTGGCGGCGAGGGTGTTGGTTCGCATACTATACCTGAGATTTCGAAGTGAATCAAATCCATCAAGGTTGAAGGCAGGCATCAAACATTCAAAAACAGAACTTTAACAAACCATGTCTCAGGTTGGTTTTTTCTGCAATAAAATGAATGACAGGGAGCATATAGAACCTTTTTCAACATTTCCTTGTGCTCAACATCGAAAGAGGTTGAAGATTGTTTTCTTAGGTTGATCACTGAATGCCTCCTCTTTGCCATGCTGTGACATCATGTTGTCAAATGTAAGGCAACTAAATCCCTAAGGAGTCATACGCATAGCCTTGATTCTCATGTACGGTTAACAATTGGTTGCTGTGGAAAAATTGCGAATTGTAAGACACTCAAGTCCTCTCCATTTAGAGGCCTAGCTTGAGCTGAATATTGACATGCAGATCAAGTACTTTTTTGCCTCTTGAGATCATTTTACTCAAGAACCTCACATGCGACGGGGCTAAAAAGATGGTGCCAATGACTCGTCATTCAATTTTTAATGCGAATATGCTAATTTATGAGTGTGAAGATGCCCAATGCTTATTTCACAACTATTATTATTTTCCTTATACAACTGTCAGAAAAATATTCCATATAAGTTCTGTATCAGTAGTTATAGCGAACCTCATAAACAAGTAGAGAGGATAGTTCCCGCTCATACAACTGCTGGAAAAGAACATTCCCGCATAAGTCGACGTATCGAGTTATAAACCAACTTCACAAGAGAACACAAATAGAGAAGATAGTTCATGTATCACTATATGAGGCATGGGTACACATAGAAATGTATCTTATGTTGAGGATAGAAAAATTCAAGTTCGAAGTAGGGTTTAAACAAATTGTGTTGATCATAATCTCTACATTTTCCAGAAAGAAATTATTTCAAAATAAGTGGACGACTTACTTCTAGTAGAACACTAATTTGAAATGCTACAAAAACTTGAAAAAATCGTAAGTGAATAATCTGAAATCAATGAGGTAATAAAAGTGCATCACTTCATAATGAGAGGAAGAGCCTCAAGCCACTTCATGAAACCAAAACATATACAATGATACCATCTCAAAGAGGTTCAACATGATAAAATGCAACACAATAACTACAAGATCCAACTAGATTGACAAAAGCGCAAACTCTCAACCACATTTACAAAGAATAAGGATGACAAGTGTTCCATACACGTGCCATTGATAATTTGGTTTATCCTTACTATATGCTTAAGTCCCAAAATGCCATTTTAAATAAGAATAATTACTAGGTTCATGAATATCCAAGTTGTACACTTTGGAAGCTATCACAGGACTGTCATGTGATTTCTAGGTCAATAAACTTGAGTTTAACTTACCAGGATCAAGATCCACAAGCAAGAATATTGAATAATCGGATGAAAGTAGAGCTAGTAACTGGATAATAGAAAATATATCTTTTTTCTAGGAGATGGAATTGCATATTGTTTCTAGTAATAGGCAACATGCTGTAGCACTTTCACAGAATACACAACATTAACACAAGAGATTGCATCGCTTTCCATTTACTCTCAAAGTTTGCTTTCACCTAAAAACAACACCTAACTCTTATGGAGCCATAACAAATATATGTCACAATGCAAGATCTCAATAAGTCACAAAGGAAAAGGCACATGGATATTTAATGGAGAAAATATCGGAATTG
>CM055092.1:77479357-77530200 GCA_029204225.1 Diphasiastrum complanatum | reverse complement strand
GGCTATGAGGGAGGTAGATTGCAGCTGATTGATTGAAGTGTTGTAGCTGGAGATTCATTGCAAGTGGCTTCAAAGTTGCAAATCCGCTACAGGTTCACAGGGGTTGAGGAAGACTTAGTTTGACGGGACGTCGTTGCCACACAGAAGCAAGTTTGTTGTCAATCCTGATCGCAACTGATAAGAAGAGTGCTCGCTTGAGGAACACTGTCCATTACTTACTTGGAGGTAGTTGTTGCATGAAAGTGAAAGTATAACAAGGTAATCACACACAAGAGGGAGATGGTAGAGGAAAACAATCAGCCATCATGTGTCGCCGAAGCTGCAAAAGCGGCTACCAACAAGCATATTGAAGGAAGGTCAATTTCAGAAGTTCTGAGATTGGACAAGATTTTGTCGAGGTTGGAATCAACAAAGGTGCAAACTCCTAAGAGGGAGTTGTATGAGATGTATAGACTATGAGCCTATATAGGTAAATCAATATTCAAGAGCATGCTTCACTGATTCACAGTTTCTTATCATGGTGGGAAATGATAAGTGACAGGTGTGACAAGCTGTGTGGTCATCATCCTGCGTTGTATGGTTTGGTTTCTATAATAACTTGGTTATGTTGTAAAAACTTTCTTGTCTATCTAAACTAGTATCACTTGATATTTATGATTAATCAAAGTGATTGTTTATTTAGTTGTCAAGTACCCAATTGCTTATTTTTCCTTACCCTCAATCAGCTATGATGCCTCAGATTGATTGCTTAGGGAGTAGTTCTTTGCTTAGATTAGCTTAGCTTCACCTTAACAAAATTCTTGGTTAAGCTTCGAGTAAGTTTGGCTTCAAATCAGCTTGCTATTAATTTGTAATCTGTTATATTTTGCGAGATTGTTAACTATTTCATGCTCTAATTGTTGTATTGGATATTCGCTGAATATCCAAAAAAATGTTCTCTAGAAGTATTACTTAGGCATGTATAATCAGCCATGAATACCTGCTTGCTTTTCATTTCTGCCTGTTGTTTCGAAAGAGCAGCTTCTTGTTGCATTTCTTTCTGAAAAGACAACATAAACAAACTTTCTTCACCTTCATGTTTAAAAACCTCAAAAAAATTTACACCCTTTGACCCTATCTCGTGTGAAAATGCTTAGAATGCTAGCTCTTCAAAACTGACCGATCTAGGAAAGCCATCAAATGAAAGTAGGTGTATGGAGACTTACCCTTTCCAAATCTGATTGGGAAACAAAAGATCTTGAAACACTTTCCAGACTGTCATTTAACACCTCTGTTATTACAGCAGTAATTGCTTCGGCCTGTTTTGCTGTGAGCCCTTGGGCTTCCAGCCTTCGCACCTGTCCAATAATATTACTGTCCAATTGAGATGAAATTGATAAAGCGCTTGGGAAGAGCATCAATATCAAGCTCAGAAGACATCATTGCCGTAGAGATGAATTAAAACTGACAGAGAATATGATTAATGAGATAAGCACATACTAGGGCAAGAGTGTCAACAAGAAAAGCCCTTTTTCCGTTGGATGACGGAACTGTTAGTTGCGACAGATTCCTCGTGTAATACGTCCTCACTCCATCACAGCCCTGAGAAGCCGATGGCCCTCTCCCCTGTGACTCACTTACTTCTCCTGCCATGATGTTTTTTCCTGCAAATGGCATGATTTTCCCTTCTGAAACCCTGGATGCGAAACTGATTTTACTGTGCACAGGAGCAGAAGAAGCCAGACTCCGTAACCCTACTAGCTGGGATAGATGCCGCTGCAAAGCTCTTGTCGTAGAATTAGCAGCGGCCATTCCTAAGCTTGCCAATGTTGTTTTAAGTGAAGTCCAATATCAATGCAGATACAAAGCTTTCACGTGGACATACAACCCTAATGTCATGCATTCTTCGCAGGATTTCAAGGATTCTAGAAGAATGCAGCCGTGAAAACCATACAAGAATGACGAATTGCTCTGCGGGCAGAATCCCTAACGAAAACGGAGCGGTACAAAGATATTGTATAATGTTCGAAGTTGTATGAATTAGATGGATGACTACAGAAGATAATGTTTGCCTTTAATCAGATCAACGATCAAGCCGATTAATCCATGGCAATTAAAAGAATGACAACAAGAACATGATCCGCTTAAGGATGAGATCTGGAATCAATTTGAATGGTATACGGCCACAATGGCGGTTGCCTCACTTGTAAATTTGTCCATTCCAGGCACGGCATCACATTAGGCAGCTCTTAAGATCCAAATCCTCCTCCGCTGTAATCGGATTACACAAGGTAATGTTCTAGGGTTTGTCACCTCTGCGCTGCTTCTCATTCTCCCAAGAGGAAGAGAAGCAAAAGAGGCTCTATTACACAACCGCTATAATTTATCACAAAAGCAAAATAACCGAAGAATATATATAAGCCAGAATAAAAATATTAGATATCTTATTATTAATGGGAGGCCTGCATTCGAGAGGTGCAAGCAAGGCCCCACCCTCATTCTAGCAAACTGGGTTGAGCTATATGCCAGAGTTGTGACTAGCAAACTGGGTTGAGCTATATGCCAGAGTTGTGACTGAGCTTCCTTCTGGAGCATGATGCAAGCCTCATCTCATGCACTTGGGGTATGGA
Organism: Diphasiastrum complanatum; assembly: GCA_029204225.1. Lineage (NCBI taxonomy): Eukaryota > Viridiplantae > Streptophyta > Lycopodiopsida > Lycopodiales > Lycopodiaceae > Diphasiastrum > Diphasiastrum complanatum. Next base: position 77,527,591 of record CM055092.1, on the reverse strand, counting down.
AGATTGGGAATTGAGGCTTTTGAACCCCTCTTGAGCACGAGCTCAAGGTGGCATTTAGCTCCACCCAAGAAACCTCCATCCAAGATCATGATTCATGATGGAATATTTTATATCTTCTTGTGTGTCAATGAGAGTGGGGCCCTTGCCTTCAATCGTTGTTGAGATGCGGAATACCAATGATATTGTACTTATATTAGATGTCACATGTGTAACATGTGTAATTTGTTAACTTATAATTGTAGCATACGACGACTAATTGTTGCAATCAAAATGAGTTGAATTTGTTTGGAAATTGTAGAGTTAGAATATTTGCCTTAGCATAATAAGGTTCTTTCTGTTTTTCTTGTATGTCCTCATTTTTCAAAAAAATAGAGTACACTCCTTGACCCCAACTACTATTTATTGGAGGAAATCATTTTTTAGATGATTTTAGTGTACTCTTTTTAGCTTTGTCGTGATGCAATAAAGCTATCGTGATCATTCTCTCAAAGCTGACGTGTCTTATCTAGGTGATCATTCTCTCAAAGCTTACGTGTCTTCTCTGTTGGAGTTTAATCTTACTCTTACACACCTAATTTCATCTTGAGTACTCCTAATTAATTAATACTTACTCTCTACAACAGTCTGTAAAAATGAACTGTTATTCGAGACAGTTTGCAATTTTACATGCACATTCAAATAATATACAAAAATAGATAGTGTAACGCGGCGACTGAGACGTATCTGTGGAAGACATGATGGAAAAGATCAGAAATTGAAAGTACTAGGCGCGAATGTATATCAGAGAACAGTACAGAAAGTTTTGAAGGCTTAGGTCGTTGGAAAAATTGGCAAGAGCTTCGCTAGCACAAGTGAGGAATGAATCGAATTCAGCCAACTTATGACTGAATTTGGAGGGTCCATTTCACAGAATACTAGTTTGGCTGATCAGTTCTGAACAAAAATTTGCAAGCTTGTTCAGTACTGTGAAAATAGGCTATAAAAATCTCGGCGAAGATTTTTGAGGCTCTGAACCTTCGCCCAAGTACTGTCATAAATGCAACTTTCAGGATCTGAACCTATAGCCAACCTAATTTTGACATTTAAGTTCATCTAGCATGTTGGCGAAGATTTTTGAGGAGAGTAAGGTGCTTGGCGAAGGTTCCCAAAATGGCATATTGCTGATCATTCGCCTAACTCGGAAACAGGTACTTTTTCTGGGAAAGAACCTTCGTCCAACTCAATATAGATATATTTGAAGTGGATGTATAATCTGAAAGTTCAGCGAAGGTTTCCAATACTGTATGGGCAACATATGACCGAAACAGTGATTTTATAAGTCATTTTCCATCAAAAATTATCTTTTGAAAATAGTTTCCTTCCTCTTTTTCCACTCTGATGACTTTTCTGACTTTTGCTCATCAGTTTTTCCTCTCTTTTTTTTTTACTGTCTTTTCCAAATGAAATTAACAATTAAGTAGTGAAACCAAAAAATTGAAAAAGAAATAAAAACAAAAACCATTTGGATCATGCTTGCAGAACTGGTGGAGCAGGCTGCCAAAACTTGCATAATCGGCTACCATTCACAGGAGTATCAAATCATTTTCCATCCAAGTGCTCAAGAATCACTGCTCCATAGTTCAGGATCAATGCGAGATCTCCTACTTTCAGATCCTTTTTGTGTAATCAATGATCATGCCATGTCTTACGGCGGGCTTTCTCTGCTGCTAACGCATGAACTGCCATCAATCTTGTTTCACACAATTTGTGCAACGCTTCATGACATAGTTGTAAAGGCTTATCATCATTTAACCGCTCTGTTGCTGCTATGCGTAGAGATGGTATTAAAAATTCAATCGGCATGACAGCATCTTGACCATAAACTAGTTGAAAGGGTGTTTGATTTGTACTACTTTTGTAAGCGGTTCTGAATTGCATGCAGTTTATGTTCCCAATCAGAGAGGCTGTGTTCTAGCTGGCCCATCGTAAACATCTTTCGATTCTATTCTTCGGATTCACAATGTGCTTTGGGTAACATGATAAGCGCATCATCCAGTGTATAGTGTTTAAAATGTTCAGGCATATCATGTTGAACTACATATGCTTGTTTTTTGTCAAAAGGACTTGTCTTGGATCTTTACTTAGCCTTCTTAGCAGGAATTGATTGTGGAGGTGATGACTTCTGAGAAGATAAACTCTTCTTTGAAGGTGAAGTCTTCCTAGATGATGATGTCGTGCTAGAGCTCTGACTTGTAGAATCATCCTTGACTTTTCGTTTGCCTTTATCCAGTAAGGGTGGCACATTCTTTGAATCATTCTTTTGAAGAGAATTTTTCCATTTCAAGACCGTATTATAATGTTGCTTGGCTTGTTTCTTCGTCATTGACCCTGTGATCCTGTCTTCCTTCAATATAACTGCTTTTGACGGTTTTATTGTTGGTTCATCAGGAATATTACGCACTCCAAATCTGGTTGGATCCATATGATTTAGAATTTGATCATCAGTAAGCTTTAAATTGTCATCATAAGTCAAGGCATGACTCACAAGAATGAGTTCATCTTCAATGGAAAAGTAGGCTCTGCATTGTCATCATAAGTCAAGGCATGACTCACAAGAATGAGTTCATCTGGTATAGGCTCCATTGATATCCAAGCAACATTCAGCACATTCAATGGATAAGTAATCGGTGTATCCAAGGTTCGATCCAATAATGAAATCTCACTCAGATCTGATTGATTATCTTGTTGACACATATATCATGTTGTATAGTCAATCGTTGCAAGAGCTTCATTCCAGTTGACAGTATCAGTTTGAGAATCGTAATGAACTCGCAAAATTTTTTTTCTGGTTAGTCACAAGTATGATCCATTGTTGATGAATCATCATCCTCTTCTTGAACCATTGGTTTGATAGTCCAAGTTGTAGGATCAAACTTGACTGCACATTCACGATTTTCACAAGTGATTTTTTCGGTACCCCCAGTTATGAGTTACTTGCGCAACTCGTAACCATGGGTGTCCCAATAAGATTCGGTAGACATTTGGTGCTTCTGGTAAGTCCATTACTACGAAAGTAATGACAAACTGTACAAACTGTACTCTTACAGGCATATCTTCAACCATTCCTCACAGACGAACTGTCGTTTGATCAGCTACCTTAATGGCAAAAGTCGCAAGCTTTATCTTTGTAGGGCCTCATTTTGCACAGAGCTTTGTAGAAATCAGGTTAACTCCCAAACCGCCATCTATCACAGCTGCTTTATCAAGAGATTGTCTATGCTGTATCGACAGGGTGATATTTTTTTGTTCACTTTTCCAAGCTGCTCCAACATGGAGTACTTCATTAGAGTCTTTAAATCCAGCACAAAAATGTGGCTCCTGATGAACTTCTAGTTCATCTTGAGTTAATTTTTGCGCTAATACTTCTTTTGCTTTTGGCACCAACATCAAGAACTCTCCCAACGAAATATTGATCTTACTAGACGAAATATTCATGAGCAGTTATGTTTGTGGTGCTTCCGGTTCAGTCATCTTGAAGAGTTCTTCATGATGATGCAACTAGGCATTCATATTTGTTTGTGAATTTCCCGGTGGCTACAATGTTGAAGAACGAACTAAGGTTGTTGCTCTAGTAGCTTCAAGCTTCTCTTCTTCTTGCCGATGTTTAATCCACTACCTCATATCCTGATATCTTCTTTTTCTGCATGAAGATTTGGATAGACTCCATATGTTATTGGTATATCAGTTAATGGTATAGAATCAGCAAGTACTGGATCTGCTACTGGTAGGCTTTTTGCTTCTATGCTCTGGTAAGACTAATTGTTTCGGGTATCTAAGGGCAGATTGATGAGGTCTAGTTGCCAGATTTTCTCCATAATGTGGTTCTCGATATCCCATCTGGGCATACCATTGCTGAATTATCCGAGGATTGAAGTTGCAAAAAGCAGTCTCATGATCAGGCAAATTACACAAATGGCATATACTGATTTCCATTCATTTTTTCAATTGAGGACACTCATTCACTATGTGATTTTCTATACAAATAGAACACCAGACATTTTCCCTAGTAGAAAAAGTCTTTGCAAACTTCTCAGGTTCCTTGTTCGCTTGTCCATAGAAATCTTCCAATGCTTTGATCTTCTCATCAAATTGTGACTGCAACTTTTCCATCTGTTTTTCCTGGTTCTTCTCGAGTTTCTCGAACTCATTGAGCATCATTTCTGTAGTTGTGTTGACATTTGTTGATGCAATAGTGGTGGATGTCGTAGTGGTCTGCCCTGTTGTATAAGACAACATATTGATATTCGGCTCATCATCTGAATCTTCATCCTCCTCTCGAATTGCATCATCCATAGCATTTTGCAAAAGTGCATACTCATTATGGCGTTTCAGCTCACGTCTGATCCTTTAAAATAGACTTGACAAAAACCACATAATCATGGCATTTTCGTTAATTAGCTCAAGTTCGCACTCATATCTGAGGCATTTTACCCGTTCAATGTAATCTCAAACTATTTTTCGCTTTCCCATTTTAATTTTACTTAAAAGTAGGAAAGAATCTTCCATAAACTTCCGAGGTTTGAACCGTGTGATAAGGGCTCGTTTAACAGTCTCCCAATTTGTACGCTCAGTTTCATCTTGATTATAGTACCAATCTTGTGTTGCACCTGTTAAGGCCATAGGAAAGAGCTTAATTTTATCCTGGGGAAAAACTTCGCCATAGACTTCACAAGATTCAGAATAGATCTGAAGAAATCTAACTGGATCTGTTAATCTATTGTATTTGGGTAGATCCAAATAGGGTGCTCTCCTAACAATGATTGGATTGAGTTCCTGAGGAGCACCTCCAAGGGCTGCCATCTTTACGGATTAGATCAAGCAGACAATGAGATTGGATCTCGATCAGGAACTATCTCAAATCAAATCTGCTAGATCTCTTCCACTTGACAAGAATCAGATTTCTGTATCGTGAAAATGATTTCGAAAAGCAACCAATCGATACTTCTCAAAAATGAAAAAATTCTCAGAATCAAAATCAGACCGTATCATACTTGACCCAAAATTTGACATGGACTTGATCTAGAAAATCAGAACCTAGAAATAGAACTAGCAAAGATCTCCTAGGCAAAGATTCACTCAACGAAGGTTCAATAGTATTATTTTTGGTAAACTCTCTGGTCAGGCTTTTGAATCTTTGATATCTTATATGTTGTCTCCTGGAAACTTTTAAATCAAAATTATGGAATTTCTTAAAAGGGGGAAAGAAAATATAGAAATAAGTCTTTCAAAGAATCAGCCAGTTGCATTGATTTTGGAAAAAAAAAAATCTTGTATGTGTGCAGTGGTAGAACTATCTAGTTTGAAATAGAGGAACTCTCAAAGTGATTATTTTGAGTAATCTGGAACTAGAGGAGTTTTGGAGTTAGGAGTTGTGAGATATTCATGAATGGGTTCCCCCTCTTTTTAGGGAGACAAAAATGGACCAATAGGATTGAGAGGCCAGGGTCCTCCTCTCTACTATAAAAAGAGACCAACTCGAGTTTCCTACACATGTACATATCTTCATTTCAATCAAGCATATTGGTTTTCTAATGAAATGGATTTATGAATGTCCTTGCTCTCTATCACTTTTCCTCCATCTTTCATGCTTTTATTGTGTTTTGCTAATTCTTGGATCTGATTGTTATTGGGATTGCATGTTTTATACTTTTCATGAGAGAGAAAGAGAAAGACAGAAAGAGTAAGCTATTTTCATTGTGGATCTAGTGGTAATGGATGTGGTGTTAATGCTTAGGGTTAGTGAATGGTAGAGTTAGATGTGAATCTTCCATTCATGCTAAAATCTGAACTATGTTATCACTCTCACGGGAACAAATCTACGCGTGACAACTAACTTCATCTCCTCGATGCTAGATTGATTAGATCTTGGGTTGAGGATAGACAAGGAAAGAAACCCACTACAATTTTGGCACCGTTGCCAGGGAGCTACGCCAATTTTTCAGTTTGCAGCATGTTGGTTGGATGGTTAGCTTGCATTAGCATCTTGTTGTGGCATGAATAGTGTGAAATCTGCATTTAGGATTAGTTTGGGAGTGATTTTGCTTGATTTGAGTGGATTTGCTTGTTTGGAATCTAATCTAATTGTGGAACAAGAAAATCTATTCTGATCAACAATCTTAAGATCCATTTGGATCTGAGATATCAGAAAAAAACAACAAAAATCGGTCAAATATGCCAGATTTTGGCCAAAAGGAGACAAAAATCGTCATCAAAGCTGATAACTTTTTGTCCTCTTTCAAGAAACGTTTGCCGAGTTGCAGGCGCTTTTGATTTTAATCGCAGAACTTTCAGTTTGAAGGGCGAACAATCCTTCCCAACAGATTTTCAGAAACATTAGAAAAACCATCAAAAAACACTAAAAAATCACCAAAACCCTAAAAATACAGAAAAAAAAAAACTTTGTCCGATTCACTGTGCATAGGTGTGATTCAGATCCATCTACTGCCAGGTCAACAAAGAATTATATCAGAAAAAAAAAAGTTTCTCAGAGGATCAATTGTCATATTGTCATATTTTTGCAAAAAAAAATCTCTTTTATGCAAAAATACCAGTATTACTCTTGATTCTTCGCCAGAACCTTCGCCGAGTTTTCAGATTATTCTATTTAAAGTAACTTACTATTTTTGAGTTCAACAACTATCCAAATCATAGAAAATCTTTATTTTTACCCTCGCCAAACTACAAAAACTGTGTTTTTGTTTGCAAGAAACCTTCGCCAGCTCTACGCTAGCTTTATATGTGTCAGATTCTGAGTCTGAGAGTTCGGGCGAAGGTTATTTTCATAGAATTTGTCAGTAATGAGTATCCAATACTATTACAAATCGAACTTTTTTCTCAAAATCACAGAACATCTTATCCCAATGATATAAATATTACCTCTCAATAATCAACTATCAAATAGAGACTAACGTTAGGGTTCAAAAAACCTAAATTCCAAGCCATATTCAAAAATCTTATATGAAAGTACAATATCATATGACTATAATAGTCCTTCAGAACAGAGCTCTACACTGGAAGGAATTATATGAATCTCAATCCAATTGTCATGTATTAAGAAAGTTCTAAAGAGTAGAAGTCTAATATAATAGAGAAATAGATATAAGGGCTTCCATATTTCGTAATTAATGAGATACCATTTAGGGATCGATCTATATCTCATAATTCTAAAAATACCCTAAACAAAAACCAATGGACTCTGTTAGTATTACCATTACAACAATCACTAACCATCAGTCTACAGATCATTCTACCCAAGAAATCGAGAATCACTGATGTTCCATACCACCAGCGTTTCCTCCAATAATCCTCTGCATCCAAATCTGTTTTTCCCAAAAACTCAAAAAAGACTATTTGGCTATCCTATATCCAAATATAGGATCAAATTCACAACCAATTCCAGGAGATAATCCTAACAATTGAAATCTCTCATGCTTCTGTAGTGTTACTCAAAGAATACCATTTCATATTGTACCCAACATGGACAAAACAGAATGTATTATTCAAGTACAATCGAAATGCCATAAAAGTATTCACTAACCCAAAAGAAACATAGATTTCAACAAAACCGAATACTACTATCCTAGATATCCAATATTTATTTCAAAATCGGTAAAAAGAATTTAATTCTCCTAACAATTTAGAGCTCTCTTGATTGTTACAATCATTATAGAGAAATACTCTATAATTGAAAAGAATCCCAATTACTAGATTCCTGTATGGAACACCTTCCATCTGCTTTGTTTTGCAAGATCCAAATCCAATTGCAAAACAGAGATGGTTCCATAAATGGATTATCAGTCTTGCCACTACTTTTCCCTTATAATCCTCAAATTCTCGAAATTCTAATTCACACAGGGGAAAAGGAATCCAAATTTCCAAAGGCAGTCTTCTTAAATAATTCCCAATTTTATTCTCACTTGCAATTAGATATACTTCAGGAATTGAATGCAAATAGAATAAATGGATCACTAAGACCACCAATCATCTACATCTCCAACTTCCACTCTATTTTCTCCCCTTCCAAAAATGGTTCAGGTTAACAAAACCCCAGATTTGTACTAGGAAAAAATTTAATCTGGTATCAGTAACTTTAACACTAATCAACCTGACAGTTTTGATTGTTCATCATTAAGTGCCGCACTTAATTCCTGGTAAATCCCCTTGTGGATCAGCATAGAAACTGGTCCAACTAGATTTACTTGGTCCTTATTGATCCTTAAAACAAGAAATGCTCCTTAATTGACAGATTCACAAAATCTTCAACTAAAAGTGAAGGGTACAGTGACCTTAACAATTGACTGATATCAACTCATTAAGATCATTCACTTCATAAGTCATTTCTGTTTGAATAACCAATGAATTTGAACAAATCGAAAACGTATTTTCAAATTCCATTCAATATGGACCTAAACTGTGAAAATCGATCAAGCATCGAATTGACAATTTCACAATTACTATCACATATTGGGAGGATTATGAAACCTCCAGCATGCATCCTACATGGCATGTAGTGATTTCAATATAAAATCCATTTTTACGTAAATTGCCAAGAAACTGGGAAATTAGCTCTGGGATTTTCAAAATCAGTTCGAAATGGACCAATTGTGAAGATTGATTAAGAAGATCGATTTATCAAATTCACAGGCATTTTCACATATTGAAACTCGACATGCACTAACTTTTTTGCAAAAAAACAAAAAAAAATCTCATAATTAGCCTAGCCACTAGGAAGTCTGCTTTTTTATCTAGAATTGTCGAAAATAGCTTCATGCAAGAAATCTTCAATCTACCAATTACGCATGTAGCATGCATCCAAGCATGAATACAAGTCTATCCATATATTTCCATCAACAAACAAGCACTACACTGAGTTACAAGCATGCATGCATTAGAACATTTCGAAAATTTTGCAAATTTTAGTTCAAAAATTGCCAAACTTTCGATAGCCATAAATTTCTCTATAGGACACCAAATTAGTCGTTGTAAAGCACAGTACGGAGGGAGATGGGTCTACAAGGCACTTGTCACATCACCTTGCCACCTAGGCTTCACAAGTGCGAGCAGTAAATGCACAAAAAACAAGTAGGAGGGCTCACTTTTGGAGAGAGAAATCATCAAAAATTCAACTCGAGCCCAATAAGCCTTGGATCAGAGGTAACAAGCACTCTACTAAGGTTCATTAGAGAGGAATAGAAGCTTATAATAGGTCCATCAAGCAATCATAAGCTCAGATCATGCAAAAAATGCATTTTTGGCCTCCTTGAACAAGCAAAACTTCAACATGATGGTGTCTAATGCCTACCTATCCAAATTGGATGCATGATGGCTCAAAACAGACGCAATCCATCACATCTTTAAGTGTAATAAGAAGCAACACCCCCAATTGAGAGGTAGGTGTTTTGAGCCCCCTAATTGTGTCTAATTCCTACCAAACTTCATGACAGCTCTGGGACAGCTTCATTACATCTCTGAAAATGTTATACCAAGTCTTGGCTGAGAATTTTGAGATTTACCCAAAATAGTCTAAAAAACATTAAAAAACCTTGTTTTTTGACCAACTTTGACCAAAATTTGTGGGGAAAATCCACAAATAAGTGCAATCAGATCCAAATCCCTATAAATACATTGCATGCAAGCACTAAAAGTTTTGATTCTAGTCAAACATGGTTTCCATAGCCCATTTATGGTCCAAAAACCCCAATTTTTGGTCCAAAATCACTATCTAATCAACCTTTTGACTATTCAAACATCACACAATCACTAGATCCAATCATTGATGACTGTAAAACAGCAAGTACAATCTGGAAGACATACTACATTAGTACCTATGATCAATTTCAAGCACAAATTCTAGGTGAAAAATTCACTAAAATCATCAAAAATCCTTTGATTTCCACCAAACTATGGAAAAAATCCATAATTATGAACTTTAGGCTGACCACAAAAACTGCAAAAATACAAGAAGTAGCTCCACCTTCCGATTGATGCAAATCCATAGCTCTGATACCACTATAATGATTGCCTTATGAAGATCTGACTAGATCCTATTGCAAAACAACCAAAAGGACATATGTGGAGCAAAACCACCCATCCAGACCTAGATCTCTCCTAGAGTTTTCTCCTGGACCTAGCCCCCAAGCCATAGTGAAGAACACAAGAGAGAGGAGGAGAAACTGGCTCAAGAATTTCAATTTACAATAGGAGGATGGGCGAGTTTCCACTGGATTTATTCTCCTCAAGAGAGAAAGAATATTCTCTTTAGGATTCCCATGCAACCTAAATTGAGCTATTGACCTCCTATTCCTGCATTAAAGCAGTCTTCACCATGCATGTGCTCCTATGTCCAATTATAGGTCTGGGCCCTCATATGATTATTGACTACTTAACATGCCAAGCCCGGAATGACGAGGCATAACCAATAACCATATACACCTGGAGGGACCCGGCTATCCACATCGGGAATTATTCTGATTCCCTTGTACAGGACATGGACATAACAATGGTGCTCGTGGTGTGTTGTCGTTGGGATCATATCCAGGCTCATAACAGACGTGGCGGGTAGGTAGGATCTGACTTGGTTGTTTCGGACAGTCTTTGAAACCGTGTTTTGTAACACAGTTGGGGAAGTCGACATGGTATTTTGTTCTGATTGTACAATCAACCATAAAGTAGCCTATTTCACTGTAGATGAAGCATCTGTTGTTCATTGGCCCGTGTGTTATCACATAGCCATCTTGTATGGCTAGGACGTCTGAATTCGCTTGATGGTTTTCATGATAAGGTAGGGAATGTCCAGATTGGGATGGTTGTCATATGCCTAAATAGGATGATAGGAAGGGCAATAATCAACAAGATGTATAGCCCAACAGTGTGGGCACCAAATATTTCATCGTCTATAAGGTACTTGTGGAGGGGGTAGTTGACCAGGCAGATTGCTTTGAATAGACTTCAGGGTATTTTGAAATTCATTGGTGAGTTTCTCCATTTGTAGTTGGTGTTGTTGGTCAAGCAACTCCATCTGTGATTTCCAAAGCTGTTCTTGGGTATCCTCGTTCAGCTTCGATTCCTGGATAGTAGCAAAATGTGCTTGTATATTCGTCATTGGATCTAAGCTTGCATCTTATCCATCTTGGAAGTCTAAGAACCAGGTGATGAGCATCTGTTTGGTGGGCTATTCTTGTACTTGACTTTTTAAGCGTTTGAAATGCTCGATATAGTCTCATATGCGTTCGTCTTTTGCCATCTTGATATTACTCAGTTTGACAAAAGGAGTCTCTATCAAACAAAAGGACTTGAAATGCTTGATAAAGGACTCTTTCAATGCAGACCAATCAGTCTTATCATCACGATCAAGGTTAAAAAAACCAGTCATGTGCTTTATTGATCATGGTCATAGAAAACAGTTGGACCATAGCATCGTTGGATGTTTCGCAATAAACGTCGCATGCATTCTCAAAGATTTGCAAGAATCTTTGAGGGTCTGAACTACCGTCAAACTTGGGTAGATCTAACTTCGATGCTCACTTTTCAAGATGAGCTCCCTGAGTGGCAAGGGCTCAATTTAGGTGTGTTCTGGCTTGTGAGGATTCAGCACCATAAAACTGGAACTTTTGCACGTGAAGATCTCGGCTCTATCAAGATCTCGGCTCCCGAATGGATTTGTGGAAGGCTCGTGGACATGTGATTTCATTCGAGAGAACCTATGATGTCGGATTTTGTCACGTAGGTGACACCATTTTGGGAGGATAATCTTTTGTGGTATGGGGTTCAATATGGTGTTCTATTGTGTAAGATCTTATTTTTGGTTTTTGTATGGGTTTTTTTGTTGTTTTTGGTCTTCTGGAAAAAAAAATTTCTTTTTATTTATCAAGTTGGATGTTTGGTAGAAAAAAGCTTGGGTCGAAAAATGGATGGGGTCGAAAAAATGGAGTCAAGTTCGAAAAAATGGACTGGATCAAAAAAATAGACTAGATCAAAAAAATGGATGGATCAAAAAAGTGGTGGATTGAAAAATGGATGGATCAAAAAAGTGGATGGATCGAAATAATGGTGGTATCAAAAAATGGTGGGGTCAAAAAATGGATGGATCTAAAAAATGGACGGGCTGAACAATTGGTGTATCGAAAAATGGATGGATCGAAAAAGTGGATGGATCGAAAAAATGGTGGTATCGAAAAATGGATGGGTTGAAAAACTGATGGATCAAAAAAATGGATGGATCTAACAAATGGTGTATCAAAAAAATTAGGTGTCAAAAAATGGTGGTTCGAAAAATGATGGGTCGAAAAATTGTGTATCAAAAAATGGATGGGTCGAAAAAATGGTGTATCAAAAAAATTAGGTGTCGCAAAATGGTGGATCGAAAAAATGATGGGTCAAAAAATTGTGTATCAAAAAATAAATGGGTCAAAAAAATGATGTATTTAATAATTGGGTGTCGAAAATTGGTGGATCAAAAAAATGATGGGTTGAAAAATTGTGTACTGAAAAAATTAGGTGTTGAAAAATGGTGGATCGAGAAATTAATGGTTCGTAAAATTGTATATTGAAAAATGGATGAATCAAAAAAATAATGGGTCGAAAAATTGTGTATCGAAAATTGATCTAGATCGAAAAAATGGATTTGTGTCGAAAAAAATGGTCGGGATTTGAGCTTTGATTGAGAATCTGTCGGTCGATATTTTAATGGAGAACAGTCGGTCGAGATTCAAAGGAGTATTTTGAGTGGTTCGTTTGAGATTTTAAGGCAAAAGGTTTGGTCCGATCGAAATTCGAAGGAGGTTGGCTATCCGTTTGAGATAGAAGGTAGGCCTGTCGGTTGAGAAAGGAGGGCGTTCGGTCGAGATGGAAGGCTGTCTGTCGAGATTGGATTGGAGTGCGTTCAGTCGAGTTTGAAGGACATTTGATCGAGTTTGAAGGTTGTCGGTCAAGATTGGTGGCAGTTCGGTTGAGTTTGAAGGGCGTTCAGTCGAGTTTGAAGGTTGTTCGTCAAGATTGAAGGGCGTTCGGTTGAGATGGAGATGTGAGGCTAAGTCAGAGAGAGGAGGCAACGGACTAGGTCGAGAAGGCAAGGAAGTTGACTCGGGAAAAAGGGAACTGCTTGAGGCTCTGTCGAAGTTCGGACAAAGTGGAAGGGCTCAGTTGAGATTTGAAGGATGAGGACTCGGACAAGATGGAAGAAAGAGAGTGCATTTGAGACTCGTTCGAGATGGTGGAGGCTCGAACGAAGCGGAAAGGCTTGGTTGAGATTTGAATGATGAGGACTCGGTCGAAAAAAAAATATTCTTTTACGAAGAGTCAGAGAAATTTTCAAGGGTCGAAAAATGTCAAAGGGCCAAAAACTATCAAAGGGTCGAAAAATGCTTAAAATCGAAAAAAAATTGTGTGGATCGAAAAACGGTCTGGATTGAAAAAATGGACTGGTGTAAAAAAAAATGGTCAAAATTCGGGATCTGGTTCAAAATCTATCAGTCGAGATTTTAATGGAGAACAGTCGATTGAGATTCGAAGGAGGGTCGTCGGTCGAGATGAGAGTTGGCGGTCCGGTTGAGATTTGAGTGGAGGTCCTTGGTTGAGATGGTAACGAGTAGGCTCAGTCGAGATGGCAACGAGTAGGCTCCATCGAGAATTTTCTTTCTGAACTCGGGCTAGATGTTTAAGTTGGGGACCTGGTCGAGATACTAAGTTCCTTCCTCGGTCGAGATCTGAGCTCCTACTGGCTTGGTCGAGATTTGAATTCCTGCTGGCTTGGTCGAGATCTGAGCGCCTGCTGGCTCGGTCGAGATCTAAGCACCTACTGGCTTGATCGAGATTTAAGCGAGAGAATGAACTCCAGTGATAAGAAAACGCAAAAAAGCAGCATCGACGGGGATGCAGAGTATAAAACAATGTTACATGGAGTTGAAAAATAGATTCGAGACATATGGATCAAGCAAAATGCCAGACTGTTTTGCAAGAATGGTGACCAATGGTTTCTCCAGAATTGCAGGTTGCAAGAAGCTTTGATTTAGATTTTTTTAGTTCTTCTTGTTTATACTAGTTTACATTTCTGGAAGATTGAACTTCAGGGTCAGCGCTTCTGAAGTTTGGTGAGTTTTGTGGTGTGTTGAAATGTGAAACATTCATACAGATAAATTTTATCTTTGTCTATAAATCACATTTCAGAAGACGTTTCAGACAAGTTTTTTGGCTGAATGTGGTGCAGTAGTCCATGTGATTTCAATAAAGACAAGGTCCTTAGATAAACAAGCTCTTATCTCAGGCTTCAAGCCTAACATAAAGTGCATTGTGTTGAATTCCTCCACTGAATAACCATATATGTTCATTATTTGATGAAAGTCATTAAATAGCTCTCCACAGTAGACATCTGTTGGGTAGAATGCCATACTTGGTCGTCTGTACATTCAAATTCTCTGATGCACTTTTGTACAAAGGTTGGCCATTTATCAGTGGTAACATGAGGTTTTTCATCACTGCATCCAATATCGCCACCAAATTTTTGCAGATCCACAAAGGTATGTTCCTACAAATTGAATCTTGTCATGGTCGCTATTTGGATGTGATTGAAAATACATGTCAAATTTGTCCAACCATGTTCTCACATCCATGTGAGCAATTCTACTATCAAACTTGTGGAAGATATGTTGTCTATGCACCATCGTTGTTTCCACCATAGGCTGGAAAGACCGGTCCATATAATAATATTGGTAATGGTGATGTTCTGATTGATGTGAATTTAGCTGCTCATTGTCATTGTCACTGCTATAAGCAGCACCACTTGGATTATGTAGACTGATCTGGTAAACTTGTTGATCATCATAATCATCAAAATAATTTTCATTATATTTCAAATAGTCTCTATATGACACTTTGTTCGCACTGATTGGATTCATCATCGATGTGCTCATAACACTGATGTTCAAAATCATGTTGGATTGATCCTTGTATTTAGAGTCATTGTCATCTATGTACTCAAAATCAGAATCAACATCCATATTGAGGATTGAGAGACCCGTAAGCTATGGTATAGTGAGATGAAGTTTACGTGCAAGGGACTTTGATAAGCAATTTAAATGCTCTTTTCTCCACCCACTTAAAACTCAAAGTTCTACGATGAGTGAGATTGAAAATGGAAAAAGCTTGTAGACCATGTGAAATTGAGCAGTTTTGCTTTTTATCGCATTGAATTTTGAGCTCAAACGGAGATCATATGAAGATTTGAAAATATGTAATAATATACAAAGATTTCAACTTAGAAGGAAGGGTGTTTAACAATAAAACTTAATTGAAAAGTAATAATTATAAAATTTTAATAACTTGTATTGTTAGGCTCGCCGTTCTGATTACTTTTCGTTTTACTCGACTAAATCCTAGCTCAAATAAAAAAATTATAGTCGTTAAGAGAATGATAAGGAAATTAGTTAGTTGAAACTTAGAAAAAAGGGGGTCCTTATAAAAATTTTACAAATTGAAATGGATAACACTTTTAGGTCCTTGAAATGTTTCAGTGCTTGAGAAACATTAACAGAAATTGAAAAAATTAAAATTTAAGAGCAAAATATTTTTAAGATCGCTTTTGTGAGTGGCTCAAGTGCTCTTAACAGGAAATGTTGGGATCCTAAAAGGAAAAAAAAATTAAGAAACCAAAAACAAGAAGAAATTTTTTTTTGGGCACTAGGTCTGGGGTGGCACGGTTGGGCGCGCGACACCTGGCTGACGTCAGGAAACCCTTTTTTTATATTAAATTTTTATGTGAGGCGTAGGTGTCGTGGGCGAGAGAGAGAGAGAGAGAGAGAGAGAGAGAGAGAGAGAGAGAGAGAGAGAGAGAGAGAGAGAGAGAGAGAGAGAGAGAGAGAATGTTTGGCACGAGCGATGCCTGTAGGGTGAGAGGTAAGAGAGAGAATGGGGGTCAGGTCACGAGAGGGGAAGGGAGTGTTAGGTCATAAGAGAGAGGGAGAGAGTGGCGTCGGGGGGAGAGAGAGAGAGAGAGAGAGAGAGAGAGAGAGAGAGAGAGAGAGAGAGAGAGAGAGAGAGAATGTGAGCAGGCAGGCCCGGGCAGAGAGAGAACGTGAGGGGCGGGGGGGGGCTCACATCTTGCGAGCAAGGTAGCCCTTTGGCCCCGGTTTTCTCCTGACCACATGTTTTTTTTTTTAAACTGGCTACCCGGATGCCACGTGTCCAAGCAGCCAGTTTTTATCCCATAAGCAATCTTGCAAGGGAACTGGGAGGGGATATATAGAGAAACCCACCCAGTTCCTTGCATGTGTGTGTGTGAGCCTGGGTGCCCGGTGCCACACTCCCTATCTGGCGCTGCCCAGCGCCACCCGCCCTACCCGGGACAACGGCCTGGCGCCATGGGGGCCCGCTGCTCGGCCCCGCCCGCCGAAAATTCCCGCGTCCTGATTTTGGCGGGCACCCGAGCACGGGCCACTCGTCACGTGTTGGGAGGCACCGGGGCCAAACCCCTCCCACGCGTGGCTCGTGCTCTAAAGCCCCAACGGGGGTGGGGGTGGGAGAGAAGAGAGGGAGAACGCGTGGACGGGGCCATGAGAGAGGAGATGTGGATATATATATATATATATATATATATATATATATATATATATAGAGAGAGAGAGAGAGAGGAGGGAATGGGCACTGCAGGCAGAGAGCTAAGGGGTTGGGCTAGGGTACGGCCGGGGCGGGAGCAGGAACCGCTGGCGCCGCAGGGAGAGTCTGAGAGGGGCTAGATAGGAACTATATGGAGAGGGTTAGGCTAAGCTAGAATTTTCAGGTGTTTTTTTTTATCTTAGCCTAAAAAATTAGGGTTTCAATTTTTGGTCATAATATCTCTCTGTATTTTTGCACTCCTCATTTTCCTAAACCTAATGGGCAAACATAAGGTTAGGGCTGGTTTTTTTAATAAATTTGTTTTTAGGTTAAAAATCTAGCGAACCTTCAAAAACAAAAAACAAAATTCAAAATTATGGCTAGTCTGATCCATCTTCACTGATTTGATCATAACTTCCTCAATATTAATCCAAATCAGCAAACTCAATATCTCTAAAAATCTAACAAAAGCTCTATCAGCCTATATGATCAGATCAATGATTGAATATAATTTGTTAGATTAAATTAACAATAGAACAGACATGCAAATTTTGAAGAAAGATAACTAGCAAAACTAGAGCTAAAAAAAAAGGATTTGTCATAATTTTTTGGATACTAATCCAAATGACCTGCCATGTGGATCAAATCAAAGTTAGACAATGCTCTAAATTCCTATGTGAACTTGAAATAAAAAGTCAAATCAAGCCTGAAAAATTGAAACAAAGTGAAGGGAAAAGTCTAATCGGCCATTTTGACAGCTTTTGGAAAAAGTGCAATAACTTTTCCGCCTCTTCCCCAAATGTCTTGCAAATTCGTGCAAATGAAAGGTAAAACAAAGATCTACAAGAAATGGAATCAAATTAGAGATAAAGAACGAAATGATTGTCAAAAATTGATCTAAACAGACTTGAAAAATTCAAAATTAGAAATTAGCAAAACAAAAGTTACAAATGCAATAAACTTATCAAATCTAATGAAATTCACATAGAATCATCACGATCATACCAAATAATATCATGTGCCAAATCCCAAACAAGTAGGAATAAAAATGAGAGTAAAGCTAATAGCAAGAAGAGAACAAGACAATCATGATAGCATGTCAACAGAAAGCTAGAAACAATGAGAAATCACATTAGTAGTGGAAAGAAGAGTACAAGCTATGAACATGAGCATTGATTCATGTGGATAGGGCACATGAGACCTAGCAAAGGAGATCCCCATAGCTCACATTCACAAGGAGGAAGCAATAAGCTCTCACTTGAAAATGAGCCAAAAGATCCACAAATTGATGTCTCTTGCCTAGTTATAGACAATTTTCTTACTTAACTAAACATAACTATGTTGAGGGATATTTAGCCCTTGTTAGCTGTTATTTAAATTACATTGGGCCCTTATTGGCCTATTATACTTATTAGTTACTTTGGAGGGCCTAAAGAGGGAACCGCCTTGTTCTTAAGGCTAATAGCTCCTTTTGGGCCTACAAAGCTTACATTGGATATCATCTTATATGTATAAACATGGATGTACTAAGAGTACGACACTTTGCTCCTATCCTTTAAAAAAACACAACTAAATCTATGGTGCACAAAGAAGCACACTCCACTTACCACCAATTTGACTTTGACAACTGATTATAATTTAATCAACTTAGACTTTGGGCCTTTTTACATTATTTTATTTACATGGCCCAAGTCTATTTTATTCCATGATACAATATTTTACATGTGCTCATTGGGCTATGGACTTACGCACACAAGGATGCCACGGCCCTTGCACCTAATTTTCTATTTCTGACTTTATTTATTTATTTACATGTCGTCTCAAAGTGTTGTCTCAAAGTGCTACAAGAAGAAGAGATATAAGAAAAAGCAAGAAAGAGGCAAGTGAACTTCAACAATCAAGAGGGAGATGGCTTCAAAGAAGAGGAGTCACTCATGGCATGCATGTGTATACCATTAATTTCTATGGAAGAAGATCCTTGGTGGATTGATAATGGGATCCCAAGAAGACCCATCAAGACTTGTTTTCATAAGTGAGAATATGCAAAGGGAAGGCATGATCTCATCCACCTCTAACACTTTCATAACTTCTTTGATAGTTGAATCAAACTGCCTTGATGATGTGTCAAAATTTCAAAGTAGACTTGAGATAATTCGACATGACTATAATGCTTTGGTGAGATACAAAAATGTTATGATTTGTGATTCTCTATTTGATAGCATACTATTAGTTCATGTGTGGAATGCCTATCAACTTGCTTTCGGATTTCATGCAAGTAGGATTGGTTAAATCATCAATGTATTGACTTATGTTGTGTTTTCATGTTGTGAGACAATTTGTGAACACATTATGAGACTACGTGAATCATCCTCCAAGTACACTTATATCCATAATGATGTATTTAGCCTCATTAGATTGAGATTAGCATGGCACACTCTCATAGTGAATGATACATGTTGATGAATGATTGTTGTCAATCTAGATTGTGTGAATCAATCTTGTGTAAACTATGTGCAATCACACCCACCTTATACTACATTGATTTGAGAGTCCTCACACGTGTGAAAAAGTACACAATTTTTAACTATGTGCCAAATCACAATTCTTATTAATAAACATTCAAGTAATGGCATAAAAAGATATCACACAATGTGCTATCTTTTTATTGACTCATGGCAAAAAGAAATTCACAAAACTCGCAAAATGCCAAGCCCCATTTTGCATAACCACTCATTAAAAAGAGGAAGTTTTTAGTTCTCTCCACAATCAACTTGACATACAATCAACATATCATCTATAACAATGCTAATGCACACAATGTAAATAAAAATGATTAGGAATAGAGTGCATAAGCTCTAATAATATTTATAAAAAAAACACATGCAAGATTTCACTTCATGTTAAATTGTTCTAAGGCCAAGCTCTTTCATACAACAAGAAGCCTCCTGATGAGTGATAAAATATAACAAGACCAAATCAATGAGAAATTTGTTGGTGCGCAATCACATTGGTGGTCCTCTTCTCCCACTTACCATCTCATTGGCAGGCCTCTTCTCCCACTTAAGATCATCACAGCTACAAAGAGAATTACCATTTTTGGCAACACCAAGTGATATGACACCCATGTGTCCTCTATTAGTTGTAATAATGTTAAAATTGTGTTGTGATCTCTCTCTCTCTCTCTCTCTCTCTCTCTCTCTCTCAACTTACATTATTGCTATTTCCCTGTAAAACCTAAAAAACAAAACCCTAAAAAAATTCTTAAAGAAAAAAAAAATGCCTATCTTTCCTATGCACGCCTCTCCTTCTCTCTCTTGCCCTTTTATACCTTTTTCTTTTTTTAGAAACTTCTCTTTCTATGAATTTTTTAAAGTCACATGTTCTATCTCTAAAAATTTCTAAAGTCACATGTCATTTTCAAGCATTTCAAATGCACTTCATATAAACTTAAAGGCAAACGTGGCCCAATCAAAAGGCAAGAAACTTGTTTTTTCCATCACTGCTAACACTCTCTCTCTCTCTCTCTCTCTCTCTCTCTCTCTCTCAATCAAAAGGCAAGAAACTTGTTTTTTCCATCACTGCTAACACTCTCTCTCTCTCTCTCTCTCTCTCTCTCTCTCTCTCTCTCTCTCATCACGTGAATTGATCTCCAATTGCATCTTTTTTTTAAAGGCTTGCAAAAGTGATATATATGTACACAAGATTGATGCCCAAGAATTATCATTATGTATCACCATTCCCAAGGCTCTTCATGGGACTAAGAATCTTCACGGGAATAATGTTCATGTACACAAAATAGATGCTCAAAGATTATGCATCACCTCTTCCAAGGCTCTTCTATAAGCATATCTCATAGCTAGCATAGTGTCATCGATTTCAATCTTTTGTGAACCACCTAATACATTAGTAGAGAGAGAGAGAGAGAGAGAGAGAGAGAGAGAGAGAGAGAGAGAGACCTCTCCTCTCCTCTCCTCTTGCAAGTATGTCTAAATTTTCTTTGCTTATAAAATTGTTTGTGAACTATGATGGTGATGATAACATTGGTGATAGGCACATATACCCGCCCAATTAAAGAGGGGATGAGAGTGTCTTTCACAAGTTAACCTTACAAGTTAACAATTTTCGTAATTAGTCCACATTATTTTTCCGTTCGCATTTGGAAATTTTCGACTTTCGTAATTAGTCCACATTACTTTTACATTCGTAGTTGGAAATTTTTGACAAAAAAATGCATGTGGATAGGCAATGAGAAGCTACCACAAATTTTATGAAAAAGACTACCACATCACAAATTTTGTGTATTTTGAAAGCACCTCCATGAACATATATTCACCTCTGCGGAATTTGCCATTTCTCCCTCTGGAATGTGCATTCTCTCCAAAATATGAGTCTCCACCTCACCTTGCATTACATCGTGAATGGCCCATGGGCCTCCACCTTCTCACCCTGCATTACATCGTGGACCCATGGGCCATGAGCCTCTTGACCCTTTCACCATACAAGACGGAGGAGCATACACCCCACCCCCACGCGAGGGTGCAGAGCCCATATCCCCTGGTGGGAGGGCCGTACGGCCATCCCAACCATCACCGGGTGATGGGTGCCGTATCACCCTCTCGTGGTGCGGTTTACGCTCCAGACTTATTAATAAAGACACCACAAGTTGCATAATTGGGTGAAGTAGGGTGCTGCCATTGGAATTCTTAACTTTTAGCTTTTGTTGGGTAGCCTGACTTGGAACTTTCAATCTTTGTTGGGTAGCCTGACTTGAGAAACAAGCTCTGACAGTCTGACTCGCAACTCACTGCTTACTCCACGAGAGGACAAAGGCCATCTAGCTTTACTTGTATTCATACTGATTATGATGCTAAGGAATAGGCTATGATGGCTTAGGAATAGGCTAATAATATAGCTGAGCAACCACATTTAAGATCAACAACAACCTTGACTACGTTTTCATGCAGTACAAATTAACAGTCTCCTAACAAATTTTGGGTGATGAAATCTGAGCTGAAAACCAGACTGGGCTGGTGGTCAGATTGTAGCTGGAGGCCTAAAAATCATAGGTATTGCATTTGAAAACGCAATGCTGTCACATACAGGGTGGAGGATGGGGGATGGAATCATGGAAGTTTGAGGCCTCTACGTACCCCTCTCTGACGACCACCAGCTCAGGCTGGGTTTTACCTCCATACGTTAGGGTTAGGGCATATGCCTCGTTATTGCTCAAGCTTTTTTCTTGCTAAAAGCCACACCATAATAATGGTTATGTTTTTAAAAGGAAATTGTTTTGTTATTCGACTTGATTGACTATAGCTTTACAGCTCTCGTATACTGTACTATTTTGACGTACATAATTTCAAGTTGTACACAGGTTGCAAATGCAATTTTCTTTGAAAATTGTAGTACAAAGTTCAAACTCCATTGTGCTGACAAAAATGGTATATAGTCATCCTTGCAGAAAATGTTCAACCATTACCTGTTGGAAGAAATTGGGACTTGGACAGAGTAGCGGCTCCAGCTAGCAATTTAAGATTCGATGCATACCAACAATAAAAAACCCTGATTCACAACAAGCACAGCGGATGCTGGCCTTGAATGGATTAAGATAATCAAAGAAAAGAAACCCTTGGAAAAGAAATATATTATGATTGTTTTTTACCTAAAATCCTCAAGGTATATACAGAGCTAGCATTTGGGAAGAGGATCGCTAAGCAGTAAAAGCGATACTTCACATTGAGCTGTACATCCGTCAGACCTTGACACTTTAAAAAATGCATCATTTCAAACTCAAATACATTGGGATTTATCAACCGGAAAAAGGATAAGAAAAACTCAACATAAAACACAATGCCCTTGAAAGATCTGTCATCATCCTCAAATCTGGCAGGACACTACCAAAAATCGTTTGTCCATTCATAATTCACTTTTATCACATGATGGGTTTAACATCATCTAATGCAACAATTATTTGCCTGTTCTTACTCTGCGGCCTTCTTGAAGAATGCTTAAAAGCTTCAGCTCTTAAAACACAGCCAGTAACTTTTTATAGCAACCACCAGAAAACTGCAGATTTCTGTATATCAAAGATTTGTTGCAGACGTAAAGCAAGTTCCCGTCTGCTTCATTTCCAGAATTTTGACAAGATACTGAGAAAGATGGAAACAATAAATTCACATGCTACTGTTTCAGGAACGTATCGTCCATTAAGGAATGCGTTATGTTATGCCTACACTTCTCTGTTGGTCCACACTTGGCAGGAACAAAATAATAAGCTCGATATTCCTGCAGGGATAAGTAATGTTTTTTTCTCCGGTCGTCCAGATTCCAAGAACGTTTTTCCCCCTTCATCTTGTACTCATGCTGCTTCGATGTTAGCGTTTATGTTTGTCACCTTAATGCCTGGTTTCATGATCTGCTGTCTAAATTGTCCAAAGAAAGGACAATATGCTTGCATACAAACCAATTCACGAACAGATTTGAGAAAGGTCTTCCATTCTTGGATATTCAAGAATCTTAAGACAGCACTGACAAGTTGACTTCGAGGGACCTTGTTAGTTTTTTGTCATAGATCTCGCTGAAACTTTCCTTACAGCCTTCACTGAAAATTTAAGCTTCAAGGAAAAGCCTTTCACTCAATATGATCACAGATAAGCATCCAGAGAAAGTTGCACCGAACCAATCCAAGTAGACCTTTACCGCAAGGTTCGAATTCGGAGCAACATTAGGTGATGAGGTTGATGGCATTTCTTGAACAGAACCTCCCAGCCACGAAGTTGGAGGGCACGTATTCAAGTCCAGAGTAAAGTTGAAGTTAGCCGGGTCGTAACAAAGACCGGAATTGTTCGATAATTTCAAATTACTGCCTAGCCTTCTCAAAAAAGTTGCCGAGAAAGGGATCGGACCTGACAGGGAGTTTTGGCTTAAGTTCATCTCAGATAACAGCAGAAAGCCAAGCTGGGAGGGTATAGAACCAGTGAGTTTGTTTCCAGAGAGTCCAAGGTACTTCAGCTTCGTGGCTTGGCCAATTGACTCAGGAATGAAGCCTACGTAATTAGAATCTGAAAGATCTACACTTACTAAATTCCTCATTCCGCTCCAAAAGTCAGGAAGCCTTCCTCCAAGCGGGTTGTTGTTCAGAAATAGTTGCTGCAGTTGTTGCAAGTTTTCCATTGAAAGAGGAAGAGATCCCCTAAGCATATTGTGGCTCAAATCAAGCAATGTCAACGCTCCAAGTCTGCCAATTTCATCAGGAATTGCTCCATACAAATGGTTGTAGCTAACATCAAGCATTTGGAGGCTGCTCAGGCTTCCTAAATCGACTGGAATTGCACCACTGAGCAAATTATGACTTAGATCCAAAACTACCAAGTTCTTCAGACTGCCAATCTGGGAGGGTATAGCGCCTCCGACATCGTTGCGACTGACGACAAGCTGCTTTAGATTAGTGAGATTTCCAAGCTCCGCAGGGATAGATCCCTGAAGCTTGTTCTGTGATATAACTAGACGTTCCAGGCCATCCAGGTTACCGAGCTCGATAGGTATAGATCCTATAAGAGCAGCGTTCAAGCGGAACGTCAAGCTAAGTAAAGTGGATCCCAACCTGCCAAGTTCGACAGGAATCGTTCGGTTCTCCTGCGTGAAACAGTTGTAAAAGGAGAGTGTTCGCAGCCGCGTAAATTTAACAATTGATGGATGGATGGTTGCATTGAAGCTGCATGCTGGCGTGTTATCATAAGTAGGTCCGAAGTTGAGATCTGTAAAGTAGAACGTGTTGCCTTCAAGATCACAGTTGATACCTTTGATGGCATTAACCCCACAAGGATCTGGAAGCAAGGTTTTCCAGTCCCAATCATGGTTTAACGCTCCCATTACATCGTAAAATGCTTGCTTCTCACGCTCATCTGTGATTGTTGCATCCTGTGCTAGGCTGGACTTGGTGTACAATATAATCAGCCAAAGAGCAACAGCGTATATTTGGAACAAAGACTGAAGCCATGATGCAGAAAGAAGAGACTGCGTCATAAGTTACACGCAGAGAACCAAAAGGAACGGAACGCATTACAATCCTTGCGAATTAGGCAGATAGTAATGTGATGTCCAGTGCGATGTGAGTTGTGCTTTCTAGATTTTGAATAAAAAGTTCAAGAACTTCAAGACATATGAACAGCGTTCTCGTTCTTGAATTGTAGAATGCAGCTAAGATATATAACGAAGAATACTTAAGAGGGGCAGCTACAATACTGGAATCAACAAAGTGTACCTCACGAGGCGCAGCAAGGCTTTATCGAATGCAAGCGGAAATATTCTGCTTACTGCCTTGTACACAGATTGAATCAGCCTTGCGATCTATTATTCACGAACATCACACAAGATGGATGCACTCTCAGAGTCTCACAATGCACAACTCTACGATCCATGTAATGACAAGATAGATGATACCAGTTTTCAATTCTCCTAGTATTAATTTGACGATTACAGGACAATGATGCCGGAACGAATGATTGCTTCTTCCTGTCTGCAAGTGATTCACCAACCCAAGGTGAAGTGACCTCTCAATGCTAATGCTCATTTAATTTAGAGGATGGTACACGATCAAATCGAGAGACACAAAGGTTCATGGCACAAAGGTTTATGTGTATTACACTGGCAAGACAACAAATTCAGCGGAAGGACAGTGGACACCAAGCTGAGAACTCTGAAGTCTGAATGATTGCTAAGCTCTAAATCCAAGATACACACAAGTCAGATTATCTTTCAAGATCCAGATTCCAGAGAGAAGTAAAGAAGATAATGCATATTGGATAGGTGGGCTGTGGGCGATCGGCCATAGCTCGCCCCTTAAATTTGCAAGAGCTTGCTTTGATGATGGTTGTCTGTGCTGGATACAGAGAATTGATGCCCGCAGCTATCAGCATTGAGCAAAAAGAGAAAAAGCAAGAAGAAAAAGAAGCAAATACTGCGAAAGAGAAAGGCAGGCGTTACGAAGCACTCCTCCTCCTCTGACCATCGCTCTCTCTCTCTCTCTCTCTCTCTCTCTCTCTCTCTCGCTTTCTCTCTCTCGCTCTCTCTCCCTTTCTCTCTCTCTCTCGCTTTCTCTCTCTCGCTCTCTTTCTCTGGCTTTCTCTTCAGGTCCCTCGGCCCACCACAGCCGTCCGATGCCTCGAAAGGGGTCGCGTGTCACGATCCCCACCGTCCAATCGCCCCCCGGGGCCCATTCCCCAACAAAAATTCGAAAACGAAAGGCTAACTAGAATTCCCTGTCATCCCGCCCAGCAGCCAGAAAGGACACCTCATCTTCAATGCTCATGCATGCATGTACCATGCCATACATGCATGCATGCATGCATGCCCATCGCTTTCATATAACCACACATGGCCATCGGTACCGATAGAATAAGGCAGCCTCGTGCGAGGGGGCCGGCCACGGCGACGCCTGGTAAACCACGCAGTAAAATCGCATATTCCAATACGTTTCCATCGGGGTAAATGAAAAAGTTACTGCCAAAGATTTACCGCGACGACTGGTATCTTCTACGCGTGCGGAGATACGGTCACTTACCCGCCACTCGCACGCTACAACTTCGACCTCTCCACCGTCGGATTCTCCCGTACAAGTTAAGATGCTTCCACGTGTCAAGAATCGGCCAGTTGTTTCCTGGTGGCGAGCATCTAAGTGAGGGGGGCGTGAGATGTGTTGTGTCATTAGGGCCCCTGTGGTCCTCTGCCTTTATTGCTCCGTTTTTGGGCTGCGGTTTCTCTCGTGCTGTTTTGGGTCGGTGTCCTTGACTGGGGGTCACTGGTCACTAGCCGCCAAGATCTTGGGATGGGTGCGTGGGGATATGGGGACTGGCGGGCTGGGACCAGCGAGAGGTGCATTGTCATTTAAGAGGCTTCTCGTGAATTCATCTGCTTTTTCCCCTCAAAAAGTGCCACTGTGACCGCTGAGCCACAAGGAGAGCTTCAAAGATGAAAGTGATGGCCATTAGCATTCATTCTTGTCTTTTAAAAGGAGAGAATGTCGGATTATAAGAGCGTCTTTCCATGTCACCCATTCCATTCGCTTCAGTGCTCACAATGCTCTTTATAAGAGCGTCTTTCCATGTCACCAATTCACTTCAGTGCTCACAATGCTCTTTATAAGAGCGTCTTTCCATGTCACCCATTCACTTCAGTGGTCACATTGCTCTTGGATGAACAGGTGACCCGCGTTCTCTCGAGTCTCCAACGCTCTTTCCAGGTCACCCATTCACTTCATTGTTGACATTGCTCCGGGTGAACAGGTGACCCGTTCTCTCGAGTCTCCAACGCTCTTTCCATGTCACCCATTCACTTCAGTGTTCACATTGCTCTGGGTAAACAACCTCTAAACAGGTGACTCGTTCTCTCTCCAACATTAGCTAAAATCTTGTTTTCTCATAGACCCATTCACTCGGGCAACCACCGTTCTCCTATGGAATTAAGAAAAACCCTCATCACATGTCAATTGGTGGCGCTTCCAATTTTTTGAGATAGGTGACTAGTCCACATGGAGAGTGTTTGAGAACTTGGCCAAATGCTAGTTTTGCCTTTTTGTGCCATGTACTTAAAGAAAGCCTCTATTTATTAAGCATCTTGGGAGGACTTCAAAGCACAAAATATTAGCAAAAGTTTGACTTTAATTTAGACAACCTTTTGCATTGAAGGTTTTTAAATTACACAATTTTTTTTGTGTAGAAGGTCATGTAAGTTCATAGTTGTCCACAAAATATGAAAGAAAAGCATTGAGCATATACTTTAATTTCGACAACCTTTTGCATTGAAGGTTCTTAAATTACACAAATTTTTTGTGTAGAAGGTCTTGTATTCATAGTTGTCCACAAAATATGAAAGAAAAGCACTGAGCGAGAGGGGGAGGAAAGGGCCTTGCCCGATGTAAAAATATTCTTTAGTTATTTTTTAGCTTTTTTTTGTTGTAATTTTTTTTCCTACATGCACTTTCTGGTATGTGAGAACATTTTTTTATATTTTGTTGTAAATTTCTTACATGCACCTTACGACGTTAAAAAAGAAAAGAAGAGAGTGATTTTACGCAAGGGAAAGGTCCTAGCTATGGCACTCCCACATGACGAATAACTCGAGAGTGTAAAGCCTTTCCCTAGTGTATGGGACTTAGGGGGCTTTTCCATGTGCCCTATTCACCCGTGAAAAGTGACTTCAATCACAAGAACCTTTCCATGTGGTCCAGTCACCCGTGGAAAGTGAATTCAATCACAAGAAACGATGGTTGCCTGAGTGAATGGTTCTATGAGAAAACAAGATAAGCTCAAGCATATAAGTGAATGTTCTACCTATGTCAAGAATTTAAAAGAATGGTCCAAACGATGGTTCTCATAGATGTGAACATTAACTACACGCTCTAAACATTGTTCGGAACTAATTTGGCCTAACCCAAAGTTCTTGCGCATGCATAAAGAGTGTTTTTAAGCTCATGGCTCATGAATGGGCATAAAGACAACCCATGTACATGCAAAGCTATAGCACTACAAAAAGAATTTGCATGAGAAATCATTTTATCTTATATGTACTTTGTGTGGTTCAATGAAATCAATGGAGAGTTCATGGAAAGAATAGAAAGTTTTAACCAAAACTCCAATTATTGGAGAATAAATTGCATGAGAATTTATCCTTAAGACTTGAAATATGACAAATCTCACAAGAGGATTGTTATTTTGGCACCATGATATGGGTAGTTTGAAGGTGTGCCTAATGTTCATTCCACATGCAGAAGGTGTATATGAGGAAAGGTCAATTTGAAAATTATGAGTACAAGCCATCACTTTTTGTACTTCAATCCAAACATTCTCAAAACTAGCAATGGAGGGGAAAGTGTAGGTTCAATGCTAGCAAAGCCAAACATTTTGGTTGGGTTGCCCAAAATCCTTTCCTACATGACATATTATGCTTATAGTAAGCTAAGTTGGGCATTCATCGTGATATCTCAAAAGAATTTATGTTATCAACAAGAGTGGAGTCAAACTTTACATGATTGGTATATTCTTGTTGATGTTCCTTAATCAAAAAACATTATTGTTGTAATCCTTTAACATTTTTTTTTCTCAAAGTGCATTCATATTGAATTGAATTATCATGATCATGTAGAATACTACATCATTAGATAGGCATAGTCAACTTTGGAACACAATGGTCCCAATGGTCCTTTTTCTAGAACCGAGATTCCAATTAGGGCCTCGTGGATACAATAACCACTCTTATCCATTCTACTTTTGCCAAAGACCTTGAAATAATTCGTATCATAAATTTTACATATATTATAGAGTAGTCTTGCAAATAATACAAGAATGGGCAAGTGCATTAAGCAAACATATCTCAAGGTGATCATAATTTGGGGTGAGATGCTTAGTTCACAAGGTACCTAGCTTTTTCTTTCTCTCTTAAGCTAGTGCATAGCACATCACTTACAACATGATGCATATTTTATGCGCAAGTGTACAATGTTAGGATGAGCCTAACTTGGGAGTGAATTCCAAGTATGTCAACGAAGCAACAAGCGACATTTGAACTGCATCAACATGGTAGGGATTATCATCTTGCTCAAGTCGACCCACTATCCTTCACAAGGTACCTAGATGTCATGTGCCAATAACATCAAAGATAACATGTTACTAAGCTGAAAGGACACTCTTAAGTAAAAAGAACTAGTCCTAGAAATCGAGCACATCATACATAGTCTAACCATCCAACAAACCACTTTATTTTTAGACCAACTAATATGAGTTCCTAAATGTAACAAGACAAAGTTTAACTAAAAAAAATCAAATTTGCATGTCCTAATGGGCATCTCATTGATATGTAAAATGGTAACATGTATCATTTTGACATAGAAACTATGTATGGGGCCATTGGTGAGAATCTAGTTAGTGTTGCCAAAGCACTTTAATGATGAGAATTTGAGACCTGTGGATTTGCATGTTTCCAAAGAAATGTCATGTAGGATGGAAAATTTGATGAAAATTAAAAATTGTAATACAAGAAGTACATCAGAGTACTTACAATACCAAACCATTTTGGTTACAATTATGATTACAGTCATGGTTAACCGAGGTTTCTCTTGGTCACATCACCCCTCAGGAGAAATCATTCTTAAAGAGAAAAGAGAGATGGGCAAGAACTGAAAAAGAAGAGCGCCTACTCATTACAATAGATTGAGCAAACTCGAGAAAGGAAATGGGCGTTATTAAAACATTTTGCATCAAATATGAATCATCATTTGCAAATGCTACATAACATGCCTACATCTCGAGAGAGAAAAGAGAAATGAGCAAGACTTGAAAAATAAGGATGACAACTATATTATACAAATTGCGCAAACTCAAAAAAAAAAAAAAAGTTGAGCACCATGGCAACATTTTGAATCAAAGAGCAATTCCCATTTTTTAGTGCTACAAAAAAATGTTAAAATGGTGTGACATGTATAAAGACAATGTGTGTTGTATTTATATATTTTTGGTTGAACTACTACTGATCATAATCAAATTTTTCTTCTTACAATGAAAAATTTTCATCTCCATATAGATCTTTCTAAAGAATATGCTCCTCTAATTGAAAGAGGTATAAAAGCAGCTTGCTTATTAGATGATAATTGTTTTCACTATAGAGTTGACATGAAAACGAATTTGGATTTAGGGACAGACTGGACATTATATCCTAAAAATCCATACTCCATGCAGCAGCATCCCAAATTTTGTTCAATTACTCAAGCTATATTTTTGTGTGTGTCTTGGAAAGAATGGTCTACTAGATTATTGTGAAAGATTAGAAGAATATGTTGATGCACTTTCAATGGAAAGAATTCATTGTTTAGAAGATGTAATTAGACGTATATCTTCATATTGTAATAAAAAAGACAATATACTGCAAATAAAATTGCCATAAAACAAGGTTCTCCAAAAGGAGAATAAAATTCTTCAAAATAATAATGACTTGTTATAAATAATCAGAGTGAGTAAAAGAAAGGACATTGATCAATTGATCATAATGAGTCAGATAATATTCATTCTTATGGTATTGAAAGATGTTGATAAGTAAAAAGCTAAAAACAAAAAAATGAAATCGAGTGATCAAAACAAATAAACATGATTTGTTATCAACATGAGGTTATCAGAAATGTATTCAAAACACGATGACATTTGTTTTGGGACTTTGAACTAAAAAAGAGTAACTTTTTTTATATCTTTTAGTGGTGCTAGTTTTAGGCCAAAATCATGGCTTTTTTTTAAGGGTTATCTAAATTGTATTAAAAATATATATCAAAATCAATGGTTGTCCCATTAATCCAAGTCGTTCTTTCAATATGGCTATAGTTGACTTTTGTAGATGATTGGTCGTTGTTAACTCAAAATCAAAAGCCACATCACCTACATCTTGTAAATTCAAATTATCAATCCTCGGTTGGTTCTTTGGCAATCGTTTTCTCTTGCCCTTTGAATCTACTTGCAACATTTCAAATTCGTGCCTTCCCAAAAAAAGCATTTGTTGAAGTGGTGCGCAACAAATGAACACGTAGTACTTTTGTTTGGTTGTTATATTGAATGAAACCAAGCACTTTGGCAATCCAAAATGGATGTCCTTCATAGTTTTCTAAAGCTAGAAGTGCAACAAAGCTTCTAATTTGGATTTCATTCAGATCACTGCACCACTTCATTTTTGCAGCTTTTACACTTTCTGCCTATTCTTCCTTGAGCCCACATAAATTTTGCATTGTTCACATTGCACAAGCTGCAAGAAATCATTATCTCGAGGAAGATTTGAAGATGTACTTGAAGTTCCTAGTTTATGAGGCCAATGAAATTCTTCAGCTGTTGATGCATCTTCGAGGTTGAGCAAACTGATTTTTTGTTCCTCCAAAAAGTCCATCCGCCAATGCTAATCAAACTCATCAAAAAATTGATAAGTTGTTTGAATACTTGATTCCAAAAATTATGAGGTAAATGAATATATATCATGATGCTCTCTTTGTACTTTTTGTTCTTCTAGCATGGACTTCAACGTAGCAAGCTTGATTTGAGCTGATGACATATTGAGCAAAAACTGTACTCCTTTAAGAGATAGCCATGAAACTGAACTTGAAAATTGTTTGCCTCATGGCAATGTGATGCCAGTTTTATTACATTTGATTTTGAACTGGTGTTGAAAGCTAATGTCATTAATACTAGCAACACAGTGACCTGTTTCATTGGACGTCTTAATATATTCATGAAAATTATATGTGTGTCTAATTAACGACACGATTGGCTTTGGCACGTATGATTTTTTAACAATGCTCTAAAGCACTTGTAAAGAAAATGCTTTGTTGCGTCTTAGTCTTTTGGAAAAACAGCTAAACATATGATCAATTTGATCATGGGTGTCATTAGGGGAGGTCCAAGCGCTATAAGGACCCTTTGTAAAGACACTTTTTTTTACTTTTCAACTATTCGATGTCCACATGTCCCAATATTTTACATGTGTGCAGGACGGTAACGGTGTTTGCCGGATAAATTTTTTTTACAATTTCTCGGACATATTTTTAGCCAATTCAAAACTCTTGCTAGGCAGAGTCTAGATATGTGATTGGATAATATATTGTTGTCCGTCGGGAAAAGACTGCCCGAGTTTAACTAGCTGAAATTAAACTAACTTGGATGGATGGTTCAACTATGAAGTGGAGGAGGACTGGAGTCTAAAATATATACGATCGAAACTTACAATGCTCCAATTTGACATACCTCAAAGCTATGGTTTTCGAGTAAATGGAAGAATGGTACGTTTTTGTATTAAATAGTCTGTTATATAATTGTTATACTGTTATTTATTAACAATGATTTATTGATATATCATTTGCAATGTTAATGCAAATTAGAGCAAGGCAAGAAAATCATATCTCATGCAAAGATTTATTGTCAAGCATAGAAATTGTCGAAACAAATTAAAGCTTTGATGAATCAGTAAATCTACAATATTGGTGAGCTTAACTTTCTTTGTGAAATTTTAGATTGTTAACTTTTGGTTAACCCACATTGTTTATTGATAAATGTAATTCCATTGTTTTCATGTGCACGTTCAAGAAAAGTGAAATGAAGAATTGAAATAGCAACAATAGAATATCAAATGATGGAAATAGCAACAATCGAATATCAAAAGACCCAAAAGGGTCATCATTTGTACACATTGAATGTAAATTTTTGAAGTACATATTTTTGTATTGGCCTTTCAATAAGACCATTTTTCTATTTTTCTATATAAATTTCTTTTCCATGAGCTCTTTCAAGTGTAAGCTCCCCAGCTTCTTGATCCGTTGTCACCGATGTTGCATTAGAGAGAAAAATCTTAAGCTTCTCTTGTCAAAATTCAAATATGTCATTTTGTGTGAATTTCGGACAGGTGAACTGCAAATCATCAACAATAGACAAGTTAGACGAAAACACAAAAGTAAAAAATCATATAAATAAAATCAGTGTACATCCAAATCCAAATTACCTGACGTATATCGACATTTTGACCTTGGCTGATGAACAATTCCATAAAGCATTTTACTTTTTTAATGGCTTGGGCATGATAGTCACCCACTTTGCGTGTACAGCAGCAAGCACAGTATCCTCAAAAAACCTAATCTGATAATCTTCATAGGCTGTATGCAATGCTTCAATTGTAGTCACGCACCATTTGACATCCACGGACAAAGATCTTGTCACATCCCTCACTATTCGGTTGAAGTGAGCTTTTGGCATCAGAAGGTTGGTGGACTTCTGTAACCTCCTAATATCTCTGAGCCATGGGCGAGATTTTCTGCCAGTCCTCCTAGCACGAGGTCGCAACACGGGTCTAAAATTTGGATCCTCTCGATCTCTTGTTGGACCAACTCGTGATCTTGTCAAATTCCTCACTATTCGGTTGAAGTGAGCTTTCGGTATCAGAAGGTTGGTGGACTTTTGTAACCTCCTAATATCTCTGAGCCATGGGCGAGATTTTCTGCCAGTCCTCCTAGCACGAGGTCGCAACACGGGTCTAAAGTTTGGATCCTCTCGATCTCTTGTTGGACCAACTCATGATCTTGTCAAATTCAAGTCTTTACAATTCTTCATACAATACAAACAAGGGTGTTTAGTATTTGCCCCATGAGAAACATTGTACATACATTTCAGTGTCTTTAAATCACCTGCAAGATGTCATAAAATTTGAAACGTGCCATAGTTTGGCACATATATCTTGTTTCCACCCATATGCTCTTCAATAATCTTCACATATTCTGAAGTCGAAAAAATCCACAGCAAGATAGCATGGTCTTCTTTTAAAACCTGAAAAGTAACAAACACATACAAAGTTACGAACATTGACATTAGCAACTTAGGTGATAAAATACAATACTAAGTAAAATTGAAATATACCTTAAATGCTGCTAACCACCATATTTCATTCTCTGATTGAACACTAAATGAGAAATCATCTGCATCATTTTCAGTATTGTTCAATGTTCTGTTCATAAAGGTGATACTTACCCGTTCCAATTTTTGTCCCTTAACAATTTCAGACTCATCAAGTTTAATAATCAATATCAATTTTTCTTGGACTTCTCTTTCAAATATTTTGTAATATTTAATCATGTATGCCACTACTTTGTTAATATCCAAAAATAAATTGTTGGACTCATTGTATTCCAATGTTCCACTCTCACATGTATACAATTTCTTGATATGAAATGGTTTACCTATAAGCACACTCATACTCTCATTAAGACAATATTGGCTCAACTTTTGACAATATCCCAACAATCCACTATGTGCATTACACACAAAATTCAATAATTGGCCAATAGTTTGAAAGTCTAAAAACCATCTTGTACTTGGATCTTTGGGATAAATTGATCCAACTGTCCACAAATCAATATTTCTACAGTTTTTTTCTCTAAGTTCTTTCTTACAAGTCTCATTAATCTGACCAGCTTTGGTGTTTCTCTTATAGATTGGAGCACAATCGAGTGGGAGCACAATATGAAGATCAAACTTTTCCATTATTTCAAAATCAAACAAACTAAATCATGTAACAAGAAAAACGATTCACACGAAACCAAAACAAGCTTGTAAATCATTAAACATGCATGTTATATAATCTACCTTTCAAATGTTTTCAAAGATTTTTGAAGGGAACACCAAAAAATTATTCTCTCCTTCTCCTCCCGCTACTGATATCTTCTTGACAGCGTGAATAAAATTATCCTCTCCTTCTCCTCCCGCTACTGATAGCTTAAGCGGCGTGTGCTTAGTCGACTGTGTGCTTAGGCGACGTGTTTATTTCGTTTGAGTTGTAATGAGTTAACCACACCAGTTAGACGGCGGGCAGCACCGGAAACTAGAAAAACGGCAACAAATCTTGCCATTTATACTTTCTCTCTCTAGTCATTCTCTCACTAAGTTCGAGTTGCTTATAGGGCCCTTTTTGAGTTGAGGTTTCCCCTAATGGACCCACCAACAAAAAATTCTATTTTTTGAAAAAAAAAATTCTCTACCAACATGGACGAGTAAGCTAGGACAATTGGATATTTATTTTTCCTAGTAGTATTGTCAAGTTGCAAATAGAGTATTTCTAGAAGATTACCACCAAATTCGCAAATTATCTTTTGTATAATGGTGATTGTCAAATTTGGATCATTTTGAACATTGGGATAATTAAAAAATACTTTTGACCCCAATGTGCCATTAAACACGAGTGCTCCAACGAGATAAACCTAAATAAAATTTGTCTCATTCAATTTTTTTGGCACTCTAACAAAATGACATAACATCGTTTTTTTTTTATTCATGATATTGATGACAATTGGCCTAGATACTTTTGCGGACATTCCAAGCATTTTTTTTGATGTTTCACCAACTTTTGTCTTTCAACTATTTGTTAATCTCTGTGTACTTAAAACACTTTTGCAGCATCCACTACAAAATATTCAATAAAACTATGACAATATCATAACATAACTAATTTTAAAATTTAACATAAAAATCAGAAAAAATAAAGTTTTAAAAGTATTGAAAGTTAATTAAGTTTTACCTTTCTCATCATTGGTCTTTGCAAGCTGGTTGGCAGATTTTAAAAACTCGCAAGTAGAACACACTGTCATTCGTGATTTTTTAGAAATCTTCACCAAACCAAATATTCTCTTCCAAATCCTAAGAAAATATGAGTAACTTAAATAGGCAACATTTTTTGTCTTGGCGAACTCTTTGTACATCAAAAATATCTTCAATTTTGTAAAATGATCTGGCAAGTGAAAATATACTAAATTTGATAATTTCTCTCAATGCACGTGTATCTACAAAATGTTTTAGCCAAGCCGTAACATTCAAAGCATCAGGAGAAACAGTTCTACTCTATAGCGATTTTTGCAATGTTGGATCTTTTTGAAGTCGTGTGTGCATTCTTTGAAGCCGTGAATTTCCAATTGCAAGAACAGTTTTGTAGGCTTTTTGGCAAACCTTCGTTGCATTTAGAAAATTTGAATACGAGTTTTTGTTGAATCTCACTGTTGCACGCAAATAGTAATTCTTTTTATCTTTACTTTGCAAAAAAAAAATTGGATTTCAATTCTTCACTTATTGTCTAATTTTTGTAAGCAAGAGGATGAACACCAAATAGTACATTGTGTCTTCCAAATCTCCTGTCTTCATATGTTTTTGACATTTTGTCAAAATCGATTTTGAATCCAAGTCTCTCTTATATCTTTCTTTTCTTTTGAAGTCATATTTGTAAATTGATCACGTGCCACTTGTAGTTGCTTGTGGAAATTTCTTGATTCTAAATAGCTGCTTGAACATTAGGATGTTTATTTACCTCAACTAGTTCTATAGTGTCAGAAGATTCAGGATTCTCAATAAATATGGCTCTTTTGGATTTGATTGGATTCGGAATTTGAGAAGTAGATCTTTTTCGAATATGTGAAAAGCTTGCATGTCGAGGGTCAATTGGATGTGTTTGTAGATTTACTTGAATCCGTGATTAAGTGAATTGAACGTTGTGAATCATCGATGTAGTCACCACTCAGACATTAAACCCATACCGACAAATCTACATTCTATGTAGAATTTGTTCATTCTTATTCTAAAAAAGATATGCTTTGATTCACATTTCCAATTTTTGAGTGAAAAAATATGCAAGGAATAAATTTCTTTGATAATCAATGTGCTCACGAAGGTTGTTGATGGTCAACTCTCCGTTGTTAAAATGAAAAACAAATTTATAGGTAAAAAATATTTCTATGTTTTTTTTCAAATTTTTCTATTTTTTTATGATATTGTTCACTATTTTGTTTTTCAAAATACAAGCATAAATTATTCATGAAAGTTCAAGAAGCCCTTCTAATTGGACTGAATTGTCGAGATTTCGAGGAGTGCCAGATTCTTTATCCTCTGAATAGTAAAAATATAGCTCTCACTCCATTTTTTATATTATTTAGAGATATGGTATTCACATCACTCAAGTTTAGCATAGAAATTTATTAATTATTTATTTTGTACATCTCCTATGCTAAGCATAGTTGCATTCTCTATTCATGCTTAGCATAGAAATTTATTAATTATCTATTTTGTACATCCTATGCCAAGCATAGTCTCAGTCTCCATCTCGTGCTAAGCATAGTATTTTTTTTTTTGTTTCAGACTGTTGAAGACAAAAATTAAATAAAGTCCTTCAAGAGCAATTTAAAAGACATATTCTAAAAGCAAAGGCAAAAAAAAGAGATAGAGAAATATTAGTATGGGGTGAGACTATTGTCGAGGAGAATCCAACAAAGACTTACCTCTCGAAATGTGTCGATGATCAATCGTGCTTCTACACCATGGAAGAAGAAGATTGTAGGGAGATTTCAAATAAAGACAAGACCTTATACCATGTGCATAGCAAACAATCTCTACAAATTTTAAATGAGAGAATCTCTAAATGATGATTATCCATTTAAATACACTAAAATCCACATTATAATGTAGGGATTTCTTGAAATCACAACTCCTCCTATTTGGAGAGTTATAATATTTCATTCAAGTTGGTAGTCGGCTTCAATGCAAAAAACTCTTTTGACTTTTTGCAATGTTGGGGATTGAGAATGTTGTGTGATATGTTTTTAACTTTTTTAATAACTTATTTTTATTTTTAATATTTTTTATATTTTCTACATTTAGCTTAGATTGTTTAAAATTATTTATCTTGCCAATCTTGGCTATTTTTGGACAATAGAATGACTCTATCTCTCTCTTTCACTTTGATGTACTTTCTAGACCTGGTTTCCACTTTAAGAAGGTCTGAATTCAGCCTAGATTAATTAGTTCTCATGAATCAAATCCAAAACTAATTAATGACAAGTGATCTTGATAGCTTATTCTAGGATTTGCACCAAAAATTACATCAAACTGACACCAGATGAAATTACAGTGATCCAATGAATATGGGGGTTTAAATGCTGGTTCAGAGTTGTCCACACGTGTGAACAGTACGGATTTTGATCCACAAGAAGTTTGGGATCAAATCCCCTCACCAATTCCAAGATACCAGCTCGCCCTTCCAATACTAGCTTTTTGCACCAAAAATATGCTAAAACTGGATTACTTTCAAACACTGATCAATAGCCTTGTACTTGGCTCTGATACCATGTTAAAGGTATAGTACTAAGGACCATAAATGGATCTTTGAATGATCCACATGGTTGATTGTGCGCTTGTTAAACAATCTATCAGATACTAGTCATCAGAAAACAAGATCTAGTTTAGTAGCTTGATAGAAAATAAGAGAGACAATCAGATCATTGATCATAAACTGAAATTTGAATTCACACATGTGAAAATGAGGCTGTAGTATGGCCTATAGAGAGAGTTTAAAGTCTGCCAAAGCTTAGTTACATTGGAATCAATCACAATCACCATGCATAGAGAGAAAATCTGCGTTTCTCCTTGAGGCTCCAAAAAGTTTCTATCTTCTCACTATGGAGAATGGGAATACATAGTAAAAGACACTTCCTTTGCAAAGTTGGGTGAAAATCCAGCATGTAATAAGGAAGTAGACTCAACTTTCTTGCCCTAATGTGAAAACCCTAGCCTAGATCCAAGAGTCATGCTTGGTAGGTGCATGGTATGTACAAATCTCATCATAAATCAAGGTCTAGATCCTACAAAGTAGGAATCACTACCAAATGGACACAACCACTCTTCTTGACTCATGGTAACCTACCTTAGGTGTGGATTTACAAGTGGCACTTTGGCCATTCAAGTGACTAACAAAAATTATTGACAAAATGTACAATATTTTACATGGCTAGATTTGCCAATGTAGGCAATTTTTCACACATGGATCTTCTAGAGTTCACCATATCGACGTGCAACGTTGAAGTGAGGGTTGCACGGTAATCAAGGCACGCCACATTGATGTGATCCATTTCAGTCTGCAAGGGCTTATTGATATCAATGGCGTTTGGTGGGAGGCCTCGATCCCAATAGCCAGTGAGTTCTGCCAAGAAAGCAACCAGGCCACAATTATCTACAAAGTAGCGCACATCCCGATCCGGGTTGCCATGGTGTTTCTGGTGAAAGACACGGCAATTGGTAATCATGTCATCTGCTGGATTTCATGTATTTACACCAGTTAGCTTGGGCCAGTAAATCGTATTTTTCCGCTTTGTGGTGGAAAATGGTTCTCTACGCGCCACCTGGTAATAAAATGGATTGATGTGCATGTATGTCGGTGCGTCGAGACATTCCATGAATGTTTTGCTTTGCAAAAAGAGCTGATGGCGCCAGGCAGGTTGCAGATCCAAGAGCTTGACGACTTCCTTGTGAGTTTTGTAGTGGTCCAAGTCTGGTAAGATGTAACCGCCGCGCTCCTTGGGTGGATATTTTTTTGCGAACTCTTGGGAGATGAGTTGTTCCTTGCTTGGTGCAGTTGGAGAGATCAGGTGCCTTATTGTAGGTGCTTCAACAACTAAGGCATGTTCAATTTGGAGGTCTGGTTCAGGGGAGAGGGGAGGTGAAGGGTTAGAGACAGCAATGTGTTGGGATTCGAGAGAAAATTGGCGTGGAAAGAGAAAGTTAGTTGTGTCGATGGGGTTAGAAGCGGTAGAAGTGAATTGTTGTTAGGAGGAAGTTCCACTGGTGCCTTGAGGATTGGTCGGTGATTGAGCTATTGGCCCTTGAGACTGCCCTTGGAACGACGAGCCTTGATTATGTGTTGGTGGTGGTTGAGATCGTGCCCCATCTCCACCATCTGAACCATCAAAGTGATGCCCGGAGTCATGGAACTGAACATGCCCTGCATGGACAGAAGGTGTGGACTGAGCGGCTGCCTTCAATCTTTCTTCCAAGGTGGCTATGTGTTGGTTAAGGGCCTCAACGGAAGCAGTTTATGATTGTTGTAGTTTAGTGTGCTACTTTGTCGTGGCTTTCAACTTTTGGGCTAATTGCTTATATGCCCCCACTGGAATTTGGGTTCCCTCGGGAATAGCTGGTGGTGCAAAATTATTGAAATTGACCAATTCCAGCTGTTCCTTCATAGCGAAACGTGCTGCTCTTGCATCAGTTAAGGCCTCGTCCCGCTCTGCTAAGAGGTTGTCGATGACGGTTGGCATATTGGATACCTTCAGCTGGAGTTGGTTCTCTAGGTGGCTGAGCATTTGTTGCTGCTGTTGATCATAGGTTGTGAGATTATGGATCTGTTGTTGTTGTTGAGCAGATTCAGCCACCAAGTTTTCATTTTCATTCTGAAGTTGTAGAATGGCGCCATCATCGACCTGCCTTACTACTTGTTGGACAAAGTGCCATAGATTCTGTATTGAAGCTCATTCACCAACCATATCATCTTTTGGGCAGTTAGTGGTAGTTGCTCCCATAGGCCGATGTCAGGAAAGGACCGTTGGTAATTCAGATAAGGCATAGGGTTGTAGGGGAGAACATCTGAAAATTGTGGAGAAGAGAGATTTGGGGAATAGGAGGGTGTGGGGTTTCAAAGGAGGATATTGTAGATTAAGAGGAGGAGATTGGGGATTGAGAGGAGGAGACTGTGAGGTGTTGCAAGTTTCGGGGGAGAGGAAACACGGGAAGGAGAAGAATGAGTAGAAATGGGTGGAATTTGAGTGAGTAATTGTAGAGCAAAATCATTGACGTTGATTGAGGAGCCAAGTATAGGGGACTATGTACAAGAGAAGGTTTTTTTGGAAGAGTGGAGTCAAATCATGTGTTAAGCATGAAGGAAGTGGTAACGAGCAGAGTAGTTAGTGGTTGAGATACGGAAATGGTAGGAGGAGGATATGATGCCTGCACTGTTGAAGTTCCCTGAGTGACTTGGACTCCTCCAGAGCCAGATGCACCCGCATTTCCAGAGCTGACTGCTACTGCTACTGCTTGTCGTCTTGTTGTAGCCTATTGGAGGAGGGCTTCATGTTGTGCTAGTACCTCCTTTGGGACCTGAGAAGGTAGAAGGCTCCCGCCGGATTCAGCACACTCGGCTCCTATGTCGCTGGATAAAATCTCTGGAGCAATGTCGACATCAGTACTGACTGGCTTGCCTTCATGTTTCTTTGTGGGCGGTGTCAGTGTGGTAAAGGCTGGCTCGCTTTCTATTGCTAGGGAACAGTGTCTCTAGGTCCTTGAGAGCGACAGTTGTCTTGCGCCCCATGTGGTGCTGGACTATCATCTGTAGAAGATAACCACATTTAGTGGTAGCCTTACATTGTTTGTGGGCCAAGCAGAGTTTGTCAGCGACCTTTTCTACCCACTTAAAGGTGTGAGTGGGGTCTTCAACATCATTGATAGGATTTAATAAGTCTTTGATAGAATCTCATCTAATCTTCATTTCATCTTTGAGAGGGAGTGTAAGAACTATGAATAGAAGTCCAAAGAGAGTTTAGGTAGTTAAGACAAGTGAAACCTTTGTGAGTTTCTAGGTTCAAATCAAAGCCAATTTTCTTGAGCTTTATTTTGTAGAAACCTTCCAAAAAAAAAAATCTTTTGAATCAAGATCAAGGGGATCTTGCTACTTGAATCTTTGTGCATTTCAAGTGATTTTTTTGTGGAAAAATTCTGGAAAAAAGAACTTAGGGAGGGTCGAGAAGTTCAATCTACTTTGTGTTCATTGATTTTCTCAAGAGGAGTCAACAGAGTGAAAAATTGGCAAGTAGTCTAGCTTCAAATATCTTTTGATCCTTACCAGCTCTCAAGGAGAGAGTGAATTACACCTAAGTGAGTCTAGAAGTGGTGTTTGGATCTGAGAAAGTTGATTTTTAGCTCAAGCTTGAGTGCTTTATTCTTGGTGAAGTAGGCAAGACAATTTTTCCAAGCATTATTGACATTGGTGAGGAGAGTGAAATAGATAGTGATCAAGTCCATTGTGGATCTTGATATAACTTTGTGTAATCACTATAAGGTCACAACTCACATGTGTGAACTTTGTGTACCACAATAGTTTTTCCATGGAAGCTAGTGGGAAAAAAAAATGAGTCAAGATTTAAGTGCAACTTGTGTGGCAAAAAGGGCCACTTTGCATCCAAATGCTACAAGAGGCAAAATGCACTAAAGGAGAGCCAAAAAAAAGCATGGAGTTTGTTCCATTCTGAAGAATGATGTTTTCATTGCAAAATGATTTAAACATGGAAGATTGTTTAAATTGGAAGCTAATATTGCTTTTGAGAATGTGAGCTTGGCAAAGGAGGAGATCACTCAAGTGGAGATCTTGGCAAAGTGTGATCTTGCTAGCATTGAGGAGGAGCATCAAGAAGAGAAAGATTTTGAGGATCAACCTCAAAGCATGAGAGTTTTAAGGAGGTCCTCAATGACAAAGGCCGAATTGCATGCAAATTGTCCATTCAAGTGTGCATTTTGCAAGGGTGGTGAGCATTGGAGAGTCTACTATCTTTGAATACTTTTTGAATAGTATTAGTAGACATGTTTCTTATCTTTAAGATTCATGGTGCTTATTACTTTATATGAGAAGACAATGAAATGGGATGCTTTAAAATCTACATTTGTTGTTGATAAGGCAATTTAATTGGATAACTATTTTTGTAATAGTTTGAATAGAGTCATAAAAGATGAAACATCATTTGTTTTGGAAATATTTGTGTCCACATACTTTGTGCATGATCATTCCAATGTAAGGACCAGAGATTTTCCTACTTCAATGATAGGAGTAATGGTAGTGTTTTGCTCTTCAAGTAAAGACTATAGAATCTACTTGTTTTCCACCAAAGTTGTCAATGGTGGAAATGTGATCTTTCAAGAGTGGAAGATTTGTAAACTTGAAAAAGCACCTTTAGATCAAGACCTTATTCAATTCATTGATGGTTTGGAGTCAAGTCAAGTGGAGGAGCAAGCTCAAGACTCAAGGACTCCAAGAAGAACCTTGAGTATCAAGGTGGAGCCATCAAGGCTCAATCCTATGGATCAAGCAAGGCACAAAACGCCTTGGAATCCATGGCTTGGCATGATGTACAGTTTTTGAAGTGTGCTACATGTATAGTAAGGGATCATTTAAGAGGTGGTGAAAGCATTCTCTATTGGAGTCTCAAAAGTTCCTTGTTTGTAGCTGGATTTTTTAGACACTTCTAAAACCATTCATTCATCTAGCAAGAGAGTTGTAAGTAGATCAAGCTAAATTTGAGGAGTGTGAAGAATTGCCAAAAATTGGCAAATCTAACTTGATAAAAAAACCATGTAGAATAGTGTAAATTGTGTAGACAAGTGGGTCCCACACATGTGAGGCCATAATGCCATGCGGGAAACCCATCCTAGATTAGGTTAGGTCAAGTCTATAGGGTTGGTCATGTCATTTTGTTAGACATTCCTAAATTATAGGACCTACACCTAAGTTTAAGGTGAAAAATTGACCAACTAGTCACCTACTAGGCATGACTCTAGGAATTAGGCTAGGATTGCAAATTAGGGCAAGAGAGCCAAGTTAACTTCCTTATTACATGCAAGAAATCCACCTAACTTCACAAAGGAAGTCACATTTGCTATGTATTCCAAGCTCCCATAGTGAGAAGATAGATTATTTTTGGAGCTCATTGGCAATCTCGAGCTACTCTCCATGTACATTGATTTTGTGATCCAAATAAAATCAACACTTTGAGTACTTCAAACATTGTCCTAAATTTGTACAGCAGGCTTCTCTTCACACGTGTGGGCTCAAATTTGTGTCTATGATCTTTGTTTATGATTATCAATGCCTATTGTGTGTCAAATTGCCAATCTAGATCAAGATTTGTTGACTAGTTTTTGATGCATTGTTAAGCAAGTACATAACCACTCTTGTGGATCTTCTAAAATCCATTTATGGTCTAAAAAGTACTGTACTTTCACATAGAATACATAAGTTTGTAAATGGCTCAACTAACTCTCCCATTTAGAGGGAGGTGGCCGAGAGTCAAGACAATCTTGATCTTGAGGAGGAGCAAGAGCCGAGAGTGCCAATCACTCCAAGAAGGTCATCAAGAGCAAGAATGGAGCCAATAAGGCTGACTTACCATGAAAAAGCCAAGCAGATCGAGGGTAATCCATCTTCATCTTTTGCACTCATTTCAAGTTTTGATGAGACTCCAATGTAGAAGATGCATTGTGTAAGAATGGTTTCAAGCAATGTTAGATGAATACAATGCATTGATGGATAATGATACATGGATCTTGTTGATAAACCTTTAGGAAAGAATGTGATTGGATGCAAATGAGTTCTCAAAGTCAAATTAAATTTAGATGGAAATGTAAGCAAGCATAAGGCAAGGTTGGTTGCGAAAGGATATGCCCAAGAAAAGGGCATAGACTATGAGGAAACTTTTGCATCCATGCCCAAGACAGTCACTATAAGACTGATCCCAGCATTTGCTTCTCATTTTGGATGGATGCTCTTTCAAATGGATGTATCTAATGCATTCCTTAATGGCTATTTGGAGGATGATATATTCATGGAGCAATCCCAAGGCCTCATCAAGATCGGGATGGAAGGTAAAGTATGTCATCTTCAAAGGAGTTTGTATGGCTTGAAGCAAGCATCAAGATCTTGGAACTCAAGACTCAATGATTTTTTGGTTTCTATTGGATTCACTCCAAGTGAGTATGACCCAAGTTTTTACATAAAGTTTGATGTGAATGGCATTGTACTATTGTTGATTTATGTAGACGACATAATTCTAAGTGGGGATAGGATTGATGGCATTGAGAAAACTAAGAAGGATCCATCTTTAGAGTTTAAAATGGTGGATCTTGGCCAACTTCACTCTTATATTAGACATAGAAGTACTTAG
Organism: Diphasiastrum complanatum; assembly: GCA_029204225.1. NCBI lineage: Eukaryota > Viridiplantae > Streptophyta > Lycopodiopsida > Lycopodiales > Lycopodiaceae > Diphasiastrum > Diphasiastrum complanatum. The sequence continues at coordinate 77,482,665 of CM055092.1, read as the reverse complement.
AGGTATAGATTTCATTTTCATTATTCAAGCTAAGTATGCTCAAAGTTTTCTCAATAGATCTTAGAATGCAAGATTGCGAGCATGTAGAAACATCAATGGAGCAAGATGTTACTTGTGCTCAATAAAGGTGATGAAAAACTTTGGACATTACTCTTCATAGGCAACTTATAGCCTCATTGATGTGGATTACTATTACTAGGCCTAATTTATATATGTATGTAGTCTTAGTCAATACATGCAAGATCCATTGATCCTACATTGCCAAGAGTGCAAAAAGGATCTTGAGATACCTCTCGGGCACTCTAGATCCTAGTTGTGAGGAGGAGTGTTAAAATTTGCAAGCTAGTTTGTGATTTCCACTTGGAAAATGTAATTTAGCCATGATGTCTAATGTCACATGTGCCAACTAAGTTAGGATCTTTGTAATTATAATTATTCTAAGCCTAACATTGTTAAGGCACCTTTGGAATGAGGCCAAAATGTACATAGATAGGCTAGAGATTTTGTAGGAGCTAAAAATAGCAATTTTTACTTTGATGAGGAATCCCAAGATCTCGACAATTGTTAGGTTTAAGTCATGAATGCATTAGAGGTAATCCTAAACCCAAAGATCCGAGCTGATTTTGTATATATACATGTGGGATTTCCCAAGCAAATCATGAGAAACTCAAGAACTCCTTCTGTGATTAGTTTTCGTCTAGAATTTAAGTGATGTTTGCTATGATCATATGCTTTATTGTAATCAATCATTGGATCTGAAGGTGTTGTGCACTTTACTTTTGTGTTTTTGATCAAATCTATGTGGCCATTGTGGAGTTAAATGCCAAATTATCTAGTTTGGTAACTAGTCTTGATTCTAGCTCATAGTTTGGATCTAGATCTTTGATTTGTGCATTCTCCATCACTTTTAGGATTGATTGGGATTGAATTTGTTGTAAAATTTTGTCACCTTGGGCTCCAATGAGATGTCCCTTAGGCCTTGTATTCCAACTCCCACAATAGTTTCTAGGTTTGATTAGAATATGGACTATATAGTAATGATTTTGTGTGGATAGGTGGTGTTGGTACTAAAGATATCAAATACAATATGTTTTTGCAATACCCTTGTGGGGGCTTTTGAATGGATCATGGGCATAATATCAAGCTCATATTGGATAGACAAACTAATCTTAAAACTTTAAGAGGTGCTAGTTTGCTTTTTAGTTAGTTACAAGTCTAGTGGTTATTGATCAACACGATGTAGACAATTCTTTCAAATATTACAAGCTATGTGTTTGTATTATTAGCGTGATATAGAAAATTTTGTTATTTTCAAGTCCACAACATGAGCAACATGTATATTTTTAGTTCAGTAGCAATTGATATATCTTCTTCTGAGATCAATGTTCAAAAAATGGATAAGAAAAATTGTAGATTGTTTCATCTAAATGACTCAATTCAACCTATGCTTCTTTGAGCTGGCATAAATTTAAACTTGTTGTTTAGGATCAATAAAATAGCCAAACTTTCATAGATTTGAGTTGTATCAATTTTAGAGAAAATTTCAATATGCAAATGTTTAGTCGAGCATAGTATGTTTATTGAGATTTACTAATGATGGCAATATTTCTCTTTGTATGTAGATGAAATGGTGCATTTATGATTCTTTTATTGATTCAGTATGCAGAAAACATAGCATAGTACTATGAGTCGTGAAATATGACCAGAAGACTATTATTGAGAGTAAGTTTTTTGTGCTTTCATATTTTTAGTGATTTATAGTGAAATATATTGAAACATTATTAGCACAAGAGTAGATATACAATAAAAAAGACAGATAAATAAGATGAGTTTATCTTTGAGCTTTGTGCACGTGCAAAGAATCAATACAAGCGATGGCAACACATTTGAAAGCACCAACCTTGATAAAATAAATGATAAATAATCACAAGAGAAGCATCTTTGAGATTTTTATGATTAAAAATAGCATCTAGTCTAAGACAATCATGACCTCCTTGCTCACAATATGAAGGATAGAGCTATATAATTGCTCAAGCATAAAGTAAGCTATCTATATTGTAGTTGATGACATCAAAACTTCCATTTTGTTTTTTCTGCATTATTAAGATTACACTTTACTTCAATAATAGTCCAAAAGCTTTTGGTGAAAATTGCAATCATGGCACTAGATTGTTGGATTCATGGTTAGGTATTGTTATTAATCCACAAGAGCCAAAGTCATGTTTTTTTGAGTAATGTGGTACCATAAAAAGTGGGGCCTAATCGTACGACACCTCTCAAAACATAGTGAGGGCATGTGCAATGATTATAGTTAACATATTGCCTAACAACTATGGGATTTTTTGACATATTTAAGTGTATTCTCTCATAAAAGATAGAATACTCTTAGTCCATATTTGTTGGATTGCATGCCAATGGTGGTTGTCTTTAGTGTTACTAAATGCATTAAAAGTAAAGCACTTTACAAGTCACACATTCATCATGAAATGGCACGAGCAACTTAGAACTCATCAAGAAATACAGAATCATACTATCTTATTGATAACATGATGCACACCCATTGGTGGTTAAGTGCAATACATAAACTACATGATTTGAGATTATGATGGTTTAGTAGTGTGGCAACGTGATGAATACTTAGAGCCTTACTAATATATACATATATACATTAATTTTAAAGCTTTAAGTATAGTAGTTTTGCAAATAAGACTTTGAAGAGTACATATTACTCCACTTTAGAGCAAACTCTATTTTACCATGACAAAAAAACAAGCATGTTCTACAAGTAACCCAACAAAGTTAGGTGTGATCATAGTTTCAATATTGGATATAAGATACGGAAAGGTGGCAAATAGTGAGTAAATACTATGGTTTGATATTTTGAATTCATATATGTATAGATGATTAAAGGACGCACAAAGAGATGGAGAAATTGTTTTTTGATTTTATATTGTGAAATGAATAGTCTTTCTAAGAAAGACATGTACATTTTGCTTTTCTTGAGAAATAACTTTGTTGGATCTAGCATAAAAGTTCTTGCAATGTCATTTGTGCCTTATAATAAACATTTAAAATTAAGTAGGGTATCCTTTGAGATATTTCACATACAAAATTTTAGTAGCTCTTTATTTAAATTAACAATATTTAGTGCTCAAGGTATATTCTCCAATAAAATTTGAGCCTTTACTTGACTTGGGTAGACCCACCCATCAAGAATATATGTTAAAAAATTTAGTGCATACACAACTTAAGCAAAGAACATAAATTGAGTTTAAATTTCTATTAGAGAAAGTGGAAAATTTATAATA
>CM055092.1:77388260-77469357 GCA_029204225.1 Diphasiastrum complanatum | reverse complement strand
TATGACTCTTTATGACAGCAAGATCTGCGTGATGATGACCTAAGAAATAATGCTCAACTGTCTATGCCATCGAGAAGTTGGTGCATGCAGGTACTCTTTAGAATGGTACCAAAGATCCATCCCAACAAGGACTAATCTTGATGCATAAGAGGAAGCTACCGTTCTTCTAGCAATATGAATTTGCATTCAAGACTTGTTTATGATTTTACTTATGAATTTGGGTTGGAAGGATTAACCACGTGTTTGAGTGTGCAGGTACATTAAGAAGACTCAAAGATGGGATTCAATGGTCCCAATTGCCATGTGGACTACTGATAACTCATCAATGTCAGGGCCCCTCCTTATTAGACTAATACCTCGAGTGCCCTGGTTGAGACTACTAGTAAAATGACATGTGAAACTTGTACTTTGGGGAGGCAGAAGTGCATTATATTTTATTTCGATGTCCCTCAAGCACATAATATAGCATTCAAGAATAACAAAGTAACAATTACTCTTAAAATCTGACAAGGTATTCTTGGCTTTTTACATACAAATGACCTAAAGAGATGATTCCAAACTCCAAACCATAGTACTCCTAATTATTCCCCAAACAAAAGTTCAAGGCGATTGTAAGCTTGATGAAGAGGTCTCCAAGAACAAGTGAAAGAGCATGCTTTCTAGCTTACTAGCTTGAAACGAGCAAAAACTCCATAATACAAACTTGATTGTGACTCATAGTTTCTCAATGCAAACTAACTCTTAAAGTAGCTTTCCCAAAAATCCCAAGGTTATTTGTTCCTTCAAACAACTCAAATAGATCTCTTAGCCTTCATCGTCCAAAGAGAATATTCAAAGACTTATTGCATAATCAAGAAGCATGCAGAATAATTCCTTTATGTTGCACTAACTGAGGCATACTACATATGACATTCAAAACATGAACGTTGAAAATTCAAGTAACAAAACATCAAAGGTCTCAATGAATATTGCACAGTTCTGGCCAATACATACATATTTGATTCTCTATAATCTGACCGTCACCAAGGCTTTAGAACCTTATCGAAATCCATCCTTCAAACAATAATTATTGAGCATAGGCATACAAAACTTATTTTCTGACAACTTTCAAAATATGTTTAAAATGAAACTAAAGATGTGAATCAGCATACTCACTTGAGAAGATGTTTGCATGCCTTTCTGGACAAACTTGCTCTCCTCCAGGTAAGGGTTCGTAGTCCAATGCAATTGTTGGGCAAGGATCCAATGGAAGTGGAATGTAAGAAGATTGAGCTATCACTTCCGGAAAATTGCAGATAGCTACGACTTCAAAAATCACCTAATAAGTGGTAAAATATCAATATCTCTCTCTCTCTCTCTATCTCTCTCTCTCTCTCTCTCTCTCTCTCTCTCTCTCTCTCTCTCTCTCTCTCTCTCCCCAACACCTCACATTATGGTTATTTTCTCTCTGCAAATCCTAAAAAAACCCCAACCCTAAATTAATTAAAAAAATCCACCTTCACGCAGCACGCTCATCTCTCTCTCCCCCATAGCAAATATACGTTCTCTCTCCTTCCAAAAGTTTCTGCATGTTTTCTCTCCCTAGAAGTTTCTAATGCCACGTGCCTTTCAACCACGCTTCATAATATTTCAACTGCACTTCAAAGACATTTTAGGGCACCCGTGGCCCAATGAGAATGCAAGAATTAGTTTTTCTCCATCACAGCCGACATTCTCTCTCTCTCTCTCTCTCTCTCTCTCTCTCTCTCTCTCTCTCTCTCTCTCTCTCTCTCTCTATGGCTCTTTATGAGAGGGACTTGGGATGTTTCCGACATGACAGTGGTATTTCTGAGCACATTTGAAGCACTATTGGGGTAAAGCAGGGTTGCTCTCTTTCACCAGTTCATCTCACAGTGTGGCGGCTCTGGTTGCAGACTTGGAGATATTCTGATCGCTATTCTTCTTTATACCCATGATGTTGTACTAATATCTCCAACCAGAGAGGAGTTACAAAGGCAGCTGGATTGCTTACAGGACCTTTGTACCAGATGGGAACTGGAGGTGAACACTGCGAAGACCAAGGTTATGGTCTTCAACACTTCTCGAGCTTTCATGCAGCTCCAAGAGCTCACTCTTGGTGGACAGATCCTAGAGGTAGTTTCTTCTTTCAGCACGCGACGACAACCACCACTTGACTTGGGAAGGGGCACGCCTCCCTTGTTCAGCTAGAGCGGTTTTGCTTCAGGAAGTCCATTCGGGATGCTCGGAGTAAGTGTAGGACTTTTTGATACCATCGTCACCCCCATAGCCCTCTATGCAGTAGAGACATGGTGTGTCGATCTTCCCTCATCACACTAGGCCAGTATCTCGAGATTACAAACCACCATGTTAGCTTGTGTGATTCTCTCTCTCTCTCTCTCTCTCTCTCTCTCTCTCTCTCTCTCTCTCTCTCTCTCTCTCTCTCTCTCTCTCATTGTATGCGGACAATGCTCCTCACCTTTTGCACTCTCTTTTGTCTTATGTACCTTTGGGTACCAAAAGAAATTAATAATAATAATTCTAATTCTAATTCTAATTCTCTCTCTCTCTCTCTCTCTCTCTCTCTCTCTCTCTCTCTCTCTCTCTCTCTCTCTCTCTCTGGGAGCCCGCCACCGGTGGTTGCCTCTAGTGGCAACCTCCAAAAATGTGGGGCCAGGCCACATGTCGGAGGTAGAGTGCTACCTCCTACCTATGTCTCATCATGTGATTGGGCATAGTGCTACCAGCTGGCAAGAGGCTGGCTTGCCTCCAAAGGTTGACTTTTTCACCTCCGGAGGGAACCTTTGGAGGCAAGAGGGAGGTAAGAGGACATATTCTAGGAATATCCCCCCCTACCTCCTCCATGTGGCCCTGCCTTCTCTTTCCCCCCCTCCATCTCTCTATCTACCCTCTTCACTCCCATCCCAATCTGGAATTTGAACTCCTCATTCATGCCACTGACTCTTTTTAGCCCATTTTTTCCAACCTCTTTAACCAAGCAGTGATCCATGGTTTCCCTTTGCCCTGGTGCATGAATGTCATCCATCCTATTCATAAAGGATGTGATCCAATGAGACCAGACAATTATCATCCTATTCTGATTGGACATCTTATGGCTAAGGTTTATGGCTCCATCTTCAGTCAACCAAGCATAATAGCAAAAGCACAAATTGCTAGACTCTGGCCTAAATACTAATCTAGAGGAATCTCATCAATATAAGCAACAATGACCATCTGAAAGACATCCGCTAACAATGGATGTAGAAACATTGAAGGATCCGTAGAAGTAGAGCTAGAGAGGATACAACCTAACTATAAAAATTCGAAAACCATCTAGCATATTTCGAACTTATGAAATGTCATTTGAAAAAGGCTCGAATACAATCTACATCTCAATAGCCATGGAACCAGTAGGAACATCAGAAATAACAATAGCAACTGAAGCAGCTAGAATAGTCAAGGCAATCAAAACACTAAAATTAAGAATAGCAACTAAACAATACTCAAGCTCCATGGATATTGTACTATAGAAATGAGCAAAGTCCTAAATATTGGCATTAAGGCACCCAGAGCAACACCAAGGCACTTGGCATCAGCACCAATGCATGCAACATCATTGGCATCAACATCAAATTGTAGTTGTGATTCTAACACAATCTGTGACACTATCACAACATCAACCTGTGTATGTGAAGCACTCTCAGTATGTGATAGTGACTCTCTCTCATTGTGTGCTATTATCACTCTCTCACTACGTAATACTATCACCCTCTCATTGTATGATAGTGACAGTGAGTCTTTCTCATTGTGTGATACTATCATCCTCACAATAGGACTCAACCGCGCTTGCAAAAGGAAGCTTACAAGTTGAATCAGACATAGACTTGAAAGGATGCTCATCAATATCCCAATCAATATCTCTCTCAATATCTATGACACTACTCTCATGTATAGAAGGACTCAAAAGCAAACAAGTCATCATTGGATAACATAAGTAGGCAAAGCACATGTAAAACGACATGCCATAGAAGAATGAGAAAGAACATATGTATGCCACTTAGAATAAGTAGCAAGAGGAAAACTGCATTAGCAACTTTTGGATTCAATACTATTAGGGTGATAAGTGTCAAAGTAATATTGAAGACATTTCAATCATGTCTCAAACACACACTCATAAGTTGTATCACTGCGATAAATATAGAGGAAAGATAAAGGGGAAACACCTAATGAAGTGACAAATGAGGGAGATGTAGGCACAGCACAAAATATCAATGAGTACACATGATATGTAACATACACGAAAGCACACAATTTTTCTATTTTCTTTTTTCTAAAACTTGATATCCGATATCCCCCAAAAAAAATCCTAGGGGCACTTCAATCTAATATCACCCAAAAAAAACAAAAAAAGAAACTTAATTTTAAAATGTTTTTGGCTGCCATACACATCAATTTACGGTGAGACGTGCCAATTCAACTTGTTGCAAATAGGCTAGTGCTTTTGAATTAATTCCATATCACAAAAACCTTGAAAAAAAATGAAAGGGAGAAAATAGGCAGCCAAAAGACAAATGGGGCATGCATGAGGTAGAATGGGCCAAGGAGATTGTGGGCAGGGAGGATGGTAGGGCAGTTGATAGAGGCAGTGGCAACGATGGTGGAGGGAGAGTGGAAGTCAAAGGAGCGATGGCATGCAACAGAAGGCTGAAAAACAAGGCACTAGACAACAAGTAGATTAGGGAAATGTGTGGACAATGAGCAGGACGGGAAGCGAACAATGTGAAAGGAGTTTTAGAGATCAATAGGGTGGCGAGAAAGGCAAATGGACAACAAAGAAGGTGATGGAGGTGGAAAAGAAATGCAATGGAGAAGAGCTGGCAAAAACGAATGACGAGAGTGGCAGGGTGCACAAGAAAGTGCTCAGAGACCAATCTATGGACTCAATCTATGGATGTTGTATCAATGAAGCATAAATGCCTATAATAGACACAATTAAGCAATCTCCCATAAAGAAAGGTCAAAGCATCTTACATGTCAATGGCTAAAGCCCTACAAGCAACAGCAAAGAGTTCTCCCATGAAGAGCCCAAGCAATACCAATAAGCTAAATAATCAATGAATAACTAATGTTTAAATGATAAACTTATATATACTATCTAGAGGCCCTTAGTGGAACCTTCTAGAGTTTAGGGCAACTTAGGGTACCTTGGTCCCATTTGGACATGCCTTAATGGTAACTAGCCCAGTAATTAAAGGTATACTAGTTATGCACTACAAGGCAACCCTTGTGGGATGTAATTATATTGATATTAGGTCTACAATATTATCCAAGACATGACATGAAAGACATGCAATCTTTAACTTTATGGTACCTAAGAGTTGATGCAGGTCACATTTAGAACAATAACTTCACATTAACTTTCATATATATAAATCAAAAACCAAAAAGCTGAGCTTCTATCACTTCCTCATAGGTGAAGGGTAGACTCAACCATGGTGAAGTCTAGCACTAAGTAGCAAAGCAAATCAATTGAGATCCCTACTTCCTCATAGAAACACTAGGAAATTGCATGACTTACCTCAGCTTGCACAAAGCTAATCTATTGGATGTATTAGACTGAAAAAACTGTTTAAATATGAACAAAGAGGATCAATAAAAGAGCTTATTCAAACGTGAACTCCCACCACCTACTTGTATTAGTGATCCCATGTTACCACTACCCCAATAATGAGAAAGTAACAAATACAACAGCACTCTATGAACCAAAAACTAGTGAAACAAGAAAAATATTAAGAAGAGCAGAAGTAACCTGGCTTATGAAATGGCTGCTGTAAATCTGGAGGATCTGCCTATACATCCCACATTACAAAGGTCAATCTCACGAGTAAGAGATGCCTATGGAACATGCAAAATTAAGTACAATATTTGACGGAAATTAAATGTCTAGAACATATCAAAATAGCTTCAGAAGACAACTGCCACAAACATAGCATCTTCTATGTTAAATTTCAATAGAACATTAGATAAACTAATAAAAAATATAAGTTCTAACTCCAATATTTTCACCACAATGAAGGGAATTTTGCTGGTCCTGCTCCAATGCACTTTAACTTTCATAGCATGTCATGAGCATCTCTACTTAATACTGCTGCTATTAATGTGCTGTCACCAGGAGGTTTGCTGCTACAACCGAATGGAGTAAATCAAGACATGCAGAAATTTTCTTGAATCCGTTTTACTATTATTAGTTTGCGTATAAGAGCTGTGATTAATCAAAAAGTAAATAATCATGATCAGCTTCAGAAGAGAGATTACAAAAACTGTATTTTTTAGGTCACTTATTCATTTCAGACTTCAGAATTAAATGGCAAGTACAAAATACATAGCATGAACAACATCCTTACTTTATTTCAGCCTTTGGTCATTGCATGGCCATCTAAGTCAAGAGTATTGAAGGACTCCAATGAGCAGAAAGATACAATCCTATAAGAAGATTAAAGGACTAGCCCTAGAAATGGCCGTAGCAACAATGACAAAGTGGGGCTTCTTTCTATATGGGCACAAAAAGTTGCAATGAATAAAGTTGTAAAAATCATTTTCTTACGAAGGCTCCTATCCTGCATCAATTAGAGTATCTACATACAGCTTATTTTCTCTTTTATTGTAAATGGCAAAGAAATCATATTCTCTTTTCTAGCTGGCTGACCTCTATTTTTTTTTACTTTTCTGTGTTACACTTATTTTGATTATGAACTGATCTATACTCGAGACAGTGATGCCATTAGTAATTTGCTTCAGAAATGAATCAGTTGTAGAGCTTGAAAGTTTATCCGGGAAAACATCTAATATTGAAGAAACTTGATTTGCTTAGCCTGTTTTATTGAGAACATCAGCTTTCTTTTTTCCAAATTCACATGGAGACCAGCATACTGAAAGTTAGCTACAGTGATACTAAACAAACATTCAGATTTTCTATGGGGTTGGGTTTGGATAATACTCCAAAAGGTGATATGTCAAGGATGATTGCTAATTCGGTCAACCAATGTTCTTGATCAAATAAATGTTATTAGGATGCGATTGTCATCTGCACATCAATATACACTATTTCAGGAACGCCACATAGATGGACTGTATCTATGTACAGTTTTGTACACTTATTCCCTGGTGATGTACTTGGAGATAGAAATGCATATTCAGTAAGAGTCAAACCCCATAATTTAGGCTTAAAAGGTAGTGTACTTGCAACCCTTTTGTGGAATTCTAAGAGCAATTCAATAATGGCCAGGCTTCTCAAAGTGCTGGGACATATGACTACCATATTTATACGAAGGAAGTATGATCGGGACAACGTTTTTTAGGCTGTGTTGTAACTCGGCAGATTCGTGAAAAAATTGGTTTGTGAGTTTAAGAGGTTGTTTGCTAGTTGATAGACACAAGAAGAAACAAATAGCTAGTTGATAGTTCTTCTTGCATTTATCTGAAATGTGGACTGCGTCATTTAATTGACATGTGAGACTACATATCCCCTTAAGTATTGTATACAGCAAAGAGGACAGATCAGGAACCATTCATCTGAACTTGAAATTCCGTAAATCCTTCAAACATATAAGAGGGAAGAAAGGATGTTTCACAAATTCGATTTCCATGATGCAATGATTGATGTACATATTACATAAACACACCATAAGCAACTTACCACTTATGAATGTCTCTAAGAGTGAATATAAACTGAAACTTCACGGCTTGTGCAACAAGAGCATATAACATTCCAAATCGAAACAGCCACATATACTCCCTGGCATATACTTTGGTTTCGACAAAAAGCACACATGCAATTGCAAGCCATGTTAAGGAGGAGAGCAATGATGACAGAATCTGCAAGCAGAAGAACAAACACAAATCAGAGATAGAGACAGCAAGTAGAAAGCAGCTTGAGTCAACACTCACATGATAAGTCTCCAACCTAAAATCAGCATCAATCAATGTGGACTTGGTAAGACTAACCTGCCAAGCTTCTTGGGCTAAAGTAAAAGTTCTGTAGGGTTGGTGTATTTTGTTGTGGAGAGGAATGGGACAACATAGAAGAGGATGAAAATCTCGTGTCTCTACAATTATGGACTCGGCTCAGTACATTCGCCGCGTCCATTCTTTTTTTCTTTATTATGCATAAGCAGGCCTATGGGCCCTTTTTATTCATGTACTGGCCTTGGGCCCTAGTTTTTTTAGGACTTGGTCATATTGATTTGGAGTGGGAGTCCTCCTATTGGGGGGACGCACTATTTCCCCTCCAAATCTGCTCCCCATTTTAGAATTCCTACTTTGGGGTTCATTGGTAGGGTATATATAGGGCAGCATTGTAGTCTTTTATTCAGGTGATGATGATTGCTCTTCTTTAGCTTGTCATCTCTGTTGGGCTAAAAAGGAGACGTTTTTGTAGACTTGCTGGTAGGAATAACATACGGACATGAACTGAAGACATACATACATCTTTATGCATGTCTGTTGTATGTTGTCCTCAACAAATAAAACTCCTAAGTAGGAGCTCTATTTGCTATTCCCAAGGAACAAAGGCTATACAAGATCAAAGACATACCGCCTAGAGTGGCCTCACTGATCGTGGAGGAGGTTGTTGTATGTTGTCCTCAACAAATAAAACTCCTAAGTAGGAGCTCTATTTGCTATTCCCAAGGAACAAAGGCTATAGAAGATCAAAGACATACCGCCTAGAGTGGCCTCACTGATCGTGGAGGAGGTGGGCCTTCGTTGCCTAGTGCAAGTGGAAGAGAGAAAATCATGGAGAAAATGACCTACACTACACCGAAGAGAAAATATGTTGGGATAAAGTCAAGTAAACTCTTGAAACTCTCAAAAAAAAAGTTAGAACTTGGCCTTTGAACCAATTACAAACCTTCAATATACGGGAACCATTTCTCCTGTATGGGAAAACCAAGTTTCTTTACATGTTTTCCCATGACAAAAATCGGAAATAAGCACACTTCCTATGGTGCCAAGTTTCAAATAAACTCAAATATCTTCAATTGCAAGTTCTGAAATAAAACAAAGAAACGATGTCTAGCAAGGATAACCTAAAAAGTTCAAAGCTTCAAGCCTTCAAGCCATCGAAGGTGTTGACAAAAGCTCCATCTCCATAAGCAGATGGGCTTCGTAAGAAAAGATAACAAGGAGACATACCGATTGGGTATGCAAATAGCAGCAAACAATATTATGTTACACTCAAGAGGCAAGAAAATTATGTTCTTCAATACAGATGCAAGCTTAAATGAGAAATTTTGTGGAGGAAGATTTTAAACCTTTTCAATAAATAAAGGCAATAAAAAGATGTAAAAAGGTTAAGCAATGGAAATCATAGGGTGCATGTTATGAACACAATCAAACATATTGATATCAATGAAGCAAAAAGAGACAATATATGAAGAAAATGATAGAAGCATCACATAATATCAATGGGTAAAGCCCTACAAGCAATAGCAATAAGTTCTTTCATGAACAGCTCAAGGGACTACAAATAGGCATTCGGAACACTCATTGCCTAGCTTATTATGAAGCAACATCTAGTAGGAACAAGAAAGATGTCATCAAATATAGTCAATGTCAAATTCAAGCCACATAACTCTAGATGCTAAAAAGAATTGCACGCTAAACCATAAAGCTTCTAAGCTTCGCAAGCCAATGAAGCAACAACATACATAAAGAGAAACATAACATGCTATCAAGGTAGATGGATTGCCCAAGAATGCCAAAGGCAGATAGGTCTCCATAAAAGCTGGAATATGTATTGGTGGCTAACATTAGTGAATGAGTATGAGTCTAGAAATGCATGGTTGTAGGATCACCAGCAACATCATATATCATAACAGTGATGCCAAGCAAGTTGCATCAACCATGGTAAAAATTGCAGGTCCATTTTGATGTAATGCCTAAGTGGCTCTAATATGGCCCAATTTCAAGTTTGGGAGGTCTTATACTTGAAAGCTGGACTATATTTTGATCTCTCTCTAGAATTGATGGGCCCTTGAGGAAGTGCACCAAGTTACAAGGGAGAATAGGTCCCTGTGAGTGTCAATAGATGCCCCATGACTTTTGGCTATTCACTTCATGACTCTTGAGTTCCATGATGGTTGGCTGTCCAAATACTTGGCCATTACCTAGAAATGTAACATCACATGTTCTCTATACTACGAGGCTTCCCCAAGAGGGATTAACCCATCTATTGTCATTGTGCTATCAATCATTGAATATTGGTTATACTTCAACTTATATTCTCTTTGGTACATCTTAGGATTTTGTTGATTCTAATAGACCAAGCATGCGACATAACCATAGGTAATAGTGGACATAGAGGTGTATTAATGTCCCAAGCAATCCATAATGATCAAGATTGACGGACGAGCACCACTAGCAAGAATATGAATGCATCCCGTGCTAGTAGTCCAGACCAAGAATGCCATAAAACCGCACCTAGGAACTCAAAAGATGAAGCCCATGAAAACTATCCATGCCAACCGGACTCCAGTACTTTTGAAAGATGAGCAAGAGAATATGCCATAAAAAGTTGCAAGTCAAATAATTTGTTTCCATTTGGTTCTTTTTTGTCAACACTCACAAAAACAATGTGGATGAAACAAACACAAGTCAAATAGAAAGAACATAACAGAGAAAAAAAATGAATGGTAAAACAAAATGAGAAGAAATACTAGCCACAATTTGGAAAATGTGGAAATCTCAATAAATTGATCCAAAGCACTAGTGTAGAAGTATGTGATAAAAAAGGGAGCAGCCTCTTGTCATCACCCCAAGTAGATCTTAGGTCTACAAAATTTCACTTACAGGCTGAAAAAGGACAGCCATTGTGATGAATATATGCCAAAAAGTCAACAAGTGTATAGGAAGCATATCATTGTAATAGCAATAATAATGTGAGAATACCTTCAAAAGATAGGCACGTGATGTCAATCTAGGATGTCAATCTAGGCTGTCCTTTGTCATGCAAACCCTCTTTGAGGCAAAAACTCAAAAGCAGAATATCTTGAAATAGGGATCTACAATTGACGAGCCATGAAGTTTGTTGCACTTAATGGTTGGCAAAATAGAACAATTCACTCAACATTGAAACAAAATCCATCTTCAAAAGAATATTCCCCTTACCAAACTTTGACCTTTGAGATCTTTTGATAGAAAACTCCAATTGTCAAGCTTGAAATTGCAATTAACTAAGCTTCAAATATGAAAGGTAAAGAACCACATGACATCTGAAGTAGAATCTTGTAGGACAAAAAATAGAACATTCTATTTTAATAAAGTTTGACTTTGCCATAACTTCACTTCTAGCAAGTAAAAAAGGATAAAAATTGGACGAGGATGATTCTAACCTTTACATCCAGATCTTTGATGATCCTTCCTTATTTAGACTCTGCTAATCCTACTCCAGCCGACCCTAGCTATGCTAATCTTGCTCCTACTAAGTGTCATGCTCAACTTGCTTATGCTACAATGGGCTAGTAAGCCAAGTCCCCACTTTCGTGGATACTCGCAACACTCATTCTTATCTAAGCAACCACATTCTGTCACAAATACGCACTATTCATGTTGCAGCTCCTCATCCATTACATGTCGAGGTTGCTAATTCCCACTCAAATTTTTCAGGGCATTGAGTATCACATTAATCCTATGGAGCGCCATGACATCATCCTTGGTGCCGATTGATTTCTTCCCTTGGCACTATTACTCTGGATCTTCAAAATCAATCACTCTCTTTTGCTCATGCTGATGTTTCCTACAGCTTGGTCGGCATCGACTCTCAATGAGATTTCCAGCTTGTGTCCAGTAAGCAATTAATGTAGAGCCTTTCCAAGCCTCATTGCATGGTAGTCATATGTGTTCATGCAGTTCAGGATTCTCCAACTCCACCTGCTATTTCTTTGGCTACATGTGAGTTTTGACCTTTTACAAAAGTTTCATCATGTTTTTTATGAGCCTACCACACTACCATCTTTGTGTAATGTGAGCCTACCACACTACCACATTGAACTCCTCCCTGATTCTTCTCCTCTCTCACATGCTCCATATCGTGTCTAGATCTGAATCATACTTGCATGTTCCAGAATGGAAGGTGTTACAAAAACTTGGGTTAGCATTTTCCAGAATAGGTATTTTTTTTAGAACAAAATGGGTCGCAAATTAAAGGTCTAGACATCAAGAATTTACTAGTGATTTTTCCAAAAAAAAACTATGCACTACAGGACCCTATTTCTTACCAAATACTGTGCACTACACCCTTTTTTTGCTAGATATTATGCATTGTACAGTTTTGGGTAGATATTGTACGAGTTACATGTCAAAGCAGTTAAGTGAACCAGTATCCCTCTAAAAAGGGGCATTCCGATCTGCAATGCAAGTAAAACTAGAATTCGTTGTCCTTTCCTATGCAGTCTGGAAGAGGTTTCCATTTCGCTTTTCTTGGGGACTACCATTAGTTTTCAAAACTGGTTAATGCTTGTTTCTTATATTTTCATCTCTCTAGAAACTAGGATAGTTCAGAGTTGCCAGCCATAGTTGACAACTCGAAACGTTCAACAAAGAAACCTCATCCAGAGAAACTATAGATAGCTATACTATAAATACTATAGAATTCTAAATATTAAATGCTATACAATTCTATAGTATTTATAGTATATATATACTCAGAGAGAAATTCGCTGAATCTATTGGACTCTCTACATATATTTTTGTAGTATTTTAGACTCCAGAGTCACTTTCGCTTACTAAACATATGCCCAGTTTGCATTTGCTAGTCCACAAAATGCTGAATCTGCCTTTGCACTTTGCTTAGAGTGCGTGTTTGTGACTATCAGCAGCATTTATTTGAGATAGTTGTAGTGCATCACCTTGATTCAATTTGTGGAGTTTGAGATTATTTTTATGACAAGAAGAAGGCCAAAATTTTACGAGCACTAGAGTTTAATATACTACAAATCAGCGTGCAAGTTGGAGACGCAACAAACGGATTAAAGTGTGGTGAGTCTTGAGTACTTTACTTTCAAGTGCTTGCCTCTTTAGAGCTTTGCAGTTACTATACTCGATCTACTGTCTATCTATACATAGTGGGGAAAGATGCGTCCGGAAAGAGAGTGCAAACAAAGACATAATGCCAAGGGCAGAGCCAAAATTAGCTTCAATACTACCCAAAACCTTCCAACTATGTTTGAAACTGGCGAATTGAGACCAATTTACCTGTACAGTGGCAATTTCACTTTTCAAATTTTTTAGATACTGTCGGTTGTTTTCAGATTAAAAATGTTGTGGGCCAGTCCCATTGGTAATTGGCTTGGTGGGTTCGGAAGTAAATGTCTTGTTGATACTGTTCCTACCAGCAGCTAGACACTAGTTATGCACCGATTGGACAATAACAATGCATGTAGAGGATTTCGCCAAAGTTAGAGACATACTTGAGATGCACCTTTTTAGTCTTATGCAATTTTTGATACTTCAAAGCTCCAAGATATATCAATAAACATTTCATTTCTTTCCATCCCACATTACCTCAAACGGAGCTAGCGAACGCTCTCCATCAACATTTACAACTGATATGCCCAGAACGACTTGTATCAATGGCACCAACGCATTGAATGCAGCAAGCGTGATCAAAAAATAATGCACGGACTTCCTCTGTATTGTGAACTTGTCAAAATTGTGGCATCTTAGAAGAAGACGCATGCGATGCGCTGCCAGACACAGCAAATACAGATTGGTCACATTCAAGATGATGGAATCTGTAACACAAGGAGTGTATGATCCAAAGCCGTTATTCACTTGATTCTCCCATGCGCCTCCAGCCACAGGCCTACAAAACGCAGCAACAGGATCCCACCCCATTCTTTTTGCTGAAAAACCCAGCGCTTCTTTTCTTTTCTTTTACTCCCCTCAAGACCCAATGGTGAGCCTTGCTCTTTGCCTCATGTATTTATCAAACTCTAAACCCTCAACATTCGTCCTTGCAGTTGCATAAACCTAAGTCCCAACTGCCACCAGATTCCAAATCCCAACAAAAAGACAACAATTGAGTCAACCCACAAAACCCACAAAACTATTATGGAATCATTAAAAGGTTAAAATAAAACCTTGTAATTCATTTTGTCTTTGTTGATGACGGATTGAGTATGATGGTTGTCCCATTAATCCAAGTCGTTCTTTTAATATGGCTATAGTTGAGTAAATGACTGGTCATTGTTAACTCAAAATTAAAAGCCAAAACATCTACATCTTGTAAATTTAAATCATCGACTCTTGGTTGGATGTACTTCGTTGTTTTTTTAAGTTAGAAGTGCAACAAGACTTTCAACTTGAATTTCATTCAGATCACCGCACCACTTCATTTTTGCAGCTTTTACACTTTGCTTGTTCTTTTTTAAGCCCACATAAATTTCGTGTTTCTTATCTTGCACAAGGTGCAATAAATTATTATCCCAAAGAAGATTTGAAGGTTCAGCAGTTGTAGTTGAAGCTCCTAATATATAAGGCCAATGAAATTCTTCAGTTGTTGATGCATTTTCGAGGTTGAGCACACTGATTATTTGTTTCTCGAAAAATTCCATCCACCAATGCTGATCAAACTCATCAAAAAATTGATAAGTTGCTTGAATACTTGATTCCAAAAAATTTAATGATGCAAATGGATCAACCTCACAATGTTCTCTTTGACCTTTTGTTCTTCTAGCATGGACTTCAAGGGAGACAAGGCAGCAAGCTTGATGTGAGTAAAAGGCATATTGAGCAAAAAACAAACTACTCCAATTGAGCTTTCAACATCAATATGTAATGAAACATACATTACATTGTTATGGGGCAAACAATTTTAAAATTCAATTTCATGGGGATATCCATGAAACTGAATTTGAAAATTGTTTGCCCCATAACAATGTAATATCTATTTTATTACATTTGATTTTAAACTGATGTTCAAAACTCATATCATTAAAATTAGCTACATAATGCTCTGTCTCATTGGACGCCTTAGTATAATCACGAAAATCATGTGTGTTTGATCAACGACACATTTCGCTTTGGCACATACAATTCTTCGACAATGCTTTGAAGCACATGTAAAGAAAATGTCTCCTTGTGTCTCGATCTCTTGGAAAAATAGCTAAACATTTGATCAATTTGATGTGGGTGTGACAAATCCTATTTTTATTTTTATTTTGAAAAAAAAAAATTCTACTGACATGGACAAGTATATCAAAACAATTTGATTTTTATTCTCTCTACCAATGTTGTGTTGCAAAAAAAAAGTATCTACGAAATATTTTTACCAGATTCACAGATTATCTTGTGTACAATTGTGATTGTCAAATTATTTTGTAATGGTGATTGTCAAATTTGAATCGTTTCGTACGTTGGAATGATTTCTACTGACATGGACAAGTATGTCAAAACAATTTGATTTTTATTCTCTCTAGCAATGTTGTGCTGAAAAAAAAGTATTTCTGGAATATTTTCATTAGATTCACAGATTATCTTGTGTACAATGGTGATTGTCAAATTATCTTGTGTACAATGGTAATTGTCAAATTTGGATCGTTTTGTACGTTGGAATAATTAAATAAGATCTTGGACTCCAAAGTGCCATTGAATACAAGTGCTTCAACGAGATGAACTTGAATAAAATATGTCTCGTTCAAATTTTTTGGTACTCTAACAAAGTGAGGCAACATCATTTTCTTCTGATCCATGTCATCAATAACAAACGAGATATTTTTGAGGACATTTCAAACATTTCTTTCGATGCTTGGCCAACTTTTGTCTTTCAATTTTTGTTGATCTTTGTTTTGAAGAGCTTTTGCAACATCCACAAAAACACAATTAAAATAATTATCAAGACTTAAATATTTTTGAATTGAACATATTAATATCAATACTAAAATACTAAAATCGTAGACGTTGATTAATTTTTACCTTTCTCATTATTGGTCTTTGTTGTCTGACAGATTTTAGAACATACTATCATTCTTGATTTTTTGGGATTATTTACCAAAAAGGTGTCTTGCCATTCAAGGCTTTGGTGATGGATCGATTTTGTAGGTAGGCGACTGTAGAAACAGCTTTTGTCCAAAATTTCTTCTGAAGAGAGACATGGACCAGCATGCTCTTGGCACTTTCGATGAGTGTCCGATTCTTCTGTTCAGCTACACCATTGGACTGAGGTGAGTAGTTTGTTGTGAATTGTTAATGTATTCTGTTGGCTTTGCAGAACTCCTTAAATTCGGTGGAGATCGATTCTCCCCCTCCATCTGTGTGTGGAGCTTTGATTTTCCTTTGGATCTAATTTTCTACAAACGCCTTGAACTGTGTGAAGAACTTGAATTTCTCTGATTTGTTCTTTAGAAAATAGTTTTCAGTCCTTGAAGAGAAGTCATCGATGAAGGTTAGGAAGTATAGAGCTCCCCCTTTGGAAGCAGTCTGCATCGGGCCATAGATGTCGCTATGTACAAGATCTAGTAGGCCTTTGGAAGTATGAATTGAGTTAGAAATGAATGGATTTCTAGCATGTTTGCTGATTATACAACTTTCACATGGAGAAGTTTGCTTGCTGACAGAAGGCAAATCTTGTACTAGTTTTTGAGTCGACATTTGTTGAATGTTATTGAAATTCAAATGGCCTAATCTGAAATGCCAAAGCATATCAGATGATTCAGAAGTTGACGTGTAAAGAGCTTGACTGTTGAAAAAATAACAGTGGCTGAGTTTGTAGAGATTGTCACTTTTTCTTTCGAAAGCTAAAACTTTCCGGGATTTGTCAAGGATGATGCAGCCGTTTGTATCGAATTCGACCCTCCGACCTAAATCGGTGAAACTAATAACTGAGAGTTGATTCTTGGTTAGATTTGGAACATGGAGAACGTTGAACAACAACTTGACTTCACCTTTATGAAATTCAATTATGATTGTTCCTTCACCTTGAATTTAATGTGATGAGTTGTCTCTAAGTTGCACAACTCGAGAATGGGTGAAAGATTTATAATCTTTGAACCAGCCTTGATGGTGAGTCATATGTTGAGTTTTTCCAAAATTGAGATATCAAGAATCGATATCATGTTGTTCTCCGACCTTGGTCATAAAGGCTGCTTCATCTTCCTCTTGTTGTAGTGATTTCTTCTAGCCATTTTTGTCTCTCCAAGCTTTCACCTCCTATGAAAGACTTTCTCACTTCATTCCGGAGCTTGTGAATCACCAAGTAGGGAGGCAAAAGAAGAACACGCAATATCAGTCTATCACACTAAAAATCATATTGAATGTAAAATGTACAAATAAACCCTGAACACTGATAGAGAGAAAAAACCTAGAAGTAGACTACTAGACTAGCCTACGGCTAGTTACAACTGGTAATAGTTGTCAGTAATAAAGTACATCATGAACAGTAACTAAGAAGAGTAACAATGAAATTTATCATTGATTTCTAACATGATGACTCAATAATTTGCTTGTCGAAAGAACCACAACCTCTTGTTGGTTAGAAGGTGAGTGACATAGGAGATTTTGTTGATGTTTTAGTTCAAGATTATAATGTGATAACCTTTGAGGACATATTAGAGGAGGTACCGTCTGCTTCTATTGAGGCTCCTCCAAAAAATGAGAAAGACGTCAATGACATTGACGATTTCTGAATTTAATCAATTCTCTTTTATTATTATAATTTTTTTTTTTAAATTTACGTCTTGAAATTTTTAAGATTCATTTAATTTTACTAAATTTATTTGTAACAAAAAATCTTCATAATAGTCCATTGCAATCTTATTTTTTACAATGGTTATAAATGTTAAAAAAAAAATGATATTTTCATTTTTATGAATGTATAACATTGTAAATTTCATATTATTAAAAAAATTACTTAATGTCATTTAATTTTATTAGATATTTAATATCTTAAATTTTTTTGATGTATGTCAATGATATAATAATGTTTTGAAAAAAAATATTAATAGCTAGTTTTTTTCAAAAAAAATAATTTTTTCAAAAATCATCTAGTCTTGACTATTTTAGAATGATTTATTTTGGAATATTTTAATATTTTTTATGTTTCAATATTTGAATATTTATTTAGATTTCAAATATCTCTATCATTTTTATAATTTATTATTTTTTAAAAATATTAAAATTTATAAAATAATAATTATAAATTTTGTTTCAATTTTAAAATTATTTTTTTTCAACAAACAAAAATAAATTTTATATGTATTATAGTGGTTGTGTAAGTAATAATTTTATTTTAAATAATAATAGTTTATTAGTAATTGATATTTTGAATAATTAAAATTTCTATCAAAATAAGGAATTTTTTTTTTGTATTACAATATATCTTTTTGAAGCATTTTGAATATCGTCTTTTTTTTTCTACAAAATTAAACGGGTCTCCATGTCATTTTTTTTTGTCATCATATGACATTCTCACAAATATTTAATACTATGTATCTGAGACAAACTTGAACTCATTTGAAACATTATTATTTTTTTAATTGAAAGCTTTCGTACAAAGGTATACAAATTGTATCTTTGTAAAAGTTTTGGCCTAAACCTACACACCAAAACATTACAATAAAATTCATCAGTGTAATTTCAATTTTGAGTAAGAGAATTAAATTCAATAGATGCAAGCAATTTATGAAGTAATTGTATTGCAATTTTGCAAATTTTGAATAAGCATTATATTGTAATATTTGTGTTTATGATTTGTTGCATGTTTGTCATCCCCAATCTTTATGTCATTTCGACAATTTCTATGCTTGTATTTAAATCCTTACATTGTAGGCAATTCTCATTTCTTTTGGACACGAATGAGAGGCTTAACAAAACTAACTATTCCATATGGAAAGTTAGAATGGAATCCATCATGATCATGCAAGATCTAATGGATATTGTAAATGGACAGGAGGATGAACCTATTCATGTTAATACTAAATACAAGAAGAGGTGCAATATTGCACTACATTGTATAAAAATGAATGTTGCTAATGAACTCTTAAGAGAGGTAGGAGATTGCACTTCGGCTCAAAAAGCTTGGGAGACTTTGCAAAAGGTCTCTGAATCCAAGAATCAAACTAGGATGTTAGCTTTGAAAATCAAATTTATAAAATCTATCAAAAGAAAGGAGAGAGTGCACATACTTTTGTCTTAAGAGTGAAGGAATTGAACAAGGAGCTAGCCTTCATAGGTGATCTCATCAGGGATGAAGAGCTTGTTCAAATTATCTTGAAGGACTAAGCTTTGAATTTGACAATTTGGTTCAGGATTATGCAATTATGGGTAAGCTACCCATACTTGAAGAGCTTCGAGGCACACTCATGGCCGAGGAGTCAAGAAGGAGCCAAATGCAAGAGAGGATGGATAGACTTTACATCCAAGCTGGAGATGACCAAGCTCTCTTCACCAAAGGCAAAGGGAAGTCCAAACACAAAGGATCAACATTCAATAAGGCTTCAACAAAGCTTGAGGATCAAGAAGGACCCTCAAAGGCATCTCCATCAACCACCAAAGTCAAGAAGGACAAATCCAGGGTGAAGTGCTACTATTGTAGCAAGATGGGGCATTATGCCTCGGAATGCTTCAAGAGGAAGCAAGATCAAAGCCAAGCCAACACGAGCAAGGAGGAGGAGGAGGAGGAGAGTTCACATGAGGACTCACTCATGATGTCCATATTTTCTTCAACAAACTTCAAAGGAGAAGATCATTGGTGGATCGATTCGAGTGCTAGTTCACACATGACTAGCAAAAGGGAGTTTTTCTCTTCTCTCTTACCTTATGATGGACCTATGAAATCTATCTATACATCAAATGATAAAGCTTGCAAGATTGAAAGATTTGGTAGCATCCCTCTTTGCTTAGGATCTTAAAAAAGGATCAACATAGAAGGTGTTTTGTACATTCCTACAATAGCAAAGAATCTATTAAGTGTTGGCCAAATGGTAGACAATGGTTTCAATATTGATGCTTCCAATGAATGTTTCATCAAGAAGAAGGGTACGATAGTGGCTAAGGGCACTAGACTTGGCAAACTTTATAAGTTGGATGCATCTGTGGATGCTAATGTTGTCATGTTGGCCGAGAAGAACAAGATAGGCTACCTTCACTTTATGGCACAAAAGACTTGGACCTGTCAACTCGGGTTCCATGGAGGCTATGATCAAGGAGGAGTATCCTTTAGGCCTACCAAGGTCTATTGGGAAGGAAGACAAGGTCTGTGACGCATTTGCTTTATCCAAGGCACATAATAAGGTGTTTTCTACCTCCATCACAAAGTCATCTCATCCTGTTGAACTCATACACTCGAATGTGCATATTGCTAACACCAAATCTAATGGAGGTTCATCCATATTTTTAACCTTCATTGATGACTACTCAAGATATTGTTGGGTGTTCTTATTTTGCTTCATACTTTTGTAAAGTTTAAGGTGTTTATGGAAAAGCATCATAATCATAGCATCAAGATTCTTATAAGTGACAATGGTGGAGAATACATCTCCAATGAGTTCAAGGCCTTTTGTGAGGAGGAAGGGATCAAGAAGAAACTTCTTGTCCTTACACCCCTCAAAAAAATGGAGTTGCTGAAAGAAGGAATAGGCAATCGGCAATGTTTGCAAAAGATCCAACTCTGTTGGCGTCAGTGGCAACCAAATGGGACGATTGCCTTCCTACCCTAGCATTTGATCCAAATAAGCCGATGGCCTCAGAGCAAATCAAAGATCAGTTGCCGATTGCTCGACTGTATTTCCGTGCGGCTATGATGGGAGGCTCTTGGGAATCCAGCTTCACCTCATGGACAACTCCCAAGTGGATTGCCGGAGCCCACCGTTGTTTCCTGTCGCATAATTTGGATTTCAATATTGCACGCCTTGACTTTATGGAGAAGGTGCAGTATCATTTAATTAAGATTCGGCGCGAAGCCAATAAAAGTCCCCAATAACTGTTTATTGCAGGTGTCGTGGGACCGCCATCAGTTTTGGTGGGTGATATTGTTGGAGGGTTTGCGGATCCCAAGGCAACTCTAACCCTAGTTAATAAGTGAGAGGGATTTGGCACCCCGCGTGTGTAAGTCCAACCCAATGATCACATAGTTATTTGATTAATTAGAATGTTAATAAAACGACTTTAGGCCTTTTTGCGGGACTTTTAATGTCGCAGGGCCTAAATGTCAAGTTAGTGAATAAAGTTGGGTTTCCCTCCAATTTTGATGGTTCCCACACTTTTCTAAATTTGAATAAAAAGAGAGGCAAGACTGGACCAATAGGATTCAGAGGCCAGGGTCCTCCTCTCTACTATAAAAAGGGACCAACTCGAGTTGTTCCTCATGTTCATTTCCTCATTTCAATAAAGCAGATTGGTTCTCTTTAGAAATGGATTGATGAATGTCCTTGCTCTTCCTCTCTTTTCCTCCATTCCTCATGCTTTCTTTGGTATTTTCTAATTGTTGGATTTGATCATTATTGGGATTGCTATTTCTTATGCTTTTTGTGAGAGAGGGAGAGAGAGAGAGAAGAGTAAGTTTCTATCATTGTTGTGGATTTAGGGTTAATGGATGTAGTGTTAATGCTTAGTGTTAATGGATGTTAGTGTTAGATCCTCCATTCATGAAATCTGAACTATACTATCGCTCTCATGGGAACGAACCTACGCGTGACAACTAACTACGTCTCTTTGATGCTAGATTGCCTAGATCTTGGATTCAGGTTAGGCAAGGAAAGAAACCCACTACAATTTTGGCGCCATTGCCGGGGAGCTATGCCAATTTTTCAGTTTGCAACATGTTTGGCTGATGGTTAGCTTGTATTAGGCATCTTGTCGTGGCATGAATAGTGTTAAAACTGCATTGTAGGGTTAGTTTGGGATTGATTTTGCTAAATTTTGAGTGGATTTGCTTGTTTGAAATCTAATCTGATTATTAAACAGAAAAAGCTATTCAGACTTAAGATCCATTTGGATCTGCGATATCAGAGAAAATAACAAAAGTCGGTCAAATCTGTCAAATTTGGTCAAAAAGAGGCAAAAATCGTCATCAGAGCCCGAAACTTTTTACTCTCTTTTAGGAAACCTTCTCCGAGTTGCAGACACCTTCGGTTTTGTTTACAAAACCTTCAGTTTGAAGGGCAAAGATTAATTCCTAGCAGATTTTCAGAAACATCAGAAAAACCACCCAAAAACACCAAAAATTATCAAAATCCCAAAAAAAATACAGAAAAAGAACCTTCGTCCAATTCACTGTGCTTAGATGTGATTCAAATCTATCTACTGCCAGGTCAACAAAGAATAATACCAAAAATAGAAAGATTTTCAGAGGATCAGTTGTCATATTGTCATATTTTTGTCAAAAAAGTCATTTTTTTGCAAAATTACCAATATTACTCTTGATCCTTCGCCAGAACATTTGCCGAGTTTCTAGAACATTCTATTTATATAAAAATACTATTTTTGAGTTCGGCAAAGATTTATCTTGATCAGATTACAAAAAATCTTGATTCTTACCCTCGCTAGATTAGAAAAACTGTATTTTCTTGTGTCAGAAACCTTCGTCCGGTTTTTCATAGTTTTATCTGTGTCAGATCTTCCAGCTGAGAAGTCAGCAAAGTTTATTTTCCAAGAAATTGCCAAAAAAGTGTTCAGAGAGTTTTTATCCCAAAACACTGTTGAACCTTCGCCGAGACAACCTTCGCCAGTCCTATTTTTAGTTTCTGATTTTCCGGATCAAGTCTCTATCAAAATTTGGATCAAATCTATTCTGAATTGGACTCTGAGATATTTATCATTTTTTGAGAAGTATCAATTGATCGAATTTTGGATAGTTTTTCATCATATAGAATCAAAGTCTTGAAAAGAGAAATAGAGCTAGCATATCTAATCTGAAATAATTTTTTGAAAAAATCTATATCCAATCTCATTATCGATTTGATCTAAATTTGTAAGATGGCTGCCCCTGGAGGTGCTCCACAGGAGGTCAATCCAATTATTGTTAGAAGAGCACCCCGATTGGATCTACCCAAATATAATGGATTAACAGATCCAGTTAGATTTCTTCAAATCTATGCTGAATCCTGTGTGGTCTATGGTGAGATTTATCCTCAAGATAAACTTAAGTTGTTTCCTATGGCCTTAACAGGCGCAACACAAGATTGGTACTATAACCAAAATGAAACTGAGCGTACAGATTGGGAGGTTGTTAAACGAGCCCTTATCACACGGTTCAAACCACGGAAGATTATGGAAGACCCTTTCCTACTTTTAGGTAAAATTAAAATGGGAAAGCGGGAAATGGTTCGAGATTACATCAAAAGAGTGAAACGTCTTCGATCTGAATGTGAGCCTAAGCTGATTAATGAAAATGCCATGATTATGTGGTTTTTGTCAAGACTACCTAAACGGATCAGACGTGAACTGAAATGCCATAATGAGTACGCACTTTTGCAAAATGTGATGGACGATGCAATTCAAAAGGAGGATGAAGATTCAGATGATGAGCCAAATCTTAGTATGTTGCCTTATACAGCAGGGCAGACTACTACGACATCCACCACTATTGCATCAACGAATGCCAATGCTACTGCAGAAATGATGCTCAATGAGTTCGAGAAACTTGGGAAGACCCAGCAAAAACATATGGAAAAGTTGCAGTTGCAATTTGATGAGAAGATCAAAGCATTGGAAAATTTCCACGGAGAAGCAAACAAGGAACTTGAGAAGTTTTCAAAGACTTTTCTTACCAGGGAAAATGTCTGGTGTTCTATTTGTACAAGAAATCACATAGTGAACGAGTGTCCTCAATTGAAAAAACGAATGGAAATCAGTGTTTGCCATCTGTGTAATTCACCTGACCATGAGACTGCCTTTTGCAACTTCAACCCTCGGATAATTCAGCAATGGTATGCCCAGATGGGATATTGAGATCCACAGTATGGAAGCAATCCAGCAGCAAGACTACGACAATCTACTCTTGGATACCCGGATCGTCTAGCTTTGCCTGCCCCACCAAAACACTCCGCTCCTCCTGCCAATTTGATGGAACCAAAACCTTACGGAAGTGCTGAGCAATGGAGCTATGGTAATGATCATGAAGGTGGATCTTCAGAACAGTATGCCATTTATGTTGTCGCTCAACAACAAGCCTCGAGAAATTGGGCCAGAGCACCACTTGGATGCTTTGCATGTGGAGAAAATCACAGAGTTGCAGAATGCCCAAATAAAAAAAAAATTGCACCATTCTGTCGTGACTGTGGATATGGGCATTGCTATAAAGACTGTCCAGCAAGACCGAAGCCACCACCAGCTACAGCACCTGTAAATTTGATAACAATCAAGCAAGGATCGGTAGCTCATAATAAACCAAGTGCACCCTTGATGGTGGTCACTAGAGCACAAAAGCAAAAAGAACCAGTAGTGGATTCAGTACCTGCTGATTCTATACCATTGAACGATACACCAACAACATCGGAAGTCTATCCAAATCTTAATACAGAAAAACAAAGATATCAGGATATGAGACAGTGAATTAAACATCTGCAAGAAGAAGAGGAACTTGAAGCTGCTAAAGTAACAGCTGAAGTTCGGTCTTCACCATTGCAGCCTCCAAGAAATTTACGTACGGATCTGAATGATCAATTACATCATCACGAAGAACCCTTCAAGATGACTGAATCGGAAGCACCGCATACAGAATTACTCATGAATATTTTGTCTAGCAAGATCAATATTTCATTGGGAGAGTTCCTAAAGTTGGTGCCAAAAGCAAAAGAAGTCTTAGTGCAAAAGTTAGCTCAAAAATAATCAGAAGACCATCAGGAGCCTCTGTTTTGTGCTGGATTTGAAGAATCTAACGATGTACTCCATGTTGGAGCCGCTTGGGAAAGTGAACAAAAGAATATCACTCTGCCGATACAACATAGACAATTTTCTAAAGAAGCTGTCGTGATAGACGGCGGTTCAGGAGTTAACCTGATTTATACAAAGCTATGTACAAAATGAGGCCTTACAAAGATTAAGCCTGTTACTTTTTCTATTAAGCTAGCTGATCAGACGACGGTTCGTCCACGAGGAATGGTGGAAGATATACCTGTCAGGATTGCAGGAGTACAGTTCGTCATTACTTTCGTCATGATGGACTTACCGGAAGCACCAAATGTCTACCGAGTTCTCTTAGGACGTCCATGGTTACGAGTTGTGCAAGTAATTCATAACTGGGGTACCGACAAAATCACTTTTGAAAATCGTGAACGTGCAGTTAAAATTGATCCTACGACTTGGACTATCAAGCCAGTGGTTCAAAAAGCGGATGACGATTCATCAACAACGGATCACACTTGTGATCGGCCAGAGAAAAAATTGGGAGTTCATTACAATTCTCAAACGGATACTGTCAATTGGAACGAAGCTCTTGCAACAATTGATTGTACAGCAGGATGTATGTGTCAACAAGATATTCAATCAGAAATGAGCGAGATTACCTTGTTAGATCGAACTTTGGATATGCCAATCACGTTTCTACTAAATGTGCTGAATGTAGCCTGGATATCAACGGAACCTATACGAGATCCAATTGAGGATGATCTCATACCAATGAGCCATGTCTTAACTTATGATGGCAATGCAAAACTTACGGATGAACATATTCTACATCATATGGATCCGACCAGATTTGGAGTGCGTAATGTTCCTGATGAACCAACAATCAAATCGCCCAAAGCAGTTATATTGAAGAGAGACAAGATGACAGGTTTGATGACGAAGAAACAAGCAAAGCAACATTATAATACGGTCCTGAAATGGAAAAATCCCTCTCAAAAGATCGATTTAAAGGAAGTTCCACCTCTATTGGATAAAGGCAAAGGAAAAGTCAAGAATGATTCTTCAAGTCAGATCTCCAGCAAGACATCATCGTCTAGGAAGTCTTCACCTAAGAAGAAAGATTTATCATCCCGAAAGTCATCACCTCCATGATCAATTACTGCTAAGAAGACTAAACGAAGATCCAAGACAAGTCCTTTCAAAAAAGAACAAGCAAATGTAGTCCAGCATGATATGCCAGAGCATTTTAAACGTTATACACTGGATGATGTAGTTATCATGTTACCTAAAGCCATCGTGAGCTTGAAGAACACATGCCGGAATCTAAAGAGGTCTACGATGGCCCAGCTAGGACACAGTCAATGAATATTATAATCAGATTCGGATGTCTGATCGAAATTGTCAGTGATCGGGGTACACACTTTTTAATCAAACAATAAAGTGTTTGCTGGAAGATTTTTTTGTTATACATAGATTTAGTACTCCCTATTATCCCAGAGGGAATGGCCAAGCTGAATCTTGCAATAAGATTCTCTGCACCATTATGACAAAGACAGTTGAAGCGAGTTGGTCTGATTGGAAACATAAACTGTATGCAGCATTATGGGCATTCAGAACCACTTACAAAAATAGTAGAAATCAAACACCTTTTCAACTAGTTTATGGTCAAGATGTTGTTATGCCAATTGAATTTTTAATCCCATCTCCATGCATAGCAGCAACGGAACGATTAAATGATGATCAGTCTTTACAACTTCGTCATGAAGCGTTGCACAAATTATGTGAAACCCGATTGATGGCAGTTCATGCCTTAGCAGCAGAGAAAGCCCGTCGCAAGGCGTGGCACGATCGGCGATTGCACAAGAAAGATCTGGAAGCAGGAGATCTTGCATTGATGTACAAAACCAAGCTGATCAAGGGTAAGTTGGAGTTTACTGAGGAAGGCCCGTATAAAGTGAAGAAAATCCTGAACTATGGCGCAGTAATTCTTTAGCACTTGGATGGAAAACGATTTGATACTCCTAAAAGTGACAGCCGATTATGCAAGTTTTGGCAGCCTGCTCCGCCAGTTCAGCAAGCCTGATCTCAATATATTTTTTCATTCTATTTGTTTTCAATTTTTTGTTTTCAGTATTTAATTTGCTGATTTTTTTTTTTTTTGGAAAAAGACAGTTTAACAAAAAATAAAAATAAAAAATAAGAAAAGACTGATGAGCAAAAGTCAGAAAATTATCAGCATAAGGAAAAGGAAGCAAAGTATTTTGATGGAAAATGACTTAGAAAACCACTGTTTTGGCAGATTTGGCCAATACAGTCTCAGATACCTTCGTTGAGCTCTCAGATTGTACATCCACCCTTGATTTATCTAAATTGAGGTGGGCGAAGGTTTCTGACAAGAGAAAATTTAATTTTTGAGTCAGGCGAATGTTCAGTGATATGCCAATTTGGGAACCTTCGTCGAGCATCATAACATCATTATGAACCTTTGCCGACCTGCTAGATGATCTTAAAATGACAACATTAGGTTGTCCATAGGTTCAGATTGTAAAAAAATACATTTATGACAGTACCTGGATGAAGGACCCTCCTAGGCAAAGGTTCATCCTTCGCAAGCCCTGGAAAACGTTCACCTGATAGGTTCAGATCCCTAGAAACCTTCGCCGAAATTTTTATAGCCTATTTTTACTATACTGGACATGCCTGCAAATTTTTGTTTAGAACTGATCAGCCCAACTACTATTTAGTGTAATGGACCCACTAAATTCACTTATAAGTTGGCTGAATTCGATTCATTCCTTACTTGCGCTAGCGAAGCTCTTGCGAATTTTTCTTGCGACCAAAGCCTTCCGAATTTCCTGCATTGCCTTCTAATACACTCTCATGTGGCTATAATTCCTTTATGATCATCATGTCTTCTATCGATACTTTCCAGACTCCGCGCTATACTATCCATCATGATGTCCCATCTGCAACGGACATCGTGATTCTTCCTAGCACATGCATGGTCACTCAGTGGATGACCCTTGCGGAGCCTCTACTTATTGTAATGGGTATTCATGAGAGAGCCTTTTTGGGACGCATCAATATGGATTTCATCACTCTTGCCTTCAGTACGTGGAAGGAAGAGAAATCCAAGTTTTACGTCACCTTCCAAGGAGCCACACACAAGGTGTGCGTCACTGAGGCCTCACTTGCAGCTATAGGAATCTCATCCGGTACGCAAGCCTCACCCAATCACAAGCGCGCCAAACAGGCCATCAAGCCATACATTGACCTCACCAACGATCTGCATTGGACTAATGATGGCTACCTTCTGGAAGCCATCACTGAGCCTTCCATCCACACCGCTGCCCAGTTGTTGAATCATTTCCTGATGGTTAGCAACCTCAGGAAAGACCGCATCACATCTCAAATCCTTCATAGGATAGTGGAGTCCCACATAAAGTTGGCCAAAGCCCCTCTTGAACCATATAACTGGTTCAAGACTGTTTTTGGTGAGCTCAAGCGAGCTATTAAGGCCAATACAAAGCAGCAGTTCGCCGTTGGCTCTCTATTGTCCCTCTTAGCCGCTTCTCACTTAGAAAACAGAATCCATGGCTTCCACTTGGATTCTGTGCTTTCAGTTTACGAAGAAGCACTGGCCGAGTCATCTCACCAGGCCTCAAGTTCTCATAGTCGTCGTCGTCCACGTAGCGAGATCGTAATTCCTGACTCGCCTTTCGCGTCACGACGACGTACTAGGCATACCTCCTCAGCTGTGCTTTCACCCCTTGCTGTTGTTCGCACTGAACTTCTCATTCTCCTCGCCTCTGATGATTTCCTCGCCTCTGCTCCCATACAAGGACAGTCTGTGACCATTGGGCCTACCATTCCCATCACAATTGCCCAGGCCGCCTCACCCCCGCACATTGAAGCAACCTCACCCAACACACAGTTCTTCATGGATATGTTCGATGATTCCGACCCCCTTGGGGCCACCAAAATCTTTGAAATGCCCTTGAGCCCAGCACCCTTTGAATCCCAATCCCCTGGAAGAGGATTTGGGCATATCCGAAGCTACTATTGGTGTCGAAGATGCCAGTCAGCAACCACCCACACAGGATAGCCCAGCCACACTTCGGGTCAACACAGCTATAAAGTCACCGAAGCAGTTCGACGCCACGGTGCCTGAAGGGTTTTAAGACGAGGATATTTTTGAAGAAGAAGAGACCTTGACACCTATTCCACGCCTACCAACGACAATACCATTAGGGTCTCCTACTGCTGCCACCTCCACGACTGTCGATTCTGGTGATGCTCTCGGGTTAGTTTCAAGCCTTGGGCAAGTGATCCAGTCTATGCTGGATAAGAAGAAGGAAATGGAGCATAGGATCTCTGATTTAGGATCCGAAAACACTCTGATCAGCCAGAAAATTGTCCAGCTGGATCGAAAGGTGAAGATAGCCAAGCAACATAAAGAAAAGACTGAAAGCAAAAAGTCATTGGTCCAGCAACAAGCTAGTCGCTTGGAAACCTACATCAGCTCCCTGCAAAATGCCCTGACAACTGCACAGGATCAGGTAGATAAGACAGTGCAAGATGCCAAGCAACAGGTGCAGCTGCTGAAGGGGCAATTACAAATGGCCGAACAAGATCGCAATGGCTTCAAGGTGATTTGGATGCGACCACTAGTGAGCGTGATGCATATCTGCAAATACAAATACCCGATCATCCGGTCACACCGACGGAGATTGCATATTTATTCAAGAAAGTGGAAACATACAAAGTGGCCCTTCAAGGATTCCAAGGCCGCTTTGATAGGATCAAAGGAGTAGCTTCAACTGAGTTGGCAAAGGCAAAAGAGACCATAAATGCCTATGAAAAAGCCGCCGTTCAAGTGTTGGAAGCCGGACCACAAATCCCCGTCCCGGTCATGCCGCAATTCTCCCCTTCGCGCCAAGAAGCTGTACAGATGGAAACAGAGGTTGATTCGAGCATGGACCAGGGGGGAGCTCCAAATCTAGCAAATCAACTGCCAACTATACCGACAGTACAAGCGGGTCCATCCTCATCAAGGACAAGCCATTTATTCAGAAGGCCTATCAGCGTCGAGGACCAGATCCAGACCTTCTTAAAGTAGCATCCACATGAGTCCTCACGTGGTGGATGGGTTCTCAAATTTAAGACCTCCGAGATCGAGGTCGGCAAAGAATTGGACAAAATACCTGCACTGGGAGAGCAGCCGACATGGAGAATCACGGTTTTTGAGAAAACTCCAGAATCAATTAGGAGTTATGTCACTAGCCCTCGCCAGTTGCGGGTAGATCCTTATTATGTGCCAATGCCATGAAGACAAAAATGGAAAGATTTGGGATTGGCTATGGATAAAATCACCATCCATATGCCCAATTGGCCAATCATCCACCAGTCTTATAGCTGGAATATTTCAGTGGATTTCCACCGGACCTTGCAAGCATATCAGAGAGAGTATGTCCACTCTCCGGATCCAACGGTGCGACAACCGGCAACGTTTGCAAAAGATCTAACTTTGTTGGCGTCAGTGGCAACCAAATGGGATGATTGACTTCCTACCCTAGCATTTGATCCAAATAAGTCGATGGCCTCAGAGCAAATCAAAGATCAGCTGTCGATTGCTCGACTGTATTTCCGTGCGGCTATGATGGGAGGCTCTTGGGAATCCAGCTTCACCTCATGGACAACTTCCAAGTGGATTGTCGGAGCCCACCGTTGTTTCCTGCCGCATAATTTGGATTTCAATACTGCACGTCTTGACTTTATAGAGAAGGTGCAGTATCATTTAATTAAGATTCGGCGCAAAGCCAATAAAAGTCCCCAATAACTGCTTATTGCAGGTGTCGTGGGACCGCCACCAGTTTTGGTGGGTGATACTGTTGGAGGGTTTGTGGATCCCAAGACAACTCTAACCCTAGTTAATAAGTGAGAGGGATTTGGCACCCTGCGTGTGTAAGTCCAACCCAATGATCACATAGTTATTTGATTAATTAGAATGTTAATAAAACGACTTTAGGCCTTTTTGCGGGACTTTTAATGTCACAGGGCCTAAATGTCAAGTTAGTGAATAAAGTTGGGTTTCCCTCCAATTTTGATGGTTCCCACACTTTTCTAAATTTGAATAAAAAGAGAGGCAAGACTGGACCAATAGGATTCAGAGGCCAAGGTCCTCCTCTCTACTATAAAAAGGGACCAACTCGAGTTGTTCCTCATGTTCATTTCCTCATTTCAATAAAGCAGATTGGTTCTCTTTAGAAATGGATTGATGAATGTCCTTGCTCTTCCTCCATTCCTCATGCTTTCTTTGGTATTTGCTAATTGTTGGATTTGATCATTATTGGGATTGCTATTTTTTATGCTTTTTGTGAGAGAGAAAGGGAGAGAGAGAAGAGTAAGTTTCTATCATTGTTGTGGATTTAGGGTTAATGGAAGTAGGGTTAATGGATGTAGTGTTAATGCTTAGTGTTAATGGATGTTAGTGTTAGATCCTCCATTCATGTTGAAATCTGAAGTATACTATCGCTCTCATGGGAACGAACCTACGCGTGACAACTAACTCCGTCTCTTTGATGCTAGATTGACTAGATCTTGGATTCAGGTTAGGCAAGGAAAGAAACCCACTACAATGGTCATGATGTGGCTTGTCACCCATGCCAAATAATATAGGATTCCGTTCATGGCCCCTGCTCCATGTCCAAAACCTACCCCGGTCAGCCATTCTGGCCCCAACAAAATTAATATGTGTCAACGTGTCGCAATAATCCTAAAGGCCTCTCAAAATACAGAAAAATTATTTAGAAAAGAAAAAAAGAAGAAAAGAATAAATCTCAAGCAGGTTAAAACCAAACATGAAAACAATAAGCCCCTCCTACGGCAGGGCCAAAAAGAGCGCCTTGGCATAAGAGAGCCCTAGCTAAGCAGCAACCAAACCATGCCCTGACAAAACCGCGCCCCAGTGAAAGAGCGCCCTGGCAAAAGAAGAAAAGCTGATGGATGTTTCAGAAAACCGATCGTTTTAATGAAGCAAGTCACTTATTGAAGCCTAAATAAAATACAACGCTAAAAACAACGGTTTATTGAAGCAAATCATTTATTGAAGCAAGTCGTTTATTGATGTCGGTCGTTTATTGAAGCGTAAATAAAATATGGTTGCTACAAAAAATTGATTTGATTTGAAAAAAGTCGATCAAATATTTCTCAAGTGAGTTGAAATCCTTTTGAGTCTTTTCTCAGCTTACCTGGATAAAAAGACTTTTCCGAGCACTGACTAAGAAATATTCTTGAAAATAAACATTAACATAAACATCAATGACAAAAAGCGACTATTGTTAAAAGGATGGGACTTTTTTGTTCGCTGGACCTTTTTTAACAAGCAAACAATCCCTAGGCAATAAAGGCCTTGGGGGATTCAACAGCTCAACGACCCTATTTTATTAATGCTTTGAAGGATTAACCCCATGCCTCGTACTTCCCAAGCCACCAATTCAAGACCTCGACTCGATTTCTAGGAACCTGTTACACAGAAAGTAAAGCGGGTCTTTCTTCATTATCCATGATCTTTTACCTTGTTTAATTATTTTTTTTATTAAAAACGTATTAGGCTGAAACGTATTAGCGGTGATACCCAACACATGATCTCTCTCAAAGAATGGTTTACCGAGTATGCAGCTTACACCTCTTCATCCAACACTCCATTAAAAAAAGCAGATTTAACGTCCATTTGCTGGATTTTCCAACCATAGAAAGCAGAAATAGCAATGACAAAACATATAGTTACCATCTTAGCTACGGGTGCGAAGGTTACCTCAAAATCAATACCTTCCTGCTGCTCAAATTCTCTCGCAACCAACTGTGCTTTGTACTTGTTGAGTTGCCCATCAGCTCCATATTTGATCTTGTATATCCATTTGCAAGTGATAGGCATCTTACCATCAGGTAGCTCAACCAAGTTCCATGTCCTATTTTTTTGATATAGCTTTCATTTATGTTTCCATAGCTTCATGCCACTCCTTATGCTCCTTTTCTTTATCAAAATTTTTTCTTGAACACAAAACCCATTAGGGCTACATTCATCTCTAATCTTGCTGGAGGTTTTTGATTTCTACTTGATCTTCTAAGCTCTCCCTGCTTGCTGGATTCAAGAGTATCTCCCTTTTTTGCATCATTTGTGACTGATGAGTATCATTTCAATATTTTCTTTTGAATTTCAGCATCAGGCTTGCCTTTGTCCATTGGATTTTCCATATCAAAATCCACTTTCTTCGCTCTCTCATCAAAAGATCCAGTGATTACTTCAGATTGTTCACCTCGGCCCATCTCATCAAATGTAGCATCTCTATAAATCACAAGCTTCTGTGCATTTGTGTCATACATCCTGTATGTCTTGGCCTTCTCATCATATCCAAGGAAAATGCACTTGATAGCTTTAGCATCTAATTTTCTTCGTTTCTCATCAAAAATATGAGCATAAGCATCACAACCAAATACTCTCAAATGAAAAATATTAGGTTTCTTTCCAGTAACAGCTTCATGAAGTGTTTTACCTTCCACTGATTTTGTAGGACATCGATTTAGGATGTGAGTAGCTGTGCTACAAGCTTCTGTCCAAAAGGTGTTTGGAAGGCCCTTGCTTTTGAGCATCACCCTAGCCATCGACGATGCGCTTATGAATCTGAGATACGACCTATCATATCTCAAGCTCATGAGGGCATTGGCGGTGGCCACTTCTCTGCTGAAGCCACAACTAAAATTATCCTTCGAGCAGGATTGTGGTGGCCATCTTTGTTTAAAGACACATTTGTTGTCATTAAAACATGTGATGTCTGTCAACGGGCCAAGAAAAATACAAAAGCAGACTTCACGCCACTAACTCCCATTATAGAAGGCGAAGCCTTCCATAAGTGGGGAATTGACTTTGTCGGACCAGCAGTGAAACATACCCAAGCTCGTTACATCCTCATAGCCACAAATTACGCCACTAAGTGGGTTGAGGCTCTAGCAACAAAGGATGCCAACGCAAAAACTATCGCATGTTTTCTTTACAAAAACATTATTACACGTTTTGGTTGTCCTATAGAGCTAGTTAGTGATCACGACACACATTTTTTAAATGCTGTCATTGATAATTTACCACGCCATTACCTTGTCGTTCACTACACCATACTATCCTAGATGTAATGGCCAGGCCGAATCAACTAACAAGACAATATGTAAAATTTTGACAAAGATAGTTGAAACCAGTCGCTTTGATTGTGAAACAAAACTTTTTTCAGCTATCTGGGCTTAATGCACCACCCCGAAGAAAGCAACTGGGTGGGTTACCCCTTTCCACTTAGTGTATGGTCAAGAGACGATAATGCCTGTAGAATTCTTAGTCCCATCGCTGAGAGTCATGGAAGCTTTTTCTACAGATCTTTGTGAAAAAGCTATAATTGAGCAACAAGTCAAGACCAGGCTATTTATGTTAGCTCAGTTATGCGAGACAAGACTCATATCTTACCATGCACAACTGGTTAACAAACGCCGCCAAAAGGTTTGGCATGACCGTCACTTATGCAATAAAGTTCTACACTTAGGTGACCAGGTGCTTCTTTATACATCAAAGAAGCACCCTGGCAAATTGAAATTCCGAAGTGAGGGACCGTATGTTATTAATAAAATCTTTCCTAATGGTGCAGTCCAATTGCAAACACTTGACGAAATACTCCTAGACACTGTCGCCAATGGTGGTCATCTACAACGGTATTACAAAGAGTTGTTTTTTGTTGACCCAATTTAACACCTTTTTTCTAGTATATATTTTACACTTTTTATTCTTTTTATTTTATTTTCTTATTTCCTTGCTTGTTATTCTCATTTTGCATGCCTATTTTTAATCTCGTTTCTTGTTTATAATCTATACCTGTACTTATTTACTTTCTATGCATTTTTTTTTTTATAAATACCCATTTGTCATGAATGTTCTAGGTCAACAAATGATAGGCTACACCATATGAAAAAGATTCTGACACTTTTGGCCCAACTCGTTGTTGTCTGTCTGATGTCTCAATACTATGTAACTGATTGTGATAGACATCTATTGCGGCAATCACTCTTCACTTGTACTGAATTCCAGATTTTCTAACGTGGTTTTGCAGGCAACATCTGAGAGCGACAATTCTAACTAATGTGTGCAGGGAGTTAGTTGAAGCTTTAAGCTTAACTCTAAATCAGAACCTCTCTTAATTCTGAATGAGCTATGTGTTCAAATAAAGAACTTAATTGATGTTCTACTTTGTTTGCTTGTTGTGATAAGGACTAATCCCTTGTGTTTGTTAAGAGGAATTAAAAGCTGAATAGATTCTGCTTTTTTGCCTGTTGCTAACAGATTAATTGTTTATTATTGTCCTAAGAGCCTGGAAGATAACATACCCTTCTATACCTTCAGACCTTGACCAAATTGTTTTATCATTGGTGTTTCTAGATGCCAATTCACTTAATATCTTTGGATAACCAGATTTGTCATTGTAGTATTTTGTCTTGAATATTACATTCACCATCTGTCCATCACCCTTTGTACACTTATCGATCTAAAAGAGGAGATTTCTCTCTCTCTTGGTAACGATTAAACCTTTTATACTACTTAATCCACTGATTTTGTGAGAATCTATAACGACTAGGCTACCACAGAATAGATTCTAGAAATCAAGATAGATTGTACAAGATTTGATCACAAATAGATAATCACTCTTTTAGAGACCTGAGAAGTATCACAATTTGATTTCTCAACAAGATCCAAGGCAATCATGAGCTTGATCAATCTTCTAGATCCAAACCTAGCTCAATTTACTATAGATTTGATCAAAACTAGTCTCCTCCCTTATCTCAACTTCACGGAGCGTGAATCCACCTATAATAAACCAAAATAACTTTAGAGCACATAAATGCCTCACAAATAAATCCCTTTGAATTTAGGTTGAATCACATTTACATGTTCAATCACAAACCTATCTAAAATTTGAGCAAAAAAGAAACACAATTTTCACTAGTTTTGCATTTCTAGATGTAAAATCATCAAAAGCCTTGAACTAAATCTAAAAGTGTGTTTTAGGACCTCAAGAAGCCTAAAAAAGACCTATTAAAACTCTCAAATGGCTAATTCACTTTCCTAAAGAGTGGTGGCATTCAATTCCTTATGAAAATCTCTACTATGAGACTTGTACTCAAGATGCAAATCTCGAAGACGTTCTAATTTGGTTTGATTGAATGAAAGTTAATATCAGTTTTTGAAGCCATAACATAGAAAATCAGATACCCTTTGATCTATTTTCATCCAAATGGAACCAAATTTAGAGGTACTATCTCTAGATTATTAACTAGTAGCAAAGGCAAAACCAATACTCCTCAAAATCTAGGATTAAAGCTTGGAAAATTCAAATATAATGCTCACTTTTGATTAGGCTCTGATATCAAGATAAATTTTACAAAAAAATGAATCCAAATCAAAGATAAAAGTGATGGAGAATTCACATTTGATTAATCTAGATCCAAACTATTAGCTAGAATCAAGACTAGTTCCAAAACTCGCTTATCTTGGCATTTAATTCCACTAGAGGCACATAGATTTGATCAAGCACTTCAAAGAAAGGTGCAGAAAGCTTCCTAGACCTATAATCAACTTTAGTACCTTTCAATCAATGCAATAAAGGCATAAGATCACTCACATATGATAGTTCTAACTCGCCACACAAAGACAATGTGTAGGAAAGTGGAAAATCTCGATTTTTTTCATCATTAATCAACAAGATTTACATTGCTATATATACATATTCTTCTCAGATCTAGGGTTTAGGCTTAACCTTCAACCACAAGTGACCTAACCCTAAATTCAATACTCTAAGATAGGTCATCAACCCTAGAATTGACCTCATGATCTCGAGATCCACCAACAAGGCAAGAATGGCTAAAATTAGACATTCTCTCTAGAATGCTAATGTACACTTGTACTCCTTAGTATTTGACCTCGTGTGAGGAAATTAACATGATTAGGCATAGATCTAAGCATCTATACGCGTGGCATATGCCACATCACTACTTATAAGTGGAATTACATCAAACTAGACAAGCTAGAACTGTGAAATTTCAATAAGAAGTGCTTGTCTTTGAAAATTGTTGGCAAAAAATGCTATAGTTGAATCAACTAGTGCATCAAGGAACTTGGCATAGACCAATTTAGAAGCTAAATCAAAACAAGCAAGACTACACCAATGTGCAACACAATGAACACTTTGTAGAAAAGGACAAATTACTTTTAGCTTAGTTGTGACTCCATGTAATGAATATATCATTACTACATTCCCATTCCACCCAAACACGACAAATATTTTAATGTCAACACCCAACTTACTAGTAATTTTAATTGTTGCATCATATAGAGATTCAATACTTTCATTAGTTATGGAGGTGAGACATAATAAAAACTTATAGGACAACAATTTCCAAGGTAAGATAAATAAATAATTAGTGACTTTTTGTTAGATATATCAATAGATTCTTCCACCATTATTCCAAAAATTGGACTTTGCTTCACTTTCTTTGAAAGGCTTTCTCAATGTGCATCCCCTATATACTTGATAAATTATGCACATGCTTTGACATATTGATAAAGGCTTCTAGTCATAATCTTTATCCCACATTCTCTAAGCAATTGATATAGATTGGAGTTTATGATAAGCCAAGTTTTCTTTTGCAATGTAGTATGGAAACTTGAAAGAAGTCCATAGTGCTTCTTTATATTGGGTTTCATATGGTCATATTGTTGTCACACATATTGCCTTCTTTTTCTACATCCATCTAGTCTTTATGGATGGTTTGGTGCTACTTAGACCTTTTATGGTCTAATCATGCACCAACATGAATGTTGGTACTCCCTATAGAGCCAAATATGTTCTTTGACATTTTTAGTTGTTTTATACATACTTCATAAAATATCATTTTCCAACTAGCAATTGAAATCTAAGCATTAATATTTTGGAAATTGATTCCACTCCAAAATTATGTCATATCTTGATCAAGTGCATTCATAATATATTACAAGTATTGTATTTGCCAACAATTTGTGTAGACCTCAAAAACTTGCATTTATACATGCAATCTTGAATCCAAACCAAACAATTTTTTCTCCTACATTTTTAATCATGTTTTTTGTGATATTCAAGGTTTGTAGAAACACTCACAACTCTAGTATTTTTAGACTATCTTCAGTTCCACGAGGCATTCCAACTCAAGGATCCCCTAATATCTTGATCTTCATCTTGATTCAAATTGACACTAGAAACCAACTCGAAAAGTTCAACTTGACACCTCCATCTTGAAAAATATTGAGAATCTTGAGCTTAGAGTCAAATTGTCAACTCAGCACCTAGTGTGGCATCCAACTCAAGGTCTTCTAAAAGCTAGAGTCAAGCTATCAACTTGAAACTTCGTGTGGTGTTCAACTAAAGGTCTCCTAAAATCTTGAACAACTTTGAGTCAACTTGTAATTAGCCCTATTCCAAAAGCCATCACTCAAACATGTTCGAGTGTTTGGATGCATTGCCTACTCTCAGATCCTTGAAAATCTAAGAAAGAAGCTGAACAACACCAGCAGAAAGTCGATCTACATCGGTTATTCCCCAAATCACAAGGCATACAAGCTCTAAAACCTGGACACTCAGAAATTGTTCACCAGTAGAATTCTTCAACCACAGGGGGAAAAGCTCCATCGACTTCCAATCCCAGAGTCGACAACTTCAAACTTAGGACTGATCACAAGAGAGACACCGACTCCTCCGACAATGAGTCAAACCCTCGACAAATCAAATCGCATCAGATGACCGAAGTTCAACCCAGAAGATTGAACCGGTCCAAGCAGCCTCCGTCCCGATTTCTGGATGATCTGGCCTACTACTTTGTGCAGGAACCAAACACCATTTCAGAGGCAATGTTGACTCTAGATGTCGATCAATGGAAAGCTGCAATGGACACTGAATTCAATTCTCTCATCGAGAATCAAACATGGATTGTAACTGAGCTGCCAAAGGATTGAAATTTGATTCCATGCAAATGGATATTCAAGACGAAATATGATGTTGAAGGAAGACTCAATCGATATAAGGCCAGACTTGTCGCCAAAGGCTTCTCCAAGATTCCAGATCTGGATTTTTCAAAGACCTTCAACCATGTCGTTAATCATACTTCGATTTGTCTATTACTCTCCTATGCATCTACAGCCGATCTCGAAGTCCGTTAAATGGATGTCCAAATTGCCTTTCTCAACGGGACTATCGAAGAGGAAATCTATATGTCGCAGCCAGAGAGATACGAGGTGAAGGGTAAGGAGCACC
This sequence comes from Diphasiastrum complanatum, assembly GCA_029204225.1. Classification (NCBI taxonomy): domain Eukaryota; kingdom Viridiplantae; phylum Streptophyta; class Lycopodiopsida; order Lycopodiales; family Lycopodiaceae; genus Diphasiastrum; species Diphasiastrum complanatum. Next base: position 77,430,145 of record CM055092.1, on the reverse strand, counting down.
TAGTGTGCAAAATTTACAAGGCTCTATATGGTCTGAAACAGTCACCAAGAGTATGGTTTTAGAAGATCAATGCATTTCTAATCGAGAATGTTTTCATTCCAAACTCAGTAGACTCGAATGTTTACTTCAAGTCTGTGTCTCTTTCTTCATTATCATCACTCTCTATGTCGATGATACGTTACTATTCAGTAACAATTTGAATTTATTGAAGGATACAAAAAGCATGTTGGCACAAGAATACAGAATGACTGATATGGGGCCAGCCCATTATTGTCTCGGAATCCAAATCTATCGAGATTGACCCAGAAGACAGATCTTCATCAATCAACAACGGTATCTCATCAACGTACTAAACAAATATGGAATGACCAATTACAAATTGAGCTTCTTCCCACTCGACCCTGGTCTGAAGCTGTCAAAGGAGTAGTGTCCACAATCCGAGACAGAGAATGAGGAAATGAAGCAGTATCCATTTCACTCCATTATCGGGTCACTCATGTATGTTATGCTCTACACTCGACCCGACTTGGTATACTCCATCAGCTCTCTCAATCAATTTCTATCAAGACTACCGTTTCATTCTATTGCACATAGGTACGTTTTTCCCATCTTGATCATCTTTGCTGGTAACTGCTGCACTTATGATCCATGCACCATCTGTCGTTCTACTTTTGCTGCTATACTGCCATTATCGATCTGATATCAGAGTTCTGTTTCGATCAGTTCTCTACTATTCCGATATCAGTCTCATTTCTCTAACTACCTACCTATTTCTGACATGGTATTAGAGCTCATTTTTGATAACATTCAGTTTTCTTACAGGACCAATGCCCATAAACTGAACAGGACCAATGCCCATAAACTGAACAACATGGCACAAGCCTTGATATGGTAATGTTAGGGATTGGCCTATCGCTAAAAAACATTCTATCATTTGGGAAGACTGGACTTTGTTTCAAAATGCTTTTTATAATGCTAAGTGGTATAACTTCTTTTGGACATGGATAACAACTAACGCTCAACTATGACAACTGTCTTCCCCACTGTACTAATCGTGCGGTTTTGTGTTGTGAGATGGTGGCAGATATCAGCTGGATGTTTTGAAAATGCTTTATGGTACTTTTTAGTTTTGTATTTTACTTTTCAGCTTTACTTTACCTTGTTGGATTATGAATAAAGGCTTCAAAGGGTTTAGTCTTGCTTTGTCAAGAGGAACTATGTGAAACTGTGTAAAACTCTATCTACATCCTTGTGGTGTAACTCCGACTATTCCTTGGTTGGAATGGTACTAAACCCTTACCTTTTATCTAGTTCATAGGCTAACAAAGGTCCGTTCTCATGTTTTAGTCCACATAATGGTCTCAAGATGCTACGTTTTTGGGTTATGGAGAGTCCCTTCCTCCACCTAACCACTTTATTCAGACACTTATTTGTTGTATGAGAAAGGCCGTATTGATACATTCTTTTATCACTGGCACTGATAAGGCTACTTGTTCTTCTGTCGGACCTAAGGATAAGGTTTTATGTTTGACTGATCTTTTGGAGACTGGATCAAAATCTATTTGGAGTTTGTTAAAAACAAGAAAACTTTGAGTTTGGTAGAAAATCTTTATGGCAGTCTTAATGATTTTGTAGAGAGATTTGAGGAAGAATAAACATTTTTCAATCTGCATATTATAAAAGTCTTTGCTTGCCTAGAGAAAGAAAATGGTAATTCTGTTGTTGAGACTCCATCTGCCACCCTTGATGCTCCTTTATCACCACACCCCGTGGTTTTTCTAGATGACCTTGATGAGGATAGTGCTTCCCAGCTAGAACTGTTTTCACAAGATATTTGTGACATTGGTGACCAATATTCATATGAATTCTGCCAATCCAAAATTGTCAAATCCCCTCTATTCCCAGCAAAATCATTGAATTCAAATCTACCCTCACTTCCTATAAGCTTTGGAGCCTCCCTATTGTCAACTTCCTTGCTCCTATGCCTATCGATCTTTGGATCTTGATGTCACATCTCACTGAAAAAGAAATAGAAGTTTGCAAATCGGCCGCATTACATAAAAATCTCTCTCTTGAAACTCCAATGGCCTTTGATATTGTTATTTGCATGAGCAAGTTTGACCATGCCATTCGATATATGATGAACAACTTAGGCAAGTTATTTTATGTTACATCCCTCCAAAACCAAATGAATGCTTTCTTCATGCGGCTACATAAACCCACTAGAGATGTGGTCAAAGCACACCTTACCTTTCTCTTTATCCGACAATACACGATCGACGCCTCCATTGAGCTTGCCAAAGATTCTTCTGCCAAATTAATACCGTCAACGCCCCGTTTGTAAAGTTGTCCGGCTATTAATTGAAAGGGCGCTATTTTAAGCAAAAAAAAAAAATTTTGTAGCCGTATTCAGGCCTTTTTTGAGTCTGCTTGTTGTTAGGAATTGAGTGACCTCCTCAACCCATAAGGGTGTAGCATGAATTCGAAAAAGACATGCATCAGGAAGATCATCGTTGACTGGTGTAGTTGCTTTTTCAGCATTAGGTAGTTGGGAAAGGTGATCTGCCATGAAATGTTGGGTTCCTTTCCGAATGACTACGTGGAAATTAAATTCCTCTAGAATCAACAGCCATCGAGCTATACTGCCCATTTTACAGGATTTATTGATGGTCGGTGTAGAATGCAAAGGTCTGGCCTAGTAAATAATGTCTTAGTTGTTGTACCGCATAGACCATAACCAATGCTTCTCTCTCGGTTGTAGTGTAGTTGACTTCAACAGACACCAGTTGCCTACTCAAGAAACGTATTGGGAAGTCTTTGCCATACTCGTCCGGTTGCGCAAGAAGACATCCAATGGCATAATTACTTGCGTCAGTATGCACATGGAACTCTTTCGTATAATCTAGCGAGTGGAGTACGAGTGTCATGATAAGGGCCGTTTTCAACTCCTCAAAGGCTTTAATTCGTTCTTCGGTCCAACAAGGATCTATTACAACTAAATAAATGAGGTGTGCCTTGCCAGCATAGTCAATTATAAAGATGCGATAATAATTTGTATGACCGAGGAAGACGTAAACTTCCTTCACTATTGTAGGTAAGGGCATTTCAACTATAACCTTGATTTTTGACGGGTCGATAGAAATACCGTCCTTTGAAATTATATGCCCGAGGACGACCCCATGGGTTACCCATATCTGACATTTTTCAAGGTTTAGTGATATTCCAAATCTACGACATCGAATGAAGACTTTTTCTAGTGCATCAAGGTGCGTAGCCGTTGAGGAGTGTACACCCAGATCGTCGAGATAAATCTCCACAATCCTATGTAACAGGTCTTGGAAGGCCAATTGCATGACCCTCTGGAATGTTGAAGGGGCGTTGCATAAGCCAAAAGGCATGACATTATAAGCATAAACCCCGTTCTTTGTGGCAAAGGCCGTTTTATGTTTATCTTCAGGGGCTATTTGAACAAGGAAATAACCGCTGAATCCATCCAAGAAGCTGAAAGCTTCAGCTCTTGCCATTTTCTCTAAGATTTGGGTCGTTAAGGGCAAGGGAAAATGGTCTTTCTTTGTAACCGCATTAAGGTTTTTGAGATCAACATAGATACGAAGTTTGTCATTTTTCTTGGGTACAACCACAATGGGTGATACCCAATCAGTATATTGGACTTCATAAATGAAGCCAACATCCAGCAATTTCTTAATATCTTCATCGATTCGTTCGCGATAAACAGGGTTACTTCTGTAAGAATTAGCATTGGAATCTTATGGACCACTACTTCTGGCAGAATTCCTTTCATTTCTGTATAGTTCCATGCAAATACATCCCTGTATTTGCGAAGTAAAGTTTCTAGATCAGAAAGTTGTGTTGACAAAAGGTGTGCACCAACATGAACTATTCGATCTATCTCCTTGTCATGATCTTTAATGTTTAACGAGATTGTCTTAGCAAGTCCTTCAAAGGAGTTGGAACTTGGTGTAGGTTCCCGGTGTGGCTGCGGTAACTGGATAACAACGTCATCCAGTGTGAAATCTTTAAATTTTCGTGGAAGATCGAAAGGTGGTTCCACAAAGTTTTCTGGAACTTTGGGAATCACCTTTGTTGAGTCACTACCGGACGTGGAAGCTTGGTATGATGGTTAGGTGTCTATCTCCTTAGACAAGGGCATAATCAGCTGCTTAAGCTTCTCACACATCTGTTTTTGATGCTCGGTTAATTTTGTTGTTAGAAATCAATGATAAACTTCATTGTTACTGTTTACGAGGTACATTAATGTTGACATCTATGACCAGCTGTCATTAGCCGTAGGCTAGTCTATTAGTCTGGTGAAGAGACAAGGTCAGTGATTGAAGAAGATCAGCGGACATTTGATAGGAGAAAACGAAAAGCCCAGAATGTCATCAACTTATCAGTTAGAGATGCAATTATTCCCTATATTTTAGATTCAGAAGGGCCAAAAGAAGTGTGGGATACATTGAAAGCATTGTTTGAAACAACAAATACATCTCGAATATTGTTTATGAAGATGAAGTTGCATACATTGCGGATGGATGATGGTGCAACTATTGCCAATCACATACTGAAGATTAAAGAGATCCATGACCAATTAGTAGTAGTTGGAGAGCGAGTACAAGATCGTGAGATCGTGCAATTGACATTGAATAGTGTGAGTGAGTCACATCAGATGTTTGTGACGAGTATAGCCACAAGAGAAAATCTTCCAACCTATGAAGAACTAGGTGGATTGCTTTTGCAAGAAGAGCAACGTCAAGAGAACTTGAATCATCGTAACATGAGCTATGATCAAGCTCGTGCAGTTAGAGGACGAGGTGGAAGATTTGGCTGTGGAAGGTATCAATCGAGAGGAGGAAACTCAATCCAGGGATTATTTCAACAATTTCATGAGCAATTCAATGATAGTCCAAATCGAGACAATTGGAATCAAGGCCAAGGTCAAGGACGTGGCTATTCAAGACAAAATCAACCTGGAAATTGTAGGTATTGCAACAAACTTGGCCACTGGGAGCATGAATGCTTCAAGAAACAGAAGGAGATGGAACAAAGAAAAGACAAATGGCAAGCGAAAAATTATGCTGATCAATATCAATTTGATGACTATTATTATGAAGACAATTATACTGATCAACATCAATACGATGATGATCAATATGAAGATGATATTGGTGAGAGTTCAAAATTGTTCATTACAGCATTAATGACAAGTGATGAAGCCAATGATACATGGTACATTGATAGTGGTGCATCCAAGCACATGACTTCAAGGAAAGAGTGGTTTTCAGAACTCAAGGAAACTGAAAATGGTGATGAAGTTGGACAAGCTGATGGCAGATTGCTATCTGTTAAAGGAGTTGGAGTGGTACCAATGAAGTTAGCCAGCAGGAAGATAAAGCAGATAAGCAATGTGCAATATGTACCTGGCTTAACTAGCAATCTACTATCTGTTGGGACGATGGCTAATCAACAACTCAAGGTTGAGTTTGACAGTGACAAATGTCTTGTCAAAGACATCAAGAATCACTACAAAGTGATTGCTATAGGAGCTAGAGTCAACGAGAATCAGCTCTACAAATTGAATCAGATCTTTTACTCAAGCTATGGTAAGCACTGTTGATAGTCGAAGTGAACTTTGGCATCAAAGGTTTGGTCATATCAGTGCTCAAAGCTTGCAAATTCTTAAAGGAGGTAATCTAGTTGTTGGATTGCCTGATATCTCTTTTGAAGGAAAAATTTGTGAGGGTTGCATTTTGGGAAAACAACATAGAGAGAGATTTCCCAAAGATGGAGCAAGAAGAGCCAATGACATTCTTGATCTTGTTCATAGTGATCTGTGTGAACCAATACAAACTAGGTCCATTAGTGGTTGTTACTATTTCATCACATTCATTGATGACTATAGTAGACATATTTGGATTTATTTCATAAGCAAGAAATCTGATGCTTTTGCCAAGTTTAGAGAGTTCAAGGCTCTAGTTGAAAAACAAATAGGTTGTTATATTAAGACCCTCAGATCAGATGGTGGCGATGAGTATTTTTCAACAGAGTTTATAAACTTTTGCAAGGATCAGGAGATCAAGAGACAAACCACTACACCCTATTCACCACAACAGAACGGAGTTGCAGAACGGAAAAACAGATCCATTGTGGAGATGGCTAGGGCAATGCTTAAGAGCAAGGGTTTGCCAAATACTTTTTGGGCAGAAGCATGCAACACAGCTACTCATATCTTGAATCGGTGTCCTGCGAAGTCCGTGGAGGGTAAGACACCTTATGAAGCTTTTACTGGAAAGAAACCTAATGTTTCTCATTTACGAGTATTTGGTTGTGATGCTTACGCTCATGTACCTGATAAAAAACGAAAGAAGCTGGATGCAAAAGCCGTTAAGTGTATTTTCTTGGATATGATGAAAGAGCCAAGGCATACATGATGTATGACACATATGCACAAAAGAACGCGATTTTCAGAGATGCTACTTTTGATGAGATGGGTCAAAATGACCAAATAAAATTGACAATTGATCCCTTTGATGATAAAGCTTAAGTGAAAGTGAAGGAAGGAGTTGGTGTCGATATGGAAGAGCCAATGGAAAAAGACAAGGTCAATAATGAGATTCCTAGGAGAGTGCCTAAGTGGTACTTGTCAGTAACAAGTGATGCTAATAAGGGAGATGCTCCCAAATCAAGTGAGCAGGGAGAGCTTAGAAGATCAAGTAGAAATCGAAAACCTCCTGCAAGATTAGAGATGAATCTAGCCCTAATGGGTTCTATGCTCAAGGCTCAAGAACCAAAAACTTTTGATAAAACAAAGGAGCACAAGGAGTGGCATGAAGCTATGGAAACAGAAATGGAAGTTATAACAAAAAATAGGACGTGGAACTTGGTTGAGCTACCTGATGGTAAGACGCCTATCACTTGCAAATGGATATACAAGATCATATATGGAGATGATGGGCAACTCAACAAGTACAAAGCACAGTTGGTTGCGAGAGGATTTGAGCAGCATGAAGGTATTGATTTTGAGGAAACCTTCGCACCCGTAGCTAAGATGGTAACTATACGTTCTATCATTGCTATTTCTGTTTTCTATGGTTGGAAGATCCAACAAATGGACGTTAAATCTGCTTTTCTTAATGGAGTGCTATGAAGAGGTGTACTTACTACAACCTCAAGGATTTGTTGAGCCAGGGAGAGAGCATCTTGTTTGTAAGCTCAACAAAGCCATTTATGGATTGAAGCAAGCACCACGGGCGTGGTACTCTTGCATTGATGAACACTTCAAGCGAAGGGGAATGATATAAAGTGATGTTGATCCTAATCTTTACATTCTAAGGCAAGACTCAGATATAGTGTTCATTGTGTTGTACGTGGATGATTTGATTATTGCAGGAAGTAATGAGAGCTTAATTGATGAAATAAAATCAGATCTTTCCAATGCTGTTGACATGAGTGATCTAGGATTGTATTGCCTTTGTTCCACGTTTGGGTCTGGGTAATCTTTGGGTACTGTGGAAGCTGTCAAGTGGCTTCCATGTGGGTCAGCTGATTTATTATGGTTTTGTTGTTTTTCTTGTTGATGGCGTTGTGCTCTAGTGAGAACTCTAACAGGTTCGAATGATATATGATGTGCTAGAAGGATCCTGTTAGGTTGTTTGGGGCAGTCTTTGAAACTGTGTTTGCGAACATAGTCTGGACACTCTGCATGGTATTGGTTCTTCACTTTACAGTCAACCATGAAGTGGCCAGTTTCGCCACAAATAAAACAGCAATTGCTCATTGGTTCTGTGGCGATAGCATAACCATCTTGGATGGCTAGTTGTGCTGGATTTTCTGGTGGTGTGGAATACTCATCTCGTTTGCATGAGCATGAGTTGTCAGTTTGATATAGTTGGGAACTAGTAGATGGAAGTGTTGTATCGTGATGATATGAGTGACCGTAGGAGTTTTCTACAAGATGTGTTTGTGTAGATTCTCAAGGATGTTGATGTTTTTGTACTCCTAGATCAGGTTGTTCACTTGGAGATGGTCCTAAGAGCGCCAATTGTGGTTGAGGGTCATGTCTAGATTGTCTGGGCAACTCTTGTATATGGACTTGGTTGTTTCGTGATGGATAGTGCTGATTTTGATTTTATGAAACAAAATGGTGTCTGGGAGGTTGATAATGTCCCCCTGACTAGTTGTGAGGCTGATTCCTTGGGTTATAATAGCAATAAAGTGAGGTATTCCCCATAAAATCGTAGATGTAACATTTGATCAATGAAGTATCTGGGACCGGTTGGTATGAAGGGCACTAATTGCCAGTGTGTGCACCTCGACAATGAGGGTACCATGTGTTCTCTCATCTATGGTGGATTTGGCCAGTGGGTAACTGACCTGGCATCGAACTCTGGATAGACTTAAGAGTGTTTTGAAACTCTTTCGTGAGTTTCTCCATCTATTGTTGGTGTTGCTGGTTAACAACTCCATCTGTGTTTTCCACAACTGTTCTCATGTTTCCTCGTTTGGTTGAGCTTCTTGGACAACACGATGTGCTCTCCGTTCATGTGGCTCATCGACATCTGATCCCTCGTCTTCTTCCCGAATGGCATCAGACATGGCTTGTTTCAATGATGTGTATTCATCATTGGAGCGAAGTTCACGTCGTATCCATCGTGGGAGTCCAACGAGGAACCAAATTATGAGCATAGACTCAGTGGGTTGCTCTTGTACCTGATCGAGGAGATCTCATCCTTGTGAGACATCCTCGGTCATGGGTGAGAGATAATCTATGTCTTCAGCTTGGCTCGACATCTGGGGATTCCCTGGAATCTGCTAACACTAATGTGTCGCAAAACGTCGCACAAAATGTCGCGAGTTCTTACTTAAAATGATTTACAAAATGCAAATAGGCCTTTACATTGATTTAGGCACTATAACATATTTCATGTACAAAAATTGAAAATTTTTACAATATAAAACATTGAATATGGATAATGTGGTATATAGGCCTCCACATATCCCCTTTCTCAGCTGTGCAACGACTCGCAAACAGATTGATTCCTTCTTTGTCACTTTCTGCTGGCTGGCTTCGTAATTTACATAATTGCTTAAAAGCAATCTGTCCGAAGGTAATTTGTTTTCCATTCAGGGCTCTGAGCAGGTATCCCATATTCTTATTAGAAATTGTGCTCTTGCTCTGGTAAGAAAATGGAAGCAAGAGCGAAACGGACAAAGCTTTTGAGATTGGGGTCTCTGATATAAGAGAGCTTATATCCTCGCTTAACCAAATAAGCTTCCTCTTGAAAAACTCCGCTGTGGGTGATGAAGTCAGGTTTAGTAACAGGGATCCATAGGCAAGCCTAATGCACGACAATAGAATCCCTCGGTGATGACAATCTCCTGATTTTGGACAATGGTGGAAATATGTCCCTCCTCTGTTTCGCTCAAATTTATGAGAACTACTGATGGATCGAATTGAAGAAGTCCTCCAATCTGAGCTCGTATGGCCAGTGGCTGTAAAATCGGTAAAACTGATTTTGGATGTGTTTTGAATATGATAGCCATAACGATGATAGCATGCAAAGCAACAATGGTGGTCGTGAGCATGTTGGATCGTAAGGAAACAATGGCTTAACGATCACAAACGAAACAGAGTGAGAATGAACGAAAAAGCAGAAGTTTTTGAAGTATTCAACATATTAATGATATGTTGGCGGATTAGACCTGTTAAAAATTCACAATTCTAGCTTGACTAGTTTTGGTCATATGACTTGTAAATAGTTAGATGGTCATGATGTGGCTTGTCACACGTGCCAAATAGCATAGGATTCCATTCATAAGGATGTTCTCAAGTAGACCTAAGTGTTAGAACCTTTGGAGTGAGTCCAAATCATGCTTAGATACAAGAGAGAAAAAGTAGGAGCTATTTTTGATAATTTTTACATTGTTGAGGGATCTCCAAGATTCCAACCCTAACTTGGCAAGCATGAAAGATAAACCAAAATTAGCATCAAGGATAGGTTTAGAACTACTCATACCTGCCCAAAATCGTGATGGATCATGTATATATAGGTGATGATCTCTCACCAAAATAAATCAAGCAAGTTCATGATTTTTCTCTCATATTGGGACAATTGCTCTCTATGTTCATAATTCTTTGAGTTCTTGTGATTTCTAATTATTATAGGATTGAATTTGGGTCTGGTGTACAGTACTCAGACTGTGGGAGGCCGTACATTCACACATGTGAAGGCTTCTTCAAGGATTTGGGCCATTTAGTGAGGTTCAAGCATAGATTTTTGATGGATTTTGATGGTGCAAGTTGTGCTAATTTTATGGAATCATAATCTATTGTTTCTCTCATAATTTCAAGTGTTTTAGAATCCCTTTTTGCTGTAATTTTCACACCCTTCATAAAACTCCATGAATGAGCCTCCATATCCATCTTGCCACAAGAAACCATCAAACCATGGAAATCTATGAGTAAGAGAGTACAACAATGATGCTAATCCAGCTCCATACGACTCCATATAACTAGGTGGTAGCACTAGTCCTTCTTCAAGATCCACTTGACACAAGAAAATGACCATAGATTCAACAAAAATTGACAATCTCCAAGCATTGGTACCCACATAGTTCAAACCTTGAGAACTTAGGTATGAATGACTAATATAATGAACTTCCAAAAGCTTCATTTCCATCAGCAAAAATAGTCAAGAATGCTAGTACAACTCCATCATCAATACGATGTAAAACAATGTAGCTAGTTTGACCATATTTTGACAATTTCATAATATCAACACTATAGCGCAAAAATAAATATATGAACCTAAAGAGAACTCATGTATAAGCATGGATGAGGAGAGAGAGAAAATGATGTTCTTCCCAGGTGTACATCTATTTATAACAGATCCATGATCTCTTTTGAATTTGGTTTCTCTCCATTTAAACTTTTAGATGATACTGGAAATATGGACTAGATTCAATGAACCAAACATTCAAATTTGAATCTTCCAAACTCGACCTTATAACTTTCCCACACTTTCCAAAAGTGGTAATTAAAATGAACTTAGACTCAAACAACTTTCATAAAGTTTATCTCTAAGTCTAAAATGCATATTGGCCTAATATTGACAATTAAAAATATGACTAAACTAGTTGAAATTTCTCACATTCTGCTTCTTGCTATTCCAAGAGATAGGACCCTTGTTGAAAACAAAGACATAACATGATGTCAACTTTCTCTTGTCAACATCTCCAGTCCAATCTGCATCTGTAAAACCTTCAAATATATTAATCTGAGTTATTCGAATTGTCATTTGAATTTTCACCATCACAAATGCAATGATTTTGTGTCGATTGTAAATATTGAAGAACTCTTAGTAGAGCTTTCCAATGAATGAAATCTAGACTCAACGTAAATTCGCTAAGTGTACTTACTAAATAAGCGACTAGTACACATCATGGCATACATGAGAGAGCCAATAATTGAATGATACGGACATTGTTTTATCTTATCGACTTCTTCAAAAGACTAGAGCATTGGTCCTTCAAATATTTCAAACTTGTATCCATTGGAGTTTTAGTCGTCGGCCATTTGATGCTAGAATAGCAAGTCACAAATATATCTTTCTTGATTAATATAATCAATCTATGATCACGGTCTCTGTAAATCTGTATACCAAGGAAAAAATGGGCCTCTTTTAAATCTGTCATATCAAATTCATTCAATAACAACTTTTTGACATCTTTTAGAATTCAAATGTCAATACTAAAAAGTAATGTGTCATCAACTTATAATGTAATGATAATAAAATATAAATCCACTTATTTATTAGACATTACAATTAGCTGAACTTGGTATAAAACTTTAATGAATAAAGAATTTGTTGATACAATGAAACCAGACACATGATGACTGTTTAAGCCCATAGAGAGGTTTTCACCTTGCATAAATGATGGGTGTTTCCCTCCAGCTCATAGCCTTCAGATTGAGACATATAAATGTCTTCTTCGATCACACCATGTAAAAATGTTGTTTGTACATCTTTCTAGTGAATCTCCATATTTGCCACTACTACAAATGAAAGGGACTAAAGGTTTTCGAATAATCAACATTCATCTGGCAACTAGTCTTGCCTTCCATCAAACAATTGATCCATCGACTTTGTACTTGATTCGGTGAACCCATTTTTAAGAAATAATATTTTTACCAACTGACAAGTCTGTAACAGTCCATGTTTGGTTCTTAATAAGATACTGATATTCTTTGTCCATCGTTGATTTTTATAGATCTGCATCTGGACTATAAATTGTCTTAGAATAACAAGTGCCTATAGCATTGTGGATAATTTTTCGGGATGAAATCTATGTCAATTTGATCTTCGAGAAACTGGCATATTCAATTATTTCAAAACCACCATACGAATCTCCTTATCCTACCTACAAAACACTTGTGTACTACATAGATGGGTATGAGGGCAAATTGGTGCCAATCAAGTTCGGGGCCTGACAAGTAGACCCCCTATCAAATGTTATGGGTGTGGAGGAAATCATCATATTGTCGAGTGCCCTAACAAGAGACAAGGACATGACTACGTGCTGCTTTGCAAGGATTGCGAGTATGGACACCTGTATTTGGATTGTCCTATCAAAAAGGAGAATGGACCATTTGTGCCAGTAAACATGCTAATTGTGGAAACACAAGGAGACCACAACCAAGGTCCACTTTACACCATAACTCGAGCCCAAAAGCAAAACGTACAAGAACCAACGCCAGAATCTCCAAGAGAGTCTAGCATGTTGGATTTCTATCCTCTCCATCCAGATCTCTCTACTAATCTAGATCCATTCACTAGTTGTTGTAAATACTTGTACTGTTGCATGCTCCGCATAAATACACTTGTTTTATGATAGTCTGCAGAAATACAAAGGAATAGATGACAATGTCCTGACGACTAAGCCGACATCAACAATTCAGCCTACTCCGACTATTCGTCAGACACATCGACTTATCCGACATTGACTATTCTTCCGACATCCGACATCAACAATTTGACTTAACCAGTTAGTTGTATGTCACTATCAACTCCAATAGTCGACTCGAACAATCGACGGCTCATCAGTACCTTCATCACAACCGGACAAGATCTCTAACAGATTAAGATACTGACCAAAGGCGACTGCCAACAACACGTCATGCATTAATCCTAATTGTAAAGTACAAATTAGGTATTATTTTAATTAGTTAGCCATGTGTATACATCTAGCAACTTATCAGTTGCTCGTTTAGCTTAATCATTTATCATGCTCATTTTATTCTTGTTTAGATTGATTCTTGTTTGCAGATAAATTTATTCGTAGATTAAATTATTATTATGACTGGTAGTCTATGTCGATTTGTCGCTCTAATTTATGTACCTAATACGCTTCTGCAAAGCTAGATCCAAAGTTAATTTGTGCATGGCTATGGAATATATCATATTGATCCAGTGACTTAGAAGCTGTGATCAAGTAGGATAGACTTCAATTTGTCGAAGTCATTCTGAATCTGATAGACATAGTTGCATGCACCGAGGATTCCATGCTCGCCTCTATTGTGCCACGACATATCGAATCCCAACATGGTATCAAAGTTGTAATTCTACTCTCTGATTCGTTTGAAGCAATTTTAGAGCTTACATTATCATAACCATTGTTCTGATAAAGTGTAGACACTTGTAATAATTTTTCCAGTCATATGATATACTATCTGCATACACTCATCCTGAATTTCTAAATGGATTCACAATCATAGTCTACTCTAATGGTAGACAAATTTGATGGTTCGAATTACCACTTGTGGAAATTCAAGATGAGAGTAGTAATGATGGCCAAAGGGCTTTGGGAAATAGTCATTGGAACCAAACTACTTTCCAGTGTCGATGATCAAGCCATTTCCAAGTGGAAGCTTAGGGATGGCAAGGCTTTCACCTTGATCACCCTTGACATGTCTGAGGCACATATTGGCCACATCAGACAAGCAGCAGATCTTCAGATATGTGTTTTTGATTCGATTTAAATGGACTTCTAGTCTACTTTCCTATGATACAACTTTGGCTGACAGGAGGGTTTACAATTCGGTAGTCAAAATCAAGAATTGAAGAACATTTAGACATGTTAGCAACTTATATATGATTAAGGTGGTCGAGTCTATAATGCCAAATAAACTATTTATTCATATATACTGAACTGCTTAAAGCACGATCAGTCATAGAGTAACAATAAGTAAGTCTATAGAGATATCTCTGTCTCTTTCCAAGAATTCAAGGAGTACTGCCAAAGACAAGGCATTGAACAACATTTTATCACTCCCTATTCGCCTCAATCAAACGACTTAGCCGAGAGAAAGAATCGTACCCTGGTCGAGTCAGCCAAATGCATACTAGCACATGCATCATTGCCAAAGAGATCTGGGCAGAAGCTGTTTCCACTTTCGCTTACATCTAGAACAGATGTTCTCGACTAAGGCCCTCTCAAGCAAAACACCCCATTTGGACAGGATCTAATCCTTCAATGAAGAATTTACGAGTATTCGGTTGCATCACCTACGTGTTGACCCCAAATGAGACAATGAAAAAATTCGACTTCCAAAGTCTAAAGACCATCCTGATCGATTACACTTCCTCCGAAAATACCTACAAGTTGTACGACCCCGATACCCAACAGATTTTATTCAGCAAGGATACTGTTTTTATCGAGGATTAGTTCATCGACTTCAAAGACAAAGGTAAAATTTCATGTGAACCATCGACACCTGCCACCGACACGACAATTCAAGCCTCATGCTCCATCATGCTGGCAGACTGACTATTCGACAACGAATCAGAGGAAGACATTGCTATTACTCAGCAACAATTCAACCAAGGAATGGGTCATCAGCCGATGTGACCTCCAAGAAGATCGAACCGAGTGTGCACACAACCCACGAGGTATATTCATGAGTCTACATGTCTTTTAATTTAGGAACCAACTACAGTCGAAGAAACACTTAACCAATCAGACTCCGATATCTGGAGAGAAGCAATGGACAGAGAGTTCTTCAAGATCAAGTATAAAGCTGACGGGAGTATCGACCGAATAAAAATTTGACTAGTAGCGCGGGGATTTTTTCAGATCCTAAACATCGACTACAGTGAGACTTTCAGTCCAGTAGTCAAGCATTCATCGATCCGAGTCCTCTTATCATTTGTTATTGTGGCTGATCTCGAAGTACATCAACTCGATGTACATAAAACTTATCTGAATGGAGTTATAGAAGAAGACATTCACACGATACAGTCCGAGGCATTCGTTCTTGAGGGTATGAATAATCATGTATGTAAACTCCATAAGGCACGACACTTTATGGCTTGAAACAATTAGCAAGAGCTTGGTTTCAGAGGATTAACACATTTCTCATCCAGCATGGTTTCAGACCAAGCAGTGCCAATTCTAACGTTTATTTCAAGTTAGTGCAACATCCCTTAATTATTAACACTTTGTATGTCGACAATACATTACTTTTCAGCAATAGTACCAGTCAGGTGAAGGATGTTAAACAAATGTTGTCCTCTGAAATTGACATGACCAATATGGGTGAAACTCACTACTATCTAGGAGTTCAAATCCACAGGAGCAAATGAGAGAGTATCTGATCAGTCGATACTCGGCTCTCTCATGTACGCAATGGTTTGTACAAGACCTGACATCGCTTTTGCAGTTAGCTCATTAAGCCAATTCATGAATAATCTTGACATCATACATTGGAAGGCTCTTATCAGAGTCATGAGATATATTCGAGCTACAACGGACCTATGCAACTGCTATGGAGAAGTCGACAATGACAATCTTCATCAGCTAAGTGGATATTTAGATGCAAGTTGGGGAGGAGATGTAGATACTTATAAATCTACATCTGGATTTACATTTTTTTTCAACGGTGGCCCTATCTCCTAGAACAATCGTAAACAAACCTCTATTGTCTCTCATCCGTAAAAGAAAAATACATTGCTACTTCTCAAGCTATTAAGGAAGCAATTTGGTTGAAAAATTTACTGTCAGATATTAGTCTGAATCAATACACTCCTACAATTATGTTTTGTGATAATCAGAATGCCATTGCCTTATCGGCCAACTCTAGATTTCACTCTAGGAGTAAGCACATTGAAATTCGATATCATTATGTAAGGAATAAGATTCTTGATAGAGAGGTAAACATGAAGTATTGTCGAATGCAAAACATGATCACATCTGTGTTTACTAAGGCTTTGAGCATCGATGCGCACAACAAATTTTGTGCATTGCTAAGTCTAAAGATCAAGGCATTCACGGATCCAGATTAAGGGGGTGCTGGATTTATTTCTCTACTCTCCTAAATCCCATGTTAATCTATTTCCATTCATATTGCTGCAGTTTTACACGAATTGTCACACAGTCTGCAGAAATATTCTATTATCAAAGACATGCAAGAGAATGGCAGTCCGAATTGTTGAAGTTACCCGACTTGGCCGACTTGTCGAAGTTACCCGACTTGGCGGACTTATCCGGGAGTCTGACTTATCGACTAACTATCATAAAAAACCGTTCCCGACTCCATTGACTATTGGCAACGACACGCTTGACTCCGAATGGTCGATGCCTTCTCACGCCCACTTCATGTACTGTGCAACTATTTGGACAATGACAACATCAGCCACGATCTACTCCAGACGGTGCAACAGATCCACGCCACATTCTTGTACATACATCTGCACAATGTAAATTGTATATAGTTGATCATTGTAATCAATTAATAATGCCAATTACAACCAGACAAGATAGGCTGATTTCATATACACTCGAGCACTCATAGACGTCAAAACGACAACTTATCAGAGACAAACATAGTAGATGCTTTCAAGCATGATCCTTTTCTTTCAGACTAATTGTTAGAATAAGCTCATAGCTGTTACAGATCGTAGTTAGCTTTGTGAGCATGCGGTTTCGTCCGCTATTGATTTGTGCTCACCAACATCATTTGACTTGTATTTTTATACATTTAATCTAAATAAATTACTGTCTAGTTTTGCGTTCAGATTCTGTCAGTGTTGCATGCTTTCCACTTTCTGTCTGACTCTCTAATTGATTTGTCTGACTGTATGCTCTTCCTCTTCTACATAAATTAGATTAAAAACTCTATTTTGTGTTTGCCTACTATTCTAGTAGTGCACGCACCGAGGAAATCGATTAACCACTGCGTTCGTGTAGTAGTAGAATCGTTTTCATCCGATTGTTCGACCTATCAATTCGAATTCATTTCGGATTTTTATATCTTATCTTCCATTTTTCCAACATAATATTACCTTCAGCTTTGATCATATGTGAGCTATTGTCTCTGAGGTGAACGAATTCCTTGATGATGTAGGCCAAATAATTGATAAACCATTCTTGATGGCTTGTCATGTGTTGTGTTGCTCCATAATCAAGGAACCATTCCTCAATTTGTTTGACATGGTAATGGTTCACCATGAAGGCATTCTGCTTATCATCATCTTCAATATTCTACTTCAAATCAATAGTTGCGTTGGCTTGTTGATCCAACTGTTTGTTGTTGTTGTTGTTGTTGAACTTCAAGATTCGACCATCCTGAATCTCGTAATTCATCCTTTTGCAATATTTGAAGATTATTCTTTTTTTGTTCTAAGCAGGCTGCTGATTATGGTTCAGACCTTGCTTTTGTGACTACTTCTAGTTATTATTGAATTGTTTGACAACCTTCTTCTTCTGTTGCTTCTTCAAATTCTTCTTGGAGAATAGAACTTGTGAGTCGTTGATGAAGGACAAGGATGTTCAATTCCTTTGAGTTTCCTCCTACATCAGCATTGTTATGATTATGGACAAAGTTATATCCGAGTGACTAAAAATCAACATCACCCAGTTTTCATACGAGAACAACAAGTTAGACAATAAGGTCATGATAGCGTTTGAATCTTCGATCACTGAACCTATTGCTGCCATCTGCTCCAACAAACTCTCGAATTGATTAATGTGATTCTAAACATAATCACTTTCTGACATTCTGAGTGAGAAGAAAACTCTCCTCAAATGCAGCTTCAAATTGACATCTCTGACTTTGTAAAGTGTACTCAATATATCCCAAGCTTCTTTTGAGGATTGGCCTGTCTGATGTGGCCAATCTATGTGTCGGAGATGTTAAGGGTGATTAAGGCGAAAGCCTTACCATCCTTGAGCTTTCACTTGTAAATGGCTTGCTCATTGACACTAGGAATTAGCTCGGTACCTTCGACTATTTCCCATATTTTTTTGGCCGTCAACACGAACTTCATCTTGAATTTCCATAGACAGTAATTTGAACCATCAAGTTTGTCTACCATTAGAGCATATTGTTTGCGAATCCATTAGGAAGATGAGTGTTCACATATAGTAGATTGTGTGACCTTAGGACAATTTAGCTAGTGTCTACTCTACATCAGAACAAGAATATATTATGTATTCGCTATTTGATTGACTGCGTAGATATCAAATAATATGTAGTGCCCATTTTGAAAGTTATAGGATCTCATGAAAATTTCCATATATTTACTTATAATAAAAAATCAGCTCAAACAAATTTCATCATACAGTCAACCCTGCATAAATGTTACCTCTATAAATGTTAACCACACTATCTATTAGTTATTTTTTGTTTACTCAAAATTTTACACATTGTGAAAAAATTCAGATCATAAATGATCCAAAACCATAAAGGATCTTTGGTTACAAAAGAAGCTACTCCACCAATCTTGCCAGTGTAGAAAAATCAGCATTTACAGACAAAATAAGACGCAAACTCTAATAGAACTTGATCAAACATAAATCAAAACATAAAGTACTATTGATGTCCGTACAAACTAGCAAGCTATTGTATTTCACGTGTGTGGATCCAAAAATAACAAATAAATGTCATTCTACACATAGAATTGCAAGCAATCACAGGTATAGTGCACCAATGGATAGTAGAATCCAAGAGAACCATGTATAAGCATGAAATGAGATAGAGAAGAGAGAAGATATGTCCTCCACGAGTTACATCCTTTTATAACAGGTCCATTTGGCTACTTGGTTTTCCCTCCAAAATGTAAATCCTACTATTTCTGGGTCTAGATTCAATGTACCCAACATTTAAATTTGAATCTACTCAAACTCGACTTCTAGCTTTCCCACACTTTCAAAAAGTGTTTATTCAAATGAAATTTAGACTAATAAACTTCGAAAAGTCAAAGTTGGCCTCAATTTGAGAAATATAGAAATGTAGCAAATATAAACCAGTGAATCTTTCACACTCCCTCTTCAATTAGTTTTAGCATGGACTTTGATAACACTCCAAGTGATGTCCTATGCTTCATGAACAAGTCCTTTCCCAATGCTTTGGTGAAGATATCAGCTACACATTCCCTCGAGGACACATGTTGAAGATCCACCTCCTTTGCAATGACTTGCTCCCTCACAAAATGATATTGCACTTCAATATGACATGAAGAATCACATAGAATGTAAATGAGATGATTCCTCCATGCTATCAACTTGGAACTCTTTGAAAAAATACAGCAAACAAATAATAAATGTGAGTGATCAACATTTGCTTGCATATTTCCTCCCTCTTTGTCCTTTGTTGCCATGTATCCACCATCACACTCCATGAATTAGCCTCCATCTCCATCTTGCCACAAGAAACCATCAACCCTTGGAAATCCATGAGTAAATGAGTACATCAATGATACTAAAACAACACCACATGACTCCGTAAACCAAGCAAGTTTTACTAGTCCATCTTCAAGATCTACTTGACACAAGAAAATGGCCATGAATTCACCAAAAATTGACAATCTTTAAACATTGGCACTAAGTAGCTGAACACTTGAGAACTTAGTCATGGATGAGTGAACCTCCAATAGCTTCATTTCCATCAACAAAACCAGCCAAGAATTCTAATACAAATCCAACATCAAAATGATGATCACCAATGTAGCTAGTTTGACCATATCTTGACAATTTGCACACATCCACATGAAAATGCTCAAACATGAGACAGAACAAGTAAAGTAAACTTGAAAAACACTTTCTTGCTGTTCCCTTGACCTTACTCGAGTCTTAAATAACTTGAAAAAATAGATCCATAACATTTTTGCCAATTGACTCTCATTTGATGCTCTTGACTAGCTCCGAATTGCCAGCTTCCCTTTTGACTAGTTGAAGCCCTTTGAGATCAACCTCTTGATCATTAACTTGACCATCAAAGTCATTGAACAAAATTTGTTTTCCAGATCCATTACTTGCTGTAAAGTCATGAAAACATCCAAAAGCTTTCTTGACCTTAGGTAACTCCACCAATCTCCATGTTCCATTTTTTATAAGAGCTTGATACTCAAGATCCATTGCTTGGGTCCACTCCTCTTCTTTCCTTCCTTCATCTACACTTTTAGGTTTATTAAAAGAGGTTAGGAAAGCAACATAATTTCCAGAAACTACTTGCTTACCCTTTTCATCATATGTGAGCCTTGATGGTACTTGTCTTTCCCTTGATGTTCTTCTTGGCTTTTGACTTGATGAAGGTCCATCATCATCACCATCTAAAGTAGGATCCTTTACATCAACATCAAGAATGCTAGATACATCCAAATCACCATCAATCATGCTTGAAGCAATCACAAGTATAGTGCACCAATGGATAGTAGAACCCAAGAGAACCATGTATAAGCATGAAATGAGATAGAGAAGAGAGAAGATATGTCTCTCCATGAGTTACATCCTTTTATAACAGGTCCAAACCCTATTTGGCCACTTGGTTTTCCCTCCAAAATGTAAACCCTACTATTTTTGAGTCTAGATTCAATGTACCCAACATTTAAATTTGAATCTACTCAAACTAGACTTCTAACTTTCCCACACTTTAAGAAATATAATAAATATGACTAAACTAGTTGAATCTTTCACACACACATCAAAAGTGTTAATTGCTATATCTTAACATTATTTACTCCCACCTAAAATAACTTGACTTGGATACATCTTATTTTACACAAATATGGGGGCTGCGACATTTTAGGATTTAGGATTTATAAAAAATGCTTTTAAACCCGTGAATAGTGCTTTCAATACACACATGATTTGTTTTCTTCTAGGGCATTTTGCTAGCCTAAACCCCATCACCACCTCTCAGGTCTAACACAAAATCATCATTTTTTCAACAATTGTGCAAGGCAAGAATCATCAATTTAGCGACTGCATATTGTTATCCCTCTATATGTGTCAACCCTCTCTATTAGTTAGTTTTCTGCTACTCCCCTTCTTGTACATTTATCCAAAGTTGACTCTACATCCTTGAGAGCTATTGTAAACATTATCAAAGCATATTAATGCTTAGATCAACCCTAGGTGGTAAGAAAGGGAGTATACATCTCCATGTCACTATGTCATATGGTGGACGCTCATTGAAAAGTCCACACACGATGTCCACTCTAATGTCCACTCTACATGAGACTCAGTGTGATCACATCAACCCTAGTTGGTAAGGAAGTGAGTATACATCTCCATGCTTCAAGTGTCACTAGGTCACATGGTGGAACCTCATTGAAAAAGCCACAAGCCAAGTCAACTCTACATGAGACTCAGAGTAAGTGCATGATTAAGAACTAAATTCCCACTAATGTAGCTTTCCAACACTCTAGGTGCTCTAAGTGGAGGTGGGGCCAATTGGTTTTTTTGGGTGCAATAGGCAAAAATAAAATGTTCTTGATTCTTTTTGGTATAATATTAGAACATTATGTAACATGCATACCGGCATACAATAACTCAAAACTGAGAGAGAGAGACCGAGAGAGAGCTCCCTCGCAATTTGGATCGAGCATGGTTTTCTGGTTTTCTTCTTCTTGCTAAGCGGCCGCGAGAGCATTCTGCTATTCGCGAATAAGCAAGCAAGTATATTGAGGTTGATGGATACAGGAGGGTAGGAATCAGATGGATCTTTAATATATCTTTAGATCTTAGGAGACTCTTGTTTGGTGGATCTCTTCGTTCATGGTTTGTTTGGGGGAATCGGCGCAATTGCAAGGAGCACCAAGATGTGGCTCTTTTACACGATCTCGCTATCCCTTACGCTGGCAATGGTCGCCGCTACGCTCAAATACTTTGCTGCCCCTAGTGTGCCGCTGCACGTGCTCGTCATCGTTGGTTATGCATGGTTCTGTTCTTTGTCCATAATTGTGCTGGTGCCTGCTGATATCTGGACGGTATTGCTCGATCCCTATTTTCATGCCGCTTGTGACAATATATTAATAGATAATAATGTTGCGTAAAGAATAGAAGACGAGACACAATTAAAGAACAGCCATACCGATAGCACAGCCAATTGTACCTGTAAAATACACTTGAAGAAAACTCGTGAAAAGCAGCTGCGAATCATGTCCCACTATCACATGACTAGATATCTAAATGCTAGACATAAATTGTCTGCAATTTGAGTAAAGTTGTTAAAACCTTCTAGATCTCTGGATAAAAAGGATAAACTTACGCAATCAGAAGCCTCAATATTCTAGAAATAGAGCAGCTGCAATGGCAATCTAATTTGAACCTAGCATGTTTATGGCGTTTTTTGGCCAAAGGAGTTAATATGCAATGAGAGCTGTATTAAGCAGTTTCTCATGTATGATAATCTGCAAATCATTTCTGTTTGAAAATTTTAATGCTTGAAATTTTCATACTTTGAAGAACTATAGTAGCTTGTGAAATCTCAATCAAGCATAAGGGAGCAGGCAGATTTATATCCTTGACCTAGTAACGTATTTTGTGACTCAACTGCTTTCAGTTGAATTCTGATTGAAAAGAAGTAAGTTTGTTTTGGGTACCTTACCCTTTCTACGAGCTTATAGCGTATTTGATTGCTTAGGTTGATTCAATTGTCAATTATCTACAAGGTTTCACCCTTAGATTTAAAATTTTTACCTAGGTTTTTTCATGGTACAGATAAGATAAGACAACATTATAAAACACTCTGTTAGCTGGAGATTTGTGTCTTACAAGTGTGAATTGACATATTATTCTTATTTTCTAGTTGGACGATGTATAGACTTGATTACAAGGTAATCTCTACATAATTTTCTGATTTTTCATTCAAGTTATTCTCTTGGACGTTAGGCTGGCTGAAGTATATTTGGCATTGTTTTTTGTTTGGAAAGTTATTGTCTCGTACTTGGTCCAACAAGAGAGTAGCTTCCTAGGAATGGATTCCAATAGACCTGCAATGAAAATTGCATAGTCCAAAGCATGATCAGAGCTAACCTATCTCTATAAGTTCTAGCCATCCATGATTTCACTTCGTGGTACTCTTGGAATTTCTCGTGTCATTTCATACACGACATCATCCTAAAAGACTCCTAGTATCACTTGAAGAAGCTCTCCATGCGCCAAAATCAATACAATGTGCACAAACATTTGTCAATGAAATCCATATTTGAACAATGGCATCCTTGACAAGATTGAGAGGCAGGGTGAACGGTGACTAGCTTTGTTGAGGTAGTCCTCTAGCATTCTTTCACAATAGAGCGAGTTTTGGATTATTGACTTAACATAATCCAATCTTCTCCTCAACTTTGAAACTAGTGACTAATCACCTCGAGGCATCTTGGTTCTAAGTTGTTGGCGTCCTGTACCACAAGTACCCAAGCTTCACTTGCTCGAACTAAGCATATGGCATTGATATGCAATGTGCATAGACATCCTATTATTGTACATCGCCTACCTACTTAAAGAGATTTTCAAATAAGCCCCTCCATTCACAATTTCTAGCCAACAAACGAATCAGCCAATTCAAATTGACCGATTTGAATCGGTTGGAAACAATGGCTCTACTATTTCTCTAGGTTTTTAAAATTTACTTCCTTTTCTTAGATTGTTGGATTCTTCACCTCGTCCTTCCTTTGAGACCATAACTCACTTGCTACTATTGTCTCCAATAGTTGAGAATCGTAAAGTGATGAGTTTGATTAGAAGTTGTTGATATGATAGCCTATTTCTTATCGTCTTGCAATAAGCATAAGTTACCAACATTCTTTTTATAAAGCATTTGATTGTAAAGTTGATGATACCGTCCATAGCATTGATCATTGGAGTTAACTTAATAAAGTGTCCTTTTGTGATTATTATCAATTGACATGAAAAGCAAAAAGCGTGCTTTCAATCAAATAGGCTTTGGCATACTAGCGATGTGTATTTATTTCAATTACGTGTTGATCAGACTCTTTCAAATGGAAAGAAGGTCGGCATCAAGTTGTTCTGGAGTTGGTCGTACTGGAGTACTTTTCTTCTTACTTGGTAAGCTTTTCATTTGTATAAATGATTTTGCTCTCAAAGAAGTCCTTCACGACAATCTTTCAACATGCTCTTTGTTAATGATTGTCATATTTTGTATGTGATGAGTACCATAAGTGATTTTTTCAATGCATGAAATGAATGTCTGGAAGAGGACCACTTGAGCTACGAAAGTAATAGTTTATTTACAAGGTTTTCTAAGAATAAGGAAATAAGCACTTTGTTGGACTAGCTTTGCTCTTGTTTTCTTAACTTTATCATGGCTCACTTGCCTTGTATTGCACTTTTGACTAGATTCACGTTTAACAATAATGAAGAACAAGAATCATGTAACAATCACTCTCCACCCATTCATAGACATATCCAAGATTGCACACATCACCCTTTGGCATTGTCATCAAATGAGTGTGTAGAGACACATGCATAGCTGGATCTATGTGCATCAACTGTCTAGACATTGCTGATATCAAGTCGCATAACTAATATTAGGTCTTGTGCTAGTAAGATAAATGAGACTTCCAACTATTTGACAATACAAAGTAGGATTGCTTGCCATAAACTCATCGTTATTTGCTAGCTTTGTTCATGCTTATGTGGGAGTTGTGATGACTTTGCATTCTTCCATCTTGAGCCACTTTAGTAGTTTTTGGCATATTTGGTTTGAGATATTCTAATATTATGCTCTTGTTTTGCCAAATTTCAATGCCTAAGAAATATTGTAAGAGACCCAAATCCATCGTGTCAAAAGTAATAGAAGGCTTGCATTAGATTATATCCACAAGATATCACAATGATCAAGTCTTCCACATGCAAAACATTAACCCATACAAGGCCTTTTTGAGTTTACATATTTCTTGGTGTTTAGCTATAAAACCTTGTGGTTGTTGCACATGGACCTCCTCTTTAGTGCATTTCAGAATTGCCCTTTTCAGAACCGTATGAATTGGCATGAGTTGTGGTTTAAAACCGGGTCCATTCCAAAAGAATTGGGCGGGAATTTTGTTGCAATTTTTTTTTGATATAGTGCTAAAAATTATCTAATGTCTTTAATGTTTCTTATAGATTTTAGATTGCTAAAGAATACCTACAGTTCACTGTTTCTTTTAGAAAGTTGAAACCAAATTAGTGCACATGACAATGGACATGTCAAACTTCACAAACTACAATAATCAATTTTATTGTCTAGACTCAACAGTGTTCCATCGTCTAGATTCGATGCTCCAACTTCCAGTTATCCATGATCCATCATTAACATCCATCACAAAGTACACCATGAAAACATTTGAATACAATATAGAACATTGAAAAGCAAATTCAAAGAATTGTTCATGAAAAGCAAATCAAAGAACCTTTTTTTTTAGGGTCCAATTATTTTTTATTTGAATTTGACCTGAATGATTTATTGACAAATCGAGATTCGTTCGCCAGCGAATTGCAGTTTGTGAAACATTAGTCCTCTTCTAGGTCACCATTTAGGAATGTTAATTTTACGTCCACTTGTGGTAGCTTCCATCCATGATGAATAACTCTAATGCAATTAAACTACAAATAGTGGTTAGTTTTAGCATTTGCTGCAAATCTCTAATGTTTTTTAACAAAATCTACTTCTTTTTCTTGATTCAAGTTTGTATTTAGTTGATTGAGATGGCATGGAGATTGTGCCACTGTTTTAACAGTTTCCACTTCTTTGTTGCAGTTTTTCACTAATCCTTTGAAGTTCTTTTATGTGATTGATTAGTCAATCAGCCACATCTACTTTTTTCTTTAATTCCTCTCATTCTACCAATTATTCATCTCTTTCTTTTAACTCTTGGATGCGTTTTGATGTCAGATGCATTAGAGATTTAGTGGCCTGGCAAACTGTGTTGATTTATTGTTGTGCCTTTAGGGCTGATTGCACTGTTGCTAGGGCAAAAGCATCATAATCTATGCATGGTTCCTGTGAACATCCTTTGGCAACTATCCTAGCTTTATATTTGTCTATGGACCTGTTTGCTCTGCTCTTTATGTGATAGACCCATTTACAATCAACCAAATATTTGCTGGGAGGAAGGATTACAACTTCTCAAGTTTCATTCTTTGTTATAAAAATTGTGTACATTCCAAATAGTTTTTTTTCCATTTTTTAAAATTTCAGCTTCTTCATATGTGATATGTTCTTTGACTTGCATTAGATTGCTTATTAGTGCCAAATTGAATTGTTCAACTCTAACTTTTGCTGAAGTCTTGTAGATCTTCTTTGACTTTCACTTGATTAAGCCTTTCAGGTAGCTTTATCAATTTAAAGTCTTTGAGTGTTTCTAGGTACTGTCTAGGAAGTCTATTTGTTGGATTGGTGGAGGTGATTGGCTCTTCAAGACTTGATGTTGACGTTGGAAATTTAGACTCTTTGACAATATATTGTAATTTAGATTCACTTAAAGGTAGTGGAGTGACAGACTTTATATTTGCTTCCCTGAAGACAACATCTCTGCTTGTATTAGTCCTTTTATTTGCTATATCACACAAACTATATGCTGTTATGGGCACACGTTTACATACTTCTCTATTAGGATGTTTTGCACCTACTTTTGTGACTCGCAAGTACTTTATGGTACTATTTTTGCTAGTTTTGGGCCTCTGTTAAAGATAATACAATTTTAAGATCGGACCCTTTTAAAAACATCTAGCATTCTCTTGGCAAAGTGTATGTAGCAGCCATAGACTCTCATTTCTTAGATTATTGAGTTTGGTATTAAGAGCTTCTTGTAAGGGAGTTCCATATTTCTGTAGATTGAAACAATCTACTCATCCTACTCATTTGTTCCTTTTTTTGGGTTTAAACCGGAATGCCATGTCAAAGATTGCACTCATCGTTCAACCATTATTGTTTTGTTTTCTTCTTGCAGGATTATTGTTCCAAT
The DNA here is from genome assembly GCA_029204225.1 of Diphasiastrum complanatum. Taxonomy (NCBI): domain Eukaryota; kingdom Viridiplantae; phylum Streptophyta; class Lycopodiopsida; order Lycopodiales; family Lycopodiaceae; genus Diphasiastrum; species Diphasiastrum complanatum. The sequence continues at coordinate 77,402,882 of CM055092.1, read as the reverse complement.
ATTACAAGGATATGAAGATGCTGGAGATTTTAGTGTTTCAGAAAGGCTTAAGGCAAGCGTTCAGTTGAATGTTGTATACTACTCTAGCGTAGGTGCAATTGGCTTACTTGGAGTTGTCATTTTGATTCTTCTTCATAAGCTACAATGGTAAGATTCTCGAATCTTTCTTTTGGTGGATTAAATCATTTTGAGCTACAAGTGCATTTCCTTATTTATTTGCTCATTAGGATATTTCTTGAATAGTTTTTATCCAACAATAGTAGTTTTAATCTAAGCTCTTTGACAATAAAGTAGTAGTTTCTGTGTCTCCAAGGGCATTTGCATCCTTTTCCTCAAATGAAGTTTTTCTGCTCTTCTTCTCTTAAGACGTGTATTTTGTCATTTACTTCATGGCATGCACGTCCAATGGCCCAAAGATGATCAGCTTGATGTGCTATAGTATTGGCATCAGTCTCTACGACTGCAAATGTCACATCTTTCTTTAGACCCCATGTACCCATTGTACAAACATATCTAATCGGTGATATTTTTCAGCTAGCACAACATCTAGTTAGGAGATATATGAGAGTATTTCTTGCTCTAACTCAAAAATTCTTGTACCTTTTGTAAATTCAGTTTACTTTACTCTACTATGAGAGACGTTCTTTATGCTCCCATGATTCTAATCTAGAATGTCGCCATTGTGCATGTAGGGATGAGAAGTTCTCCATCTTTTTCATTTTTATGTAAACAAACATTTGAAACCTAGCACAATTTGAAACCTAGCAGTCATCTATTGTTGCTAAGTTTTAGGCATCCCTCAACTAACTTGCATGGTTTTCATGTTGTTTTTTCTAGTAACATCTCTTCTTTGACGATCATTACCTTGTGCACTTATTTAGCTCACATTTAGATGCCCTTATTACACTAGTCTATGTGCCTTTCACTCCGTCGTAGTTACCGACATGTAATTCTAGTGCATTCATCTTGTCTCACAGGGGTGGTGTCATGGGCCTTGCAATGGCTTGTTCAAATACGTTTGGTCTGGTTACAGGTGCCTTTCTTCTTGGTTTCGGTTTGATAGAGATTCCTCGAAGTATATGGCGAAAAGCAGATTGGCAGTATAGGCAGAAGGTTCTAACACATCGAATTGCCCAGGTGGCAGTTAAACTTGATGATGCTCATCAAGAGCTATCCACTGCAGTCGTGGTGAGTGTCGGATAAAAATCGTAAATAAATGAATAGTTTTTCATGAAATGTATCGTTGAGGCTTTTGGAAAGCCAAATAATCATCAATATTTGCAATTAAATTAGTATTTTTTTGATTTGGAACTTGTTGCTTAACAAGTTTATTGTAGTCTCAACAATTACATTATTTATGCCAACTATATACTTTCTAAAGGTTAATCTAATAGGCTACATGGGAGACTCTATAAAGTGTGCCATGATATTAATAACGTTGAACTAGTGGCCACATGAGGGTTTTGGTCAAGAACAAAGATGTGCAAAAAAGGGAGAACAAGTCATACCATTAGAATGTCAACAAATGGATAGCTAACTATTGCTGTTAATACGTCTCAGTATGCTATGAGTTAGCATATAGTGGGCCCATGTTGAGCTAAGTGATTAGAAAGGCCAATAAAAGATCTTATTGGTTTGAGCTATTGTTTAACATACCGAAGTTTGTGAATGAGAGCCAATCAAGAGAAGAAGAAAGATAAAAAACTTCTAATGGGTCTCATACCGAATTCTTGCAGTTTAGCAAGTAACTTATAATTGAGTATGTGATATCATGTTGGAGCATGATAATCATAAGAAAAGATCGATATCATATAACAACTACTTAATTATGGGGAACATGTGAACTATAAGAATGCAAAATTTTAACTTTTCTTGGACAAGTATTAATCATATACTTGGTCAATTGTTTCAAGCACCTTTTCTTACTTGCTTCTCGAATACACATTCCTTCCTCAATATAACCCTCTCCCTCTATTTTGCGCTAATCTCTCTTTTCTCACTACATGTTTTTGTATTTTCTTCCTTAAATTCCATTTTCCATTTTGTATGGGGCATGCATTTCTAGTTTGGAAAAGATTTTCAAATTATTACTAGTAACACTTATGTTAGCCTTTTGTAATAGATCAGTAAATGGCACATTAGAATGTTCATCGATGAACAAAAAAGGTGGATTTTCCCTTGATTCAGAGGTGTGCAATCATAATTGAAGCTGTTTTATATGTATTAGAAGAATTGATTTCCAATAATGTATTGGCGTGTTTATGTGAGAGGGTTGTGTCGTATTCAAATGAGCTTGACTAGTAAGAAATTGGTGGATGCTTGTGTGGAGATCTTGACTGCTTTGGGGTTTGCTAGTTTGTAATAATTTTTACTTTGTGCCTCAAATTATTGATGGTGTGGTCTTGTTGTTTGACAATGTCAATGATTGTTCCAATATTCCTTGAAGAATTTGAGCTTATATGTTCTCCCCCTAGGTGAGGAAAACTGATTTAATACTTATAATCTTAATCATGCTTATACAAGTAACCCAAGACAAGATTCCTATTGGTGTTAGACAATATCCATATGCGTACGTGGAAGAGAACACAAAACAACAATGATGAAGCATAATGATAAGATGTACTCCAATTATGTCCCATTGCAAATGAGCTAGGGTGCACTACATACTTAGAGACTTTGGTCTCTTCCTGGCTAAGCCCTAGCCAATAGGTTTTGTTATGTCTCAATACTTAATAATTCTAGTCCAGGGTATCTTGTTTGCCAAAACTACATCAACATAAGCTCATGGAGGCCTTATATCTCTCAATTCAAATCATGATCTCTCATAAAGCAAAAGCAATCTAAAAGCAATTGCCTAATTAATGTCTCTATATATGGTAAAAGCACCAACACATATCTATAGCAAAACTTGTGCTCCAAAATATCGAACTTGAGTCTAACTAAATTCTAACTTTACTAAAAATAGGTAACAGCCCCTAGAATTAGCACGTAGGCATGGCCCAATAATCCTAACTAATCCTAGATGATAACATTAGGGGTAGTAATGTGAACATTAACTCTAACACTCCCCCTTAATGGTTACATTGTTAATAACAAGAACTATGCATAGCACAAGTATGCATGTGTATCCTCCGTGACACCCATGTAATGAAGATCCTCAACTCTGATGTAGAATTCACAATCAACTTTGATCTCAATGTCTTCATTACTCAATGTAGAACTCTCTTTGTATGATGATGTAGAATTCCTTCAAATGTCGATTCTTTTCATATGAACCTGCTTCATTTGACTTTCCAATGTTTTTCTTTTGTCTTCGTGTCCCTTTAGTGCATATGTGTGACCACCATGAGGGCAACATACCATCCAATTCCTTGAATTTCTTTGAATCAAAGAACTTTGATTCCCCCTGAATCAAATTATGTGAGCATGATTAACCTTTGCCATAACCCTAAGAACTTTGCTTGAAGATTGACTCCCTTAGTCTTTTTGACCATCTTCCAAGCTCCCACAAATATGTAAGGATCTCACCAACATCCATAAAGAAAATGTAATCCTGTTTGATTACCATAGCACCATCATGACAATCATAAGTAGGAAAGAGATCTACAAATGTCAACATCAAATCTCATACATCAACGCCCACGTTAGAAACATGTACTTCATAAGTAGTTGGCTCCACTTGTGTCGATTCCCTGAATTGAATCCACTTCAATTCTCCTGGTACCCTCATAAGTTACCACCTGTGATGGACTTGATGGACTTAGCTAGGCTACTCCCCTGATGTACACTTCATGTTTGCATTCCAACCGCTTTCCAACAATGATATAAATAGAATGGCATCCGTGAACCATACCAAATATGCAAGTAATAGAGCATCCCCAGTAGAAAGATAAAACGTATACAATACTTCCTCACACAAAGGAACCGATACTCCTCGTCAAATACTTTCTCACACAAAGTACTTGACATTATCTTCTCAATGGAATCTCCTGCCTCTACCTCACACATAGAGTCACTTGCTCCAAATAACTTTCCAACCTAGAAAGCATCTCATCATAACATCTATTTATCTTGACACTATGTCACATGCAACCTTCCCAACTGGTATACGTCCATTTTCCTTGAAGGAACCTGCTTCACTTAAAAAGACTTTATATTGATTTTCTAAGGCTAATCAATGACTTGTCGATTCATAGAAATGAACCATGTTGTTTTTCTTGGGACTAAACAACAACCTGTACTATTGATTTTCAACGGCTAATCAACAACCTTAGCTTCCAAATCTTATTGGAAACAATAGAATCTACCACATGACAGAACATGAACTTGGATAGATTGAAGAACTTGAAGAAACAACTTTTCTCCAACTCAAAACAAATCTTCCTAAAATAATTGATCTCACTTGATACCACCACATGAACAATCAACTATGACTTGAATGGTATCTAGGAATTACTTGACAACCAAAACAAACAATCACTTCGATTAATCATAAATCTCAAGTGATATTAGTTCAGATAGCCATCTCCCTCACTTTGCGACAAAATTGTTTTGATTACTCTTGTGGATCCATGGCCTAGTAACATAAGGGTTACAAAATAAACATTAATTTCTAACAGTTAGGAGGGCAGAACAATTTGGTGGGTTTGGAAAAGCTTTTCACAGATACAAGCAATCAATTCTGAAAAAATCAGCCTTCTTCCACAATTAACAAGATACACTTTATGAAAAGTAGCAAAAGCACTTTTGAACAATTTTCAGCTGAACGTTTGGTTTTGTATGCAAAGGAGGGTAGTTTGACACCGCACCGTTTAGCCAATGACAAGAAGATTTCTTTACTAATGAAGAGGTGGAAATCAGGATCACATCTAATGAAGCCAAACTTAAGTATAGGGCCCAAAAGTGAGTCAATTGGGCTCATTCATCAAGTTTTTTGATATATCAAATCCCCTAGTACCTACCTTCTAAACTAGTGTGTCTAGGGCTCAAAACTGAAAAATCAAAACTTCAAAAAAGCAAAAAAAGTTTGAAAACTGTTGGAAACGTTTGTTGTTAACATTGCATGGAATCTAGATGATGCAACTCTATAGAGTCTAGACAATAGAATTGATTATTGCTCCATATGTAAAAAAATCTGCAAAATTTTTTCCCACCTGATTCTTTCAAGATGGATTTGGTTCTGAATCCACGATTCATGCCAATTCGTGTGGTTTTGAACCACCTGATTTTGAATGGGGCGAAAACTCTACTGTCTTCCCTAGTTGGGCCTATTGGTCAGTTTGGCTACAGTAAAAATGCTTTTGATCTTAGCATAACTATGATGGGAATGTGATGGCAATAGTTTAAGATTACAAATATTTGGGAATTGAAGTGTCTGTTTCACCTCATATGGAACACTTGCGTAAATAGTGGTCTGATGAGTGGGTGGAAGTCCTACTTCGCCATGGAAGCATCATGTCCCCCCACAAGAGGAAACCATCTGAAGCAGTCACCTAGTCCTACTTTATGGATGTGAAATTTTGGGATGAAACGTTCCTAGAACCAAGGTGGCTAAAACCAACCTTATTCTATTGAAAGTCATTGCTATGAAGAGAACAATAAGCTATATAGCAAGGATCTTACATGGAAATCGCCTCTTGAAAGTTGCTCTGCACAATTGCCAATAACGTAAAGATTGATGAATGGTTGGTGGTTAGACTTTCAAAGGTGGTCGGCACATTGAAACATCCAACAAAATGAGTGGCCCCAAGCAACTCAAGAAATGATTGACTTCTTGAGAAAGAAGTTCTACAGAGGACTTTGGAAAGAGCCCTTAAAGAGGAAATTGCCATGTTACAAGGTCCACATAAATTCATATATGGTTGGTGACTTGGTATCAAAGTACCGAAACAAAGAACATCACATAATACAAAGAACATGCGAATTCTGTAAAATGTCTAGAACGTATGCTAAATAAAGAGCACTAATCAGTTAATTGAATATAGGAGGAACCAATGTTGCACGTTTTGTTTCGGAACGCGATCTGGGAAATTCCATTAGGGTTTCTTGAAACAGAATTTTTTTTGGGGGTGCCAATATGGGTATCAGATCAAAGGTGTCAAGCTTATCTCAATGTAATATGTGTGAAAAGGGGTGAAGCTATCAGTTGGAGTGTGATTCTTGGCTCAAAGTAAGAGTATGTGATGCAAATGGGATCATATAGGATAGGATCTAAAATATGATTGCCATGAAGCCTAGTGCCCAAGGCTCCATTATATGGAATCAAAGGCTACAAAATGAAATAAGAAGGCTTAAACATAGGATGAATACTTGTCCATTATGTTTTTATAGGGGCAAGAAATTAGATCTTCGCCTCCCTAGTTTCTTGTAAACATTTTGCAAAATTGTGAGTTGTGACGGTTTTTTTTGTGAAATCAAAACTTCATATCCATTACACATTCATTAGTTGATACTTGAGACTAAAGATTACAAGTTAAAATATCAATAAAAAATGATCTCTAACACTAAAAGTAAAAATTTTCCGCCCTAGCAAATTTATCAACACCATAAGCTAATCAAAACATTAAAAAACAAAAGAACAAAATTAAAAAACAGAATAAAAGAACAAGAAAATAGGCACGTTCCGGAATATGGGCAGCAATTATGATATCTATACACATGATAGCCGAACATTTGTTTGGCTATAAATGTAATCTAGACTGTACTCAACTTAAGAAAATTATGATTAAATTTTGTTTTCTATCTTTGTAATTTAAATAAAATTTGTCACATCATAAGTCTCAAGAACCATCAAGTTGGTAAAAATCTTACCAAGAGGAATGGATACCATTACAGTTCCACAAACCAAAACAAAGGCATGTAGATGTAGATGGGGCCTCAGATTGCTCCAATATTCAAGGATCCCAAATTTCTAACTGCTAGAACTTGTACCACTGGTATCTAATTTTTCCATTTTTAAAAGAGCTTTAAGTAGATCTTCCAAATTGGAATATCTACAATAATTTTCGATTCGATGCTTCTCTTTGTTTTGTTATGCTCATTTCTAAGCATAAACTTTTGCTTACTAATCCGTTTCACTTTCTAGTCTCGAGTGACTACATGTGGCTGTTGTTCATTCGCTTGTTCAATAGGTATAATATCAAGAATGCATAGTTCTTTTCATTGTGTTTTTGTATAGACGTAACATTGATTTATTTTTTATTTGGATGTGTGTTGGGTAGATTTCTCAAGCCATATCAAATCAAATGTCAAGACGTGATCCCTTACGCCATTGTATGGATGTGATTGACAATATGGTCCTTGAGTTGGTAAGCAAAGCCTCTCATTTCAAGGTTTTACTTCTGTAAGTTTGACTGATTTTGATGCTAGTGGGTGATTGTTGGTATGAGGCTAAAGGAATGATGAAGCTTTTGGATTAAGAAGAAAAAGCCAACATTATTTGTGCAATTGTCTAGGTTAAGGAGAATCCATCATTCAAGCCATCCGCAGGACGCATGGGTGAAAATGATATGGACTATGAGTCTGATGAAAAATCTATGGCTGCGCTACGAAGACGTTTAAGAAATGCACAACACACATTTGCTCGATACAAAAGGTGAATCCTTCAAAATTTTGTTAACAAATTTGGCTACTATATATCTGCCTCCAAGAGTAGACAAGTTCCTTCTTTGAATTGAATCTGTAGTGTCTCAAAGCATAAACTCTCATGGTCATAAATGCATACATCTTGAATTGACAAGTATATACTATTTTTAAGCATTATTGCAAGTGCTACATGGGCAAGATTTAAAAACCTAATCAATATGCAACACCTTTAGGCTAGCTAAAAGTCAAGTGCAAAATATGTCCTTAAAATTCATAAGATTTATTAAAGTTATACCATTATTGGATGGACACAATAACCAATCAATGCATACTTTAGGGGCCAAAAGTTTAATGCAACCCCTCCATCGGAGTTTTTATTGCTAAAACTTTGGACCAACTGTAGTAATAAATACCTTGAAGGTTGTATATAACAAATGGAATAGCTGCACATAAAAAGAACAAAATTACAGCCTTCTAACTAGTTACTTATTTCTCATGCAAAATACATTCTCACAGAGGCGCTGTTGGGAGCCTTTAACTAAGCTCTATTTCATTCATCACTCTCTTGGGAAGTAACCGCTCCACAATCTTCTTATCTTTCTTTGTTAGTTGAGACCCCCGTGAACTTGTCTCAACACTGTCCTCATTTTTCCGGTCCGAACAATGTTCCAAATACGACCAAAATGATAATCATTTTCATATTTTCTTCGGATCGAAAGATATAAATCCGTAGAAATTTGGGTGAAAGACAATTCGTTGAGCTCACCAATCCGACTAAGAGCATCCGCAACTTGATTAGAGTTGCCTCTTATATAATGAATTTCATGATCAAATTCCTGCATCAATTTGGCCCATCGGCTTTCCTTCTTTGAAGATCATGCTGATTACAAAAGTACTTGAGAGGCTAGTGATTCGTATACACGTAGTGTCTCTAGATTTTAAGTGCATGGATAACCGGAAATAATTTCTTTTCCTGCGCAGTATAACGCAACTAAGGACTAGTGAATTTTTTGCTTTCAAACGTGCTAGCGGCCTATCGTTCTGTAATAGAACTGCTCCAATTGCAATATCACTTGCGTCAATTCTCATGACGTAAGGTAGATCTGGATCTGCAATCTGTAAAACGGGAGCCAAATAAGGGTCTTAAGTTTCTCAAAACTCCGATTCAGTTCCTCATTATACAATAGGCGAACTAGGTTGATTCCTCTTTTTCTTTTTGTTAACAATCTCTTTTGTCAGATTATTGAGTGGTGCCGCTACTTTAGCGTAATCCTCATTAAATCTGCGAAAGAAAACCGTAAATCCTAAGAATGATTTAGCTTGCTTAACAATTTGCGGAATTAGCCAATCAACGACTATCTTGATTTTATCTTCGTCAATCTTGATCCCATAAGCAGTGATCTTATGACCGAGATACACCAGCTCATGCTCAAAGAATTCGCACTTGGATTCCTTAGGGTTGTGTAACTCTTGCCGGAGTTTCATCAAGATAGTTCTGATATGTTTTAAGGTAAGCTCTTGAATCTTTACTTTTTGAATCTATGGCTGAAAAGCAACGGATTACAAAATTCTCGAGTATAATTCCAGTTGCAGCCTCCAATGTTGTGCACTTGTGCTTCCCTTGTCACACAGCTCTGTTCACAAAGCATCCTTCTATTCACAAAGCCGAGAATGGAACTTGACAATTTTCTCATCCTCTGACTTCTCATTTTCTTTTGGAAGGATTGTAGTTTCAGGCTTTAATACCTTTTATTTTATTTTATTTTATTTTTATTTTTTTAAAGTTCCGATCCAGTACGCTCGGGAATGTACTGTACGGAACGCGCTGTACGTTCTGGCCCAAAAGGGTCGGAACAGGTTTCTAAGTAAATTTGGAGATGTAGGAGACCTTGGCTTCATTATATTTGGTGCTTATGTAGGTCAAGTGCGCCACTTCTATTGAAGATTTGTTTTACTTCATTTTGTTTACCTCTTTGTTTATTTTTGGAGGAGATTGGAATGTTAGATTCGACATGCCTTTGCTGGCGACTATCAATCGAATTCATCTATTGCATCCGAGTTGTGGATCGTTGCTCAAGTATTGTTTGCTGTCGAAGATTGGCACATGAATTGGGCAAAAAGATATGTATGAGGTAGGTTGCTGATCTACAAGAACAGTGCACACATACAATAGGCAGAAGTGTTCTTGGAGGTAGATCGCTGATCTACAAGCTGAAAAATCTGGTGTTTTCATCATTCATTAATTTCACTTGTACAAAGTGGTTCATAATTTGTGATGGTGGCACATGCAAAGCTATCCTCCAAACCTATTTGAAAAACTTTTTGGAAGTTCAAAAGTAGCATACATGCTTCACCATTTTCAGCAATCTGTACAGTGGATCTTTTGGCCCTTATACCATAAGAATGTAAGTTGTAACACCTAATTATTCTCACTAAAACCATTGATTGTGCATCACATTGTCGAAGGATGTTGACACTTATGAGAGAGAGAAGGATAAACCTAGATTGTATTACTACATTTGTGTTGATGAGAGAGATGAAGTTTGATGGTGTCTCCTCATATCTGGTTCAGAAAATTAAGTCCTTAAATAGTTACAAAGTCATATGGGGCTTACATGTACATTATTACACTAATCGTAGCACTTGGGCACGTTTTACCCTTATCATCAAAGTACAGCTGACGAGTACATTCAGTCAACCACTGCATGGCCTACACATGACATGAGCTTTCAAATAACACATTTACAGCTTCACACTTGTTGATGGGGCACCACTATTTATAACTCTCGTCAGGTGATCAACATTTATGAAGATCTTACCTCCAACATAGCAATGCAATTCAATGCATGGTGAGTAAGAGCTTGTACAACATTGGGTAAGCAAATTCAACTTTGAAGCAAAGATTAAGTTAACCCTGTAAAACATTGGCATGCCATCCTCAATGGCCTCCCTGATGTGCCAAAACATGTATTCCTTTCAAGTTTCTTAGCACTCTACCTGCCTCAGAAGTGCTGATGGCTTTTTAAAAACATGGTGCCCATGGATGAAAACATAAATATGTTAGTAATTTGGCAATTCCTGCCATCACTCCAACCATAAGAGATGACGCTCTTGGCAGAGTGCCAAATCTAGGCTGCATCATTGCTATCTAGGTTGTTCTTGTGGGCAATCATCAATGTCATAGCCACATACACCTAATAGATGTGCTTGGTTCTGCAGCTTGAAAATAGAGCTCGACAATCGTATGCTACACAAATTTGTAATGTACTGGGACTTATGTTTCAAGCCTCACAACAAAATTTGACTTTTTTTCTTGCGGCACGTGATCTTGGAGGAGAATTCAAGCTACTTATAGAATTTGAACCATGGATGTAGTACCTCTCAGGTGAGCTTGATCCTTATGGCTGGATCCTCAAATGTCTGTGTAGTAACCTTTAAATCTCAGACATTCTAGCCTTCACAAACTCACTTCAATCACTTAACATAGTTTAACCTCAAATCTGCGTATTTTTCAGTGGCATGTAGTATAAGCTTAATGCACAGCCACGTATCACTTTTGTTGTGCTATGATACCAGATATTAGAAGGTTCATGTTAGGCTCTTATATCCTCCTATGGACTGTGATGGCTTAAAGATTGACTTAGGTGCACATCGTTCTTTTTAAATTAATCTGTCATCTAGCCGAATCACTTCTGGGAAACCTTTAGCCTCCTAAACCCTTGCTATTATCAGAGAATAGTTGGTGCAGTTGTATTAAAATGAAAAAGTTGATGACCAAGATACTCGAGAGGTTAAACATAATCAGCTTCAAAACTTAGCTCAAAGTTCTTCTCTTGGAGCTACATATAATCTTTTACACCTGAGCTAGCTAAATTTTTATTGGTTTTGCTTTGAAAATCTGCATACCATTAATCCAGTGTAGTGCCAGACATGAAAGATGATAAGACACTCCATTTGTACTCCCTGGTATAAACTGTGCCTGACATCACTGAGATATCTTTTTCTTGGTCTTCTACAATAACTTGAATGACTCTCAAGCAAAGAAATCAATATACCCGTTGCATGCTAGCCCAGGTAGCAAGTCCATGAAGCTGATGCTAAATGCATTGATCTCTCAAAGTTGAGATAACAAGTTTCATTCTGGAAACTTTGCCAATTATTGCCTTTGTTGTCAGAGCTGCTCTATCCACGGCAAACTTTTTCCCAGGATGTAAGAATGGCTATCAATTTCGTTCGCAGTTATCACATGTGAAATGATTTGACTTCTTCACATGCTTGTGTTCTCCTCCCGACAAACCATTATATATCTTTAATTTCCCAAGCAATAATTCACGTTCTATGCTGTCAGATCTTACATTTAGCAGTTGAAGATCAAAGCTTTGTTATATATAGAGTTGGTTCCATTTCACACGTGTAAATAGGGAAGCCATAGTTTGAAAGGTTCATTATCTTTACACATACGTTTCAGCTTATAATGATTGTCTTCATAAGGATTGTTTGCCATTTCCATGGTTATTAAAATGGTAAACCACATATGTTTCATGTTTCTTAGTTTTAGCTGCTCTGTAAATGACCATTGGTGATAATATGGTGGAGGATAGGCTAGTTTTCTTTTCCAAGAGGAAGTGAAAAGTGATGATAAATAAAGAAATTTGTATGCTAATTTGAGGACATTCTTTTATGGTCTTTGCTCTTATGCTAGTACCGTGAATGACTTCAGGCACTTTGCTCTTTGTCAAATCAATGATAATGAAGCAAATACTCCATGTAACATAGTTGTTAAAAGCTCCTTGGTTGTTATGTTCAGTAACTTGTTAAGAATCGCTAGTTTTCATGCTTTGTTAACTTGGACTCTTTGTGTTTGTTGGGTAGTGAATACACAGGTCTGATTTTGGAGGCCCTTGAGATAGAAGATGTTATGCAGAACTACGAGAGGGGCATTACAGCTGACTGGTTCGTCTCCTTGTGTAACAATTAATTGGTGCCATAGCATATTTTTTTATCAGTGTTTACTATTTCAAATTCTATATTGCTGTGTGAGGACCCCTATGTACGCTTCTTTTGGCCTTTGGCCTTTGATCTTTTGGTTGCTGAAGCTAGTCCATATTTTTATATCAGTGTTTGCTATTTCAAGTTGTATATTGCTCTGTGAGGACCACTATGGATGCTTCTTTTGGCCTTTGCCTTTGATCTTTTTGGTTGCTGAAGCTAGTCCATAATTTGATCTTTTGTATTTTGAGATTGTTGAGGGATATTCGTTGAGGTGTCAGAAACATGATTAGTAACTGTTGTTATAACTTGTACCTGATGGTTAGTCTTTTGATGGTGTATATTTCTTGGCTGATGCAAGATTCTGCAAGCAGTAGACGAGGCCCTTTTATCTCATGTATAAATGGTTGAATTGGACGTGACAGGAATATTTGGTTGTTCTTCAGTTTAGTGTTCCAATGATAGTTGACTACAAAAATGTTCGTTGAAGTTTGAACTCTCACCATGGAAAAAAAGAGATTGCTTGCATTTTGATTAGGTCCTCCTGCCAAAGGATCATATAATGCTGAGACCAATTTTAGAACGATGTTGAAACAATTCAACCATACAACTTTTTTTTTGATAGTTGGAGTTTGTGCCCATTCAAGAGTTTTTTTTAGTTTTTATGGTGATTAAGAGTAATGTCTCCCATGATCATTTTTTTTCTCCTGACATACTTGGACAATCTGACAGCGTACCTACTCATCTAGGCCTGATGTGTGTAATTCAAACTGATGGTCTTTTACCTTTGCATACATTGCTAAGGTATCGCATTGTTGGTACCATTTGTTGACATCTATAGATGCCAGTGACACAAAAGAATCGATCTAAGTTAAACATTGCAAGAACATCACATTCCTGCAATAGAACAAGAGGAAGGAGAGTATGAACCTGAGTAAAACCATGAACCTCAATGGAAGCGAGCTCATTTGATGGCTTTAGATATGCGTGCTCTGCCATTTTAGCTCCATATATGGCATCTGGAACACTAGCAAGAATGGAGCAAGACTGGTGAAATGTGCAAGCATACCTGATCTTGAGCTGTAGACAATAGGAGAATTAGGATGATCCTTTGTCCAATCTGAACACCTAACCCTTGCCACGACTGGAACAGCAGTTGCACCAACTAGAACCTCTGCTACAACTGGAATCTTTGTAGCATCTACATTATGTACAAGAATCTCATCTCAAATATCTTGTGACCCATGACATATCTCCATGGCCTCATTTGCAGTAGCGTTTGGAATTTTTTGTGGCACATGACATATATCCTGATTAGCTACTCAATTGGGAGCACCATGTGAGTCATCTATTGGAAATGCAAGTGGGAATTGTCAACTTCTTTTTTAACTCTCACAAAAATGATGTGGACAAAAAAAACACAAGTACAATACAAAAAAATTAGTGAAATAAGAACATAGATTTTGACAAAAAATGAGAAGAAACAATAGTGAAAATTATGAAGAGGTGAAAATTTGAATAAGTGGATCCAAATCACAGCTAGTGAGAAGGTATGTAATAAGTGTTGGAGGTGTAAGCTGTGCACCTCTCGAAGAGGCTCCAGAATGAAGCAGAGGGCATAGGCTCCAGAATCAAGCAGAGCTCCAAAATGAAGCAAAAGGCACGGAATGTTCCCATAAGGAAATGGGAAGATGAGAATGGGCAACTCAAATACGGAAATTGGAAGACTTGTGGTTGTCCCTTGGTACCAAGCCCCTTTTGGGGTAAGGGGGAGACCACAATGTGATGGGCGGCTAGGCGGGTTGGAGAGTGGGACAACCCAATACGCGGCCCTAGCGACGTCTAGTCTTCTGACATGGTATCAGAGCAGGTTATTTGGTAAGCCTGGATCACTGGTGGTGGTATCAGATCTGCTGCTAGGTGTATCACTGAGATTGATCGCATGGTTTTCTGGTGTAGAATCGCTGGGCTGAAGAAATCAGATTGATTGAGGACAGATTGTTGGCCTGCATGTTGGATTGCTGCCTACTGCTTGCAAAAATCAGATTG